>KZ651104.1:1652645-1665457 GCA_001010745.2 Gerris buenoi
TGAAGGCAGAGTAGTAATAATCAACAGATTAAACATTAAATTAAACAATATTTATTAGGAAACACATACCAGAATACAAAGAACAAAGATGGCAGTACACAACTCATCGGAGAGGAGAACAAGAACAAAGATCAACTATAACCAAAAGGTAGGTTCTACTTAGTACCGCGAAATTTAAAATTACAACTTCAACATCCTCCCTTAATTTTAAAATTTTACATTAGAAAAATACACAAAGAAATATATACATATTAAAAGAAATCAAATCTTAATCCTTAACCACCATTCCTAAGTCATTACGAAAATTCAAAAACTTAATTTTACACAATGGTTTTGTCATCATATCAGCTATTTGCTCAGTAGTAGGTACATAAATCAACTTTATAGTTCCATCTGAAACTAAATCTCTTATAAAATGATGTCGTATATCTATATGTTTGGACCTTTTGGTCTCCAGTGTCTCTGCTATTTTGATAGCCGATTGGTTATCCTCATAAACATTAATAACTATTGATTTTAACATTAAACATTCTTCAACTAACATTTTTAAAAATATGCATTCCGTAACAGATTGTGAAATTGCAACGTATTCAGCCTCTGCTGATGACAAAGCTACTACATTTTGTTTCTTTGACTTCCAATTAACAACATTGTCATTTAATTTTATTACAAAACCTGAAATACTTTTTCTATCAATCATATTTGAACCATAATCTGCATCGACATAGCAAGTTAAATTAATATTATCAAAATTTGAAGCAGAAAATTTTAAAGTTAAATCCAAAGTATTATTTAAATATTTCAATACATTTTTTAAGCTATTCCAATGAGCATTAGTATAGTTATGTTGGAATTGACTAAAATAAGTTACTGAAAAACATAAATCCGGCCTTGAACCCAACATTACATACATTAAACTCCCTATCAATTCTTTATATGGTAAACTATTATATTTATTGTTCTCATCAATAATCTTATGATCAGCATTAAAACCTTCAGCCATTGGTATACAACTACCTTTACAATTTAACATACCAAATTTCTTTAAAACTTTTACAATCAAATCTTTCTGTGAAATATAAAAATTATTATTAACTCTTTCGATCTTAATACCCAAAAATGTCATACTATTTGACTCCATACGTGTCAAATCTTTCATTTCAAATTTTTTACACAATAATTGCTTAATATTTACAATTTCATTTAAATCTGGTGACATTATTAGAACATCATCTACCCAAATAAGAATATAGCATTCATTTTTATAATATAGACAAGGATCTACTTTACTGCGAATGTATTCATTCTTAACTAAAAACTCATTAAAACATTCATTCCAATCTTTTGGACTAGTTTTTAAACCATACAAACTTTTTAACACTTTCACTACACTATTTTCTGGCACATCAAGTCCATCCGGGGGTTTCATATATATAGGTGTTTTTAATTGTCCATTTAAAAAAGCAGATTTTACATCCATTTGATGTACTTCACAATTTTTCTCCAATGCTAAAACCAGTAAAATTCTTAATGTCGTCATTCGTGCCACAGGTGCATATAAGTTTTCATCCGTCTCCTGCATAAAGCCTCTAGCTACAAGCCTTGCTTTCTTCACTTCTACATTATCCACCAATTTTTTAGTAAAAACCCATTTCGAATCGATTAACTTTTCACTCACAGGTCCAGCAACAACTTCCCATGTTCCATTTCTTTCATGATTTAATAATTCTTCTTTAATTGGTATTTCCCATCCACCTTGCTGTATCGCTTCTCGGTAAGTATTCGGTAATTCTGACGGTAAATAACCAGCTGATAAAGCAGCCATAAAATTCATATCATAATCTTTATATCTTGAGGGTATTTTAATATTCCTATCACTACGACGTAATTCCCCTTGTTCAGTTTGTATCTCCCTATCTTCAGATATAATAGTATTTTCCTCACCATGATCTATTTTAGATGTTTCTTCTTGAACATTTTCATTAGATATTTCTATATTCACAATTTGTGGAATTTTCTTCTCTTCAAAAATAACACTCCTGGCAGTTATACATTTCCTACTTTCAGGATCCCACAACCTATATCCATTATGGGTATATCCAATCATAATTAGAGTTTGACTTCTCACATCTAATTTGCCTTTTCTGTCTTCTATTGGAATATGTGCGTGAGCAATACTACCAAAAACTCTTATGTTACTAACATCCACTTTTCTTTGAAACCAAATTTCAGCAGGTATTCCATTGTTTTCTAGAGCACTTGTTGGTAAACGATTTATAATATAAGTAGCAGTTCTTAATGCCTCACCCCACATTTCCTTTTGTAATTTAGAATCAATAATTAAACATCTAGCCATATTCAGAGCAGTACGATTGTATCTCTCTGATATACCATTGTTTTCAGGGTTTCTTGGTATAGTAAATTCTAATTCTATTCCTTTATCTTTACAAAAATTTATAAATTCATGTGATTTGTACTCACCTCCATTATCAACTCTCATTCTTGATATTTTAACTGAAAATTTTGCAGTTACTAGTGCTTCATATTCTTTAAATTTAGTAAAAACGTCACTTTTATTTTGAATTAAATACAAATGAGTAAATCTGGAATAATGGTCTGTAAAGGTTACATAGTACCTCATACCGTCATATGTACATGGAGTAATTGGTCCTCCAACATCACTACTAATCACTTCCAATATGCGCTTAGGCCTTTTATCTTTAGGTAAGTTTATAAACGTTCCACGAGTTTGCTTTCCTTCTATACACGTTTTACATACATCTGTACTTGGATACATACTTGAATGACCCATACGTCTGTGCATTAGCTCCTTATCCAGTTTTTGAGATCCTACAGCTACAAAAGCATGTAGTTTAAAGTTCATTATGTATAGGCTTCCTTTACGTTCACCTTTTATAGTTTCTTTTCCGTATTTATCAATTACATTAACAGAATTACTTTCAAAAACAACTTTCATTCCAGCTTGTTCAATTTTAGATACTGATAATAAATTATGATCAAGTTCCTTACAAAGTAAAACTTCTTTCAAATTCACAATCACACCTTCTTTAGTAAATAACTTTAAATGTCCCATTTTAGTTGCAATTAAATTTTGTCCTCTTTTAGCTACACTAATTACACAATTAACCGGCACAACATTTGTCAAATACGGCTCTAAACAAATACTAACTAAATGATTTGTCGATCCGGAATCCACAACAAAAATAAATGGTTTTTGTTTTTCTTCTTCTTCTTCCAGTTTAGATTTTGATAACTTGTTCGATAACAGTACAGCTGATTCTTGATCACACGCTAAAACACTAGGTGTACCAACATTATTATTATTATCACACATAAATGAAATTTCCCTCTCTTCAAGTTCATAATTTTTACCACTTGAATTGGTAAAATTTACCTTTCTTTCAATATTTTTCTTAGGGCATTGACTTCTCTTATGACCCAATTGATTACATCCATGACAGCGGAAAGGAAAATTTCCATTCTGCGAACTATTTCCTTGGTAAGAATTATGNTGGCCACTCTCCACCATTTTGTTTTTTTCAAATGCCTATTGCCAATCTATGTCCCGCAGACGAACTTAGCCGACCATATATTCTTAAAAGGCACTAAAAGATTAACTTGTATACAAAATTCTAGCTTGATGTTAGTCAGACACTTTTTTGGCACGCTTCTCCTGGACTATAAGATGTGTATTTTGATATTGAAATGTATTAGTCTTCTTTTGTTAGTAAAAAAAAAACTGTCTGTAAATTACTATATCCCAACAAAAACACTAATGTAAAAAAATAAGCTAAGTGTCGTGTAAAAGTTGTGAGATCATAGGTTTAGCAAAGTCTGAGTAAGTTCTACTATGTCTCATTTCTCCAGAGCAAGTACTTCATTACCATTAGCTGAAGGCAGAGTAGTAATAATCAACAGATTAAACATTAAATTAAACAATATTTATTAGGAAACACATACCAGAATACAAAGAACAAAGATGGCAGTACACAACTCATCGGAGAGGAGAACAAGAACAAAGATCAACTATAACCAAAAGGTAGGTTCTACTTAGTACCGCGAAATTTAAAATTACATCTTCAACATCCTCCCTTAATTTTAAAATTTTACATTAGAAAAATACACAAAGAAATATATACATATTAAAAGAAATCAAATCTTAATCCTTAACCACCATTCTTAAATCATTACGAAAATTCAAAAACAATTTTACACAATGGTTTTGTCATCATATCAGCTATTTGCTCAGTAGTAGGTACATAAATCAACTTTATAGTTCCATCTCAAACTAAATCTCTTATAAAATGATGTCGTATATCTATATGTTTGGACCTTTTGGTCTCCAGTGTCTCTGCTATTTTGATAGCCGATTGGTTATCCTCATAAACATTAATAACAATTGATTTTAACATTAAACATTCTTCAACTAACATTTTTAAAAATATGCATTCCGTAACAGATTGTGAAATTGCAACGTATTCAGCCTCTGCTGATGACAAAGCTACTACATTTTGTTTCTTTGACTTCCAATTAACAACATTGTCATTTAATTTTATTACAAAACCTGAAATACTTTTTCTATCAATCATATTTGAACCATAATCTGCATCGACATAGCAAGTTAATTTAATATTATCAAAATTTGAAGCAGAAAATTTTAAAGTTAAATCCAAAGTATTATTTAAATATTTCAATACATTTTTTAAGCTATTCCAATGAGCATTAGTATAGTTATGTTGGAATTGACTAAAATAAGTTACTGAAAAACATAAATCCGGCCTTGAACCCAACATTACATACATTAAACTCCCTATCAATTCTTTATATGGTAAACTATTATATTTATTGTTCTCATCAATAATCTTATGATCAGCATTAAAACCTTCAGCCATTGGTATACAACTACCTTTACAATTTAACATACCAAATTTCTTTAAAACTTTTACAATCAAATCTTTCTGTGAAATATAAAAATTATTATTAACTCTTTCGATCTTAATACCCAAAAATGTCATACTATTTGACTCCATACGTGTCAAATCTTTCATTTCAAATTTTTTACACAATAATTGCTTAATATTTACAATTTCATTTAAATCTGGTGACATTATTAGAACATCATCTACCCAAATAAGAATATAGCATTCATTTTTATAATATAGACAAGGATCTACTTTACTGCGAATGTATTCATTCTTAACTAAAAACTCATTAAAACATTCATTCCAATCTTTTGGACTAGTTTTTAAACCATACAAACTTTTTAACACTTTCACTACACTATTTTCTGGCACATCAAGTCCATCCGGGGGTTTCATATATATAGGTGTTTTTAATTGTCCATTTAAAAAAGCAGATTTTACATCCATTTGATGTACTTCACAATTTTTCTCCAATGCTAAAACCAGTAAAATTCTTAATGTCGTCATTCGTGCCACAGGTGCATATAAGTTTTCATCCGTCTCCTGCATAAAGCCTCTAGCTACAAGCCTTGCTTTCTTCACTTCTACATTATCCACCAATTTTTTAGTAAAAACCCATTTCGAATCGATTAACTTTTCACTCACAGGTCCAGCAACAACTTCCCATGTTCCATTTCTTTCATGATTTAATAATTCTTCTTTAATTGGTATTTCCCATCCACCTTGCTGTATCGCTTCTCGGTAAGTATTCGGTAATTCTGACGGTAAATAACCAGCTGATAAAGCAGCCATAAAATTCATATCATAATCTTTATATCTTGAGGGTATTTTAATATTCCTATCACTACGACGTAATTCCCCTTGTTCAGTTTGTATCTCCCTATCTTCAGATATAATAGTATTTTCCTCACCATGATCTATTTTAGATGTTTCTTCTTGAACATTTTCATTAGATATTTCTATATTCACAATTTGTGGAATTTTCTTCTCTTCAAAAATAACACTCCTGGCAGTTATACATTTCCTACTTTCAGGATCCCACAACCTATATCCATTATGGGTATATCCAATCATAATTAGAGTTTGACTTCTCACATCTAATTTGCCTTTTCTGTCTTCTATTGGAATATGTGCGTGAGCAATACTACCAAAAACTCTTATGTTACTAACATCCACTTTTCTTTGAAACCAAATTTCAGCAGGTATTCCATTGTTTTCTAGAGCACTTGTTGGTAAACGATTTATAATATAAGTAGCAGTTCTTAATGCCTCACCCCACATTTCCTTTTGTAATTTAGAATCAATAATTAAACATCTAGCCATATTCAGAGCAGTACGATTGTATCTCTCTGATATACCATTGTTTTCAGGGTTTCTTGGTATAGTAAATTCTAATTCTATTCCTTTATCTTTACAAAAATTTATAAATTCATGTGATTTGTACTCACCTCCATTATCAACTCTCATTCTTGATATTTTAACTGAAAATTTTGCAGTTACTAGTGCTTCATATTCTTTAAATTTAGTAAAAACGTCACTTTTATTTTGAATTAAATACAAATGAGTAAATCTGGAATAATGGTCTGTAAAGGTTACATAGTACCTCATACCGTCATATGTACATGGAGTAATTGGTCCTCCAACATCACTACTAATCACTTCCAATATGCGCTTAGGCCTTTTATCTTTAGGTAAGTTTATAAACGTTCCACGAGTTTGCTTTCCTTCTATACACGTTTTACATACATCTGTACTTGGATACATACTTGAATGACCCATACGTCTGTGCATTAGCTCCTTATCCAGTTTTTGAGATCCTACAGCTACAAAAGCATGAAGTTTAAAGTTCATTACGTATAGGCTTCCTTTACGTTCACCTTTTATAGTTTCTTTCCCGTATTTATCAATTACATTTACAGAATTACTTTCAAAAACAACTTTCATTCCAGCTTGTTCAATTTTAGATACTGATAATAAATTATGATCAAGTTCCTTACAAAGTAAAACTTCTTTCAAATTCACAATCACACCTTCTTTAGTAAATAACTTTAAATGTCCCATTTTAGTTGCAATTAAATTTTGTCCTCTTTTAGCTACACTAATTACACAATTAACCGGCACAACATTTGTCAAATACGGCTCTAAACAAATACTAACTAAATGATTTGTCGATCCGGAATCCACAACAAAAATAAATGGTTTTTGTTTTTCTTCTTCTTCTTCCAGTTTAGATTTTGATAACTTGTTCGATAACAGTACAGCTGATTCTTGATCACACGCTAAAACACTAGGTGTACCAACATTATTATTATTATCACACATAAATGAAATTTCCCTCTCTTCAAGTTCATAATTTTTACCACTTGAATTGGTAAAATTTACCTTTCTTTCAATATTTTTCTTAGGGCATTGACTTCTCTTATGACCCAATTGATTACATCCATGACAGCGGAAAGGAAAATTTCCATTCTGCGAACTATTTCCTTGGTAAGAATTATGTGTACTTACATTATTAGATCCAGATCCTCTATTAGAGTTGTGTGGATTTTGTGAACCAAACTGAGAAAAGTTATTACGATATCCGCCTCTTCCTTGGCCATTCTGATTTCCATAATTACGATTATGTGAATAAAATGCTACTTGCTGAGAGTCACCTGAACGATAATTTACATTTCTCTTCTGACGAGCTTCTTCTTGTAATAACTTCCCTTTTACAAATTCTAAAGTAATCTTTGACGAACTATGATTGTAACTAATATCAATAGCAGTAGTTACCACTTGATAACTATCTGGTAATGAAGACAATAATTGACTTATGACTTCCTCTTCACTTATACTTCCTCCACTACCTCGGAGTTCAGACACTTTTCTTTCAAAATCTTCTAGATAAGTTGACAAATTTCCTTTTCTGAATCTCATTCCACTCAATTCCCTTTTCAGCTCTACCTGTGTAGCCAAACCCTTCCTGACATAGGTACTTTCCAACGACTCGAACATTTCCCTGGCCGTCTGCTTTCCCATAACTGTAGATAAAACTCCATCGTCAAGCCATCTTACTATAATATCTCTAGCTTTAATATCCCTTTTTCCATATTCATATTCCGATATTTCCGAGGTTCTTTCACTCAGTGCTTCCAAGGCGTTATTCTGTTCCAAATGTAGTCTGATTCGAAAAGCCCAATTAGCAAAATTCTTTCCATCGAACTGTTTTAAATTTGTTGTTTGAATCACTGTTGATGCCATGATAAATTCCTGAAGTAGTCTAAACAAATTTCGCAAAATTCCACGATTACCGATTTCCACGTGTTGCGTCACTTTTTCCCGACTACACGAATTCCGCAATAAAAGTCAAAAGAACTTCACTAACACTTTACTTTACTGCCTGGGCCCATAACCTGAAGGCAGAGTAGTAATAATCAACAGATTAAACATTAAACAATATTTATTAGGAAACACATACCAGAATACAAAGAACAAAGATGGCAGTACACAACTCATTGGAGAGGAGAACAAGAACAAAGATCAACTATAACCAAAAGGTAGGTTCTACTTAGTACCGCGAAATTTAAAATTACATCTTCAACATTAGCCATTCATTTTCTACTATTTATAAAATAATTATGTTGCAATCCTTACTTTTTCATCCTAGTTTACTTTTTCACCATACTTTTACTTTTTCTCCCTACTTTTTGAGTTCAGGGAAGAAAAGACCTGCTTTAGTCCCTCTAAACTAATCCAAAATCATAACTTTTCCTCCCTACTGGAGATAAAATAAATCAAAATTACAAATCTATATTAGTTTTTGTTTTTTTTTTACATATTTTTGCAATGCAACAAACATGACTTTGAAAGCTCCTGATTGAATACATGAATATATACGACTAATTGCCGATAAGTTCAGAAAAATTAAATAATTGACCGTCTGTTCTAACCTAGGAAGAATAGTGTGCAGGTCGTCTCTTAACTTTTTGACATTTTAGATACTTAACAAACATTTTTAAAGTTTATTTATTTTGAAAATTAACTAATAAGTGATTTGTTTTACACGTGAGAGTGTTTCTTTAGTGAGGGATTATATTAATCCTTAGATATTTCTAGTTTTACAGAAAGTGATAAAAACTTTATCAGACTCGTTTTATATTAAGTTTAGTGCTTTGTTATCAACTCTATTCACCTTGTAATTTATCATACTCTAAAGGAAATCTGTTAAGTGAGTACTGTTGATATTTCTTAGCATTTTCTTGGAAATTTGTTAAAATATACTCAATTGCGTGGTTTTAACCTGTTAATTGTTGATAAGAAGAGATTGCTGATTGACCTTGACCCTGCCCACCAACAGCTTTAGATATACCAGAGGAGTTGTCATAGAAGGTGCTTCCATAGCGCAGTTAGTAAGGTCAAAGATTGATAACTCGTACTTCTCGGGTTCAATCTCTACAAGTCAGACTATTTTTTTATCCGTCTTCCAAACAGAAAAACTCGAGGTTCAAACCTCAGGCAACACACATATTATATTATTAACATCTATTGACTAACGTTTAATATACAGAACTCACGGATAGTTCACTTAGAATCATAGATAAGGTAAACAACTAATAATAATACATAATAATATCACATAAAGAAATGGAAGAATTAAAAGATATATTAATTAAATTCAAAGAAGAAATGAAATTAGAATTAAAAAAACAAACTAAAGAGCTTGTTAATAACTTCAACCATTACATAAGTGAAACTAAAGAGTTAGTAATAGAGCATAACAGACGACTACAAGACTTAGAGAGGGAAACTAGAAGGAAGAATATTATCATACACGGACTAGAAGAATGTAATTTAGCAAAGCTTGTACATGTAATATGTAATTTATTCAAGCAAGCTTTAAAAATAGAGGTGCCGTTAAACGAGATAGATATGGTTAGAAAACTGGGGAAACCAAATACTGATAAACCAAGGCCTGTCTTGGTTACCTTTACAACACAACTTAGAAAAATGGATACTCTAAGAAATAAACGGAAACTGAGAAATACAGAGGTTTATATTACCGAGGACTTTCCAAAACAGGTAAGAGAAAAGAGAAGAGCATTATACCGGGAACTGATCGAAGCAAGAGAGACTGGAAAATTTGCCATTTTAAGATATGACAAACGTATCGTAAAGGACTTTGAGCAAAGAAAAAGGGAAGTCAATACGAAGAGACCAAAAAGGAATTTAAGTATATCTCCCAATAGTAGAAACAGCTCTCAGAAAAAAGTAATTAAAAAGAGTAAGGTTCCTCGGGAACACTCAAATGCGAAGGGATCCTTAGAGACATTTTTTCGTCCTAGATCAGGATCATGGAAATTATAAAAGAGCGAGAATAATAAAGGACTCACATCTCCCAGAAAGCATGGTCAGGGAGGGGGATTATGACCAAAACCTCCCAATTAATCAAATTAAAGGAAAGCTACAAAAGAAGCTAAAAAGACAATTCAGCATCGGAACTCTTAACGTTAGGACTCTATCGGCGGCATGGCGATTGCACGAATTAGAAGAAGCTTTCTGAGCTTCGAAAATAGAAATATTAGGCTTAGCAGAAGTCAGGAGGAAAGGAGAGCGGATAACGAAACTCAAGTCCGGATTAACATTAATGCACTACGGAGAGGGTAGTGACCAACGAGGTGTAGGCTTTCTAGTAAATGAAGAAACGGATTAAAAAAAAAGATAACGGATGAAAAAAAAAATTCCTTGATGTTGAGGTTGTAAGAAAGTTTCCTTTTCTATCGGATCATAAAGTCGTAAAAGCCTAGTTACGTTTTCCAAGATTTTACAAGCCTGTATAGACAAGTAAAGATTATAGCCACTTAGACTCCTTAATTTATAAGAATAAAATTGAAACTAGGGTATGCAAGTTTCAGGAAAGTTGTTTTGAAGATGCTCAGTGTTTATACGCAGCTTTGAAGAGTATAATATTAACAATTGCAGAGGAAAGCCTCATAGAAAAGAAGAATAATTGCAAAAAAATATCATAAAATACTCACAAACTCATCAAAACAAGGGAAGACCTGAGACTTAAACGCAGGAAAACCTCTTGTGAAAGAAAGGAAATGAGCGAGATCTGCAAAGTTACTAGAGAAGCAATTAGAAAAGACTTCGAAGCTTACAACAATAAAATAGTTGAGGATTGCATTAAAGACCACGTTTCAATTAAAAAAGCAATGAAGATGACAAATAAAGGTAAAGATTGGATGACTTCCCTAAAAAGCCGCAACGGGTCGCTTAAAAGATCTAGGGACGACATACTTCAGATAGCCACGGAATTCTATCAAAAGCTGTATACAGAGGAAAATAACAGAGCCAAAAAATGTCAATTAAGAGATTGTCTAACATCAGGGGAAGAAACATTTATACCGATATTGAAGGCTGAAGTAATGAATGCAATAAAAAGCTTTAAAAAAGAAAAAAGTCCTGGGGCCGATGGTATAACAACAGAAATGCTTCAAGAAGGAGGGACATTGCTAACGGAGAAAATTACCATCCTATTTAATACAGTAGTAGAAGCAGAAAGAGTGCCAAATTAATGGTGTGATTCTGACATAATTCTTTTCACAAGAAAGGTGGCAAGGAGGACATACAAAACTATAGGCCAATCAGTTTAATGTCAACTGTTGGTAAGGTGTTTGCCAAAATTTTACAAAATAGAATGAAGACAAACCTTAATGAATATCTTTCTTGGGATCAGGCTGGTTTTAGAAAAGGATTTAGCACCATACATAATCTCCAGGTTCTTAGACAGTTAGTCGAGAAAGCTATTGAGTATCAAAAAACCGTCTACATGGCATTTATAGATTACTCAAAAGCATTCGACTCTTTAAATCACGTGACTGTATGGAAAAAGCAGAGCCAGGGTAAAGCTGGAAAAATGTGGCAACTTCTTTAACATCTGTAGAGGCGTGAGACAGGGAGACCCGTTGTCACAGGATTTATTTTCTACGTCTATAGAGAGCATTTTTAGGAAACTTAATTGGAGCAATAAAGGATTGAATATTAATGGAGCTAGATTAAGTAAGCTAAAATTTGCGGACGATGTTATTATATTCGCGGAGACAGGTGAAGAACTTTCTTCTATGCTTCAAGAATTAAAAGAGGCTAGCCTGCCGGTGGGTCTACAAATCAACCCAGAGAAAACTTGCTTGTTGACGAATGGAGAAGAAAGGGAAATAAAAATAGATGGAAAGCAACTTAAATGGAGTGAAAATGCAATTTACCTGGGACAACTTATCTCCTTCGTTAAAGAGAGCACCTTTAAAGAAGTAAAAAGAAGGGCAAACTTAGCTTGACAGAAATTTTGGTCCCTTAAATACATCTTCAAAAGCAGCATGCCACCACAGTTAAAAGGAAAGGTATTCAACAGCTGTATAATTCCCTGCTTGACCTATGGCTGCCGATCTTGGGCGCTTTCGGAAAAGGTCTTGAACTACCTCGATGTGGTACAAAAGTCGATGGAGCTAAGCCTAATGAAGGTGAAGCTTAAGGATAAAAGGCATACAAAAGATTTGAGGTCGCAAACAGGCTTGAGAGATCTGAGAGCAGACATTTTAAAAATGAAGTGGCTATTGGCAGGTCATGTTGCCAGGATAGAAGAGCAGCGATGGGCTCAACGCCTAACTGAATGGTATCCCAGAGACGGTGTAAGAAAAAGAGGAAGACCAGTGCAGCGATGGAGAGATGATATTACCAGGTTTTGTGGTATGTTGTGGCACAGAACTGCAAACAATTGGTCTGCATGGGAAAAATTGGGAGAGGCCTATGCCCTAAGATGGGCCAAACAACAATAATAAGAAATGAATAACTTATCAGTAATTAAGTAAAAATTAAATCTTAAAGGAATTA
>KZ651104.1:1665534-1679969 GCA_001010745.2 Gerris buenoi
AAAAAAAAAAAAAAAAAAAAAAAAAAAAAAAAAAAAAAAAAAAAAAAAAAAAAAATTGTCAATAATGAGGTTGATACATGCTAATTAGCTATCCTGTATTGATAAAATAAAAAAATAAAAAAAAAAATCGGAAATTTTCAAAAAATTAGGTTTTTTAGCCAGAGGTAAATAGGAGGCACCACTGTGCCACTGGCTACGGGGCCACTGGCCACTGGCCCTGGGGCACTACGTTTTGTTTGTAAAAAAAAATAATAATAAAATAAACTGTATGAATATAATACTCATTTAATATCTATCTTCTGATTATAATATCTGTATTCATCTCTTAAACCCAAACATATTTGCATATCCCACCTTAAACATTTACTTTGTATGCAATGAGTAAGTCTTTTGTAGTTTCTAAATGTCCAGATCACTGAATATGACTACTGTTGTTGTCGAAAGAGATTTATGGTGAATAAATTTATTTTTATATCATGTTTAGCATTAATATTGGTTTAATAGTTCTTTGAAAGTACCAACAAATGATTCCATATTAATTTCAACCGTTGTGCAAGTTCAATATTTAATAAAATAAATATAACTCTACCGGGAATCGAAATAGGACTAATCAAGCCTAGAGGGATCACATTATTTTAAACTCTGTTACCATTCTTCTAACAATAGTACGTGAGGAATCTATTAGCCACACTAATTGGCTAACAGATTAAAAATATGATTCAATATTTTGAATCAGCTTTTCTTAGGATTTTTCAGTGGAAATTTTGTGAATTTTCAATCCCTTTTAATTATATTTACATTTAATCCACCTAGTTAATTGAAATTTTAGCATATAACATACATCGTTAATTTATAATACCTATCGAAGCATGCGAATTATTAAAACACACAGATTATATTAAAACAAATTTTGAATTTTATATAGAATCGATTTCTATGTATCTTGTTTAAAAAGAGCCGAAGGCGGTCTAGGGCACCCTTGGGAGCCAAATCTCAAAATAAATTTAATACGTCCAAAAGTTACTCCCACTTTTTTTTTTTTTAATATTATACCTGCACTTTGGACCCTTAATTTTAACGAAATTTGTTTTTAACGCATAAAAGTCCATTTTATATGAAATCCCGGTAGAATATCAAATCACAAAGAATATGGTTGTAACAGCAACTACTATTTATTTTAATCTTATATGATCACTGTGAGTGCTGCACTACTAATGAAGAAATTATAAAATGTCTTGATAGATAATATTCTGACATTGTTTCGTACATGAGGTAAAATAGTCCAGGAGATAGGGTACATAAAAGTGACTAACTAATATCAAACTATAATTTTGTGTATAACTTAATCTTTCGGCACCCTTTAAGAATATGTGGTTCGTCTGCGGGACATAGCTTGGCAAAATGCTGTTAAATAAAAAAACAGACCAGGTGAGAGCGACCACATCCCATCCATTTTGCCGAAAAATGTGATATTCATGATCCTGAGGAGAAAATTAGATAGGAGGACAAGTATTAAATTAATGTTAGTTTGTCACATAGCAAGTGATACTTTTATAGAATTGAATTTTCCAAGATCTTGTCAATATTTTTGATTTCTACCTATATCTATTAAATTTTAGAAAAATTAAAATAAATAAAAATTCATAATATAGTTTCTCTCTTTACCTCAAGGTAAAAATATTGATAAGGTAAAATATTGAAGTGAATAATATATTGGGGGCCTCAGTACTCATGATCTTTAGTTTGACGTTCCTAACTATTTTGTCAGATGAGTGATCCTCCCATTTTAGCAAATAACTAGTTCTATCCCTTTAACATTTAACTCGGCTTTGAGTGAGTAAAATAAAGTTTGGCAAAATCTCAAATCGGGTTGAGACCATTGAGGTAGGAAAGTAGGTAAAAAAAAAATAGTTATTTATGTTATTAGGCAGCAAAATGAAATTTTGCTAACAAGTTTTCCATTTTTAGTTCCGAGCCGAAGACGAGGCAGGAAAATTACATGTTAACTGGCGAGGCGAAGCCGAGGCAGGAAAATGTTAATTAGTAAAGTAAAGTAAATATATTTGTTATCAAAGCATATTGC
Source organism: Gerris buenoi (assembly GCA_001010745.2). Lineage (NCBI taxonomy): Eukaryota > Metazoa > Arthropoda > Insecta > Hemiptera > Gerridae > Gerris > Gerris buenoi. Next base: position 1,667,618 of record KZ651104.1, read on the forward strand.
TTTATACAAAGGGGTGTACAAGTGTTACAAAAATATAAATAAATCTCCATTTCATATCTAAATACTTACATATAAATTATAAATCAATAAAGTAATCACCATTTCATATATTTATTTATTTATTTTTAAATTATATTTACCTATTATTTAACTATTTGTATTATTAATATTATTATTATTCATTAATTAAAAAACGATCTTATTTTCAAAATATTAACAATAAAATAAAAGGAAAATTACATGTTAATTGGCGAGGCGAAGCCGAGGCAGGAAAATGTTAATTACCTGCTATAAGGTGTAAGCGAAACAGGTAATCTTTAAACGAGTCAGGAATGTTCCTGTTGCAGATTTCTAATATAATTTGAATTAAATAAAACATGAATAAGGAATGATTTTATTTTTGTTTATACATAAATATAAGACATAAAAAGAAAAAGTTTACTTGTGTAGAACTTGTACATACTTGACATTATGTCAAGTCAATGTTTAATAAATCCAACAGTTTCCTTTGCTGCATAGATACATACAATATTTTATCTACTAACGGCAGAAAAATTACACTAATTATTGATTACCTTTTAAATATAGATATAAAAGATTTAAAGAAATTAAACTTGTAAAAAATACATGTGGTGTCGCGGGACACCCGGAAGGAACGAAGTTCTTTACATTTTTCATTAAATATAATTTATAAAATCACACTCCTAAGTACATTATAGTCCATTCAAATGGTGCATATAAAGAGCTCAAAGTGGAAAGTTCTGGTGTAATTGTTGTTAGTGGTTTACTTTATGTTTTTTGGGGTGCTGAACACGAATCTGAAGTTGTCCAACAAAATTTCCCACGGCAAATATGAGAAATCATCGAAAAACTACTAAAAAAACAAAAAACAAATATTTTTTATTGGTTTTCAGCTTATAACTTGCAAAGCAATCTATTAACGCAAAAAGTGGTCTAGTAGTAAAATAAAAAGGAGAAAATAACCTACAATTTATGTTTATAACATTTATTTGTACGTCGTATGGTTTTCACGCAAATGGGAGTTAAAATACTGGGAGGCGAGGGTACAGGCTGAAGGGTAAACGGTTAGTGGGCGGACTGCGATAGCAGTTAATTTTATGTTTTTCGGTGTGCTGAACACGAATCTAGAGTTGTCCAACAAAAATTTTACACGCATATTTGAGAAATCATCATAAATCACATCTTCTTTTATTTTTTTTAGTGGATTTCGCCTTATAACTTGCAAAGCAAGCTATTTACGCAAAAAGTGGAGAAGTAGTAAACAAAGAAGAGAAAAAAACCTACAAATTATCTCTTTGCCATTTTTTTTGTAAGTCGAATGGTTTCAATGCAAAAGAGGGTTGAAATAACCGGGAAATCAAAAATTGTTAAAAATGGCAACACAAATAATAGAACCTGTGTCTAAGAGCTTGTATTAGTACTTAAATATATATAAATATTAAATAATAAATAATAAATATTATTTTAAGAATAAAGTTTGTTGCTATTTTTCAACAATTTTTGATCGGGCTGCTCCACCTTGGCCAATCATTATCTTCTCTATCTTCCTAAGGGATATTTTAGCGGGTTTACTACGAGTTACTTTCTTCAAAAATCCGCTCAAGTTGTCCTGGTTCAAAATTGACTTCCATAGTGAATCATTTGTTTTGTTACTGAAGATCATTTGTGTGTGCTTTGTGTGTAGGTATTCCCGTTCCTAGAGTTTCTTAATATCCTGTGACATTTTGCTCACTAACTGCCATCTTGAAAATCTGTTTTGCTTCACAGCGGTCAGTGGGTACTTTTGAAGGGGCTTCAGCCAAGAATTGACCAGGGTAAAGAACCTGAGGAAGTCCTCAGGAAATGACGATAGTGGTCTAGAGTGGAGAATGGCTGCTGTACTTGTGAGAAGCGTACAAAATTTCTCTAAAGTAAGAATGTCAATATAGAAAGAAAACAACCCTAGTTTTTTAACGAAAACAAGGACCTTTCATACTAAAAAGAAAATCAACCAAAATAAAAAAGTCCAGTCATGCACCATGACTTAATGAGCGAATTTTCAAAAAAATCTGCGTATTATTGGATTATTATAATATAGGAAAATTTTGGTTTAGAATTTGGATGGGTGAAAAAAAAATGTTTGGGTACACACGGGTACGGGTACAAAAGTCAAAATAATATTTACCCTTGAATATGAACATCGTTGGAAAGCTCTTTAAGAGTACAGTAATTGTTGTTATGTACAATTTTATCATATTATTTTCATATACAAGGGGGGTAAAATGGAAAAAAACACGTTTTTATACTATTTTTGATCCTAAATTGTAAAAATTTGACCCCTAAATGAAGTCCAAAAATTCTGGCCTACGAACTCATCCTTTCTTTTGATATTATTGACATTTTAAAATTTGTTTGACATTTCTAAGTGCATCCTAACGGGAGATATCGTCTGGAGTGACACATATATACATACATATGTACATAATATGTACTTACATAAAAAAGTGTTAAATTTTAGGAATCGATTCAGAATGGTCTGAAACGGATTTCCATGAAAAAAAATTTCAAAAATTTTTAAAGCATTGCAATAACTTAATTTTCTTCGAAAATTTGCTACAATTGAAAAGATCATGCGCGCACCTCACGACAAGATGATAAAATATATACTCGTATTTATAGACTCTTCAATTTTGTACCTCTTCTCTGTGCTTTATATTAATTGAAAATTGTAGTTAAATATTTAATGTTTCAGATTTTTTTTTTAACTTGTAGCCAAATTAATTAAGCCATCTAAGCATTCAAAAACCAGTCAATACCCCTGATAATAAATGTATAAAAATCTAAAAAAAAAAGTTTCACGTGGTGAAGCCAGACATTATTTTTACGGAGCTAAATTTTTCCGTCTTCTCCGAGCTAGGTGGGAAGAAGAGCAAAACTAATAAGGCAAGAGATGTAGTTTCTAATTACATTGTTGACTGTAGAAATTTAAATGGAGCTTATACAACTAATCAAAACAAATACAAATCTAAACTAATTCACGTATGATTTATATTTATAATTATAATCAAATGTGTAAGCAAATTAAAAATAATTTAAATAACAAAAAGGGGGACTAACTAGAATTATAATTAGATTATCTACTCAATTCTACTGGATTATACTTTGTAATCTTTGAAACTCCTATATTAGATCAAATAAAAAGGTGGGGAAAAGTTGTTTCTTAAAAAATTCACAAAAGAAGCTAGACTGAGGCATTTAAATTTCAAACTTTAGAGAGTACATGCTGAATATCTTAGCGAGTTGGTATTCTAGTGGGAGATTCACTCCTCTAGAAGGAAAGAAAGATCAAAGGAATCCTAAGAGAACCCTGACAAGAGCTGAATCTCTATCTCTCACCAAAGAGAGTCATGCCAAAGTCTTGAGTAAAGAACTTTAAATTTAATGAAAAAAAATATAATTATACTAAATTATGCAATGGAAAAATGAAAATAAGAAACTAGAACCACAATGAGGTAATTGAACTTATAATTTATGATATTTTTTAAATCTATGACTTTTTATAAATGGAAGATTATTTCCATAAGTTGAAAGTTGATAATCGATCCCCATACTTTCTGTGTAGCTGCCACATTTTAGATGATTTGCGTTCTAGGGTCCGAACAATGAACATCGACTCTCGCTTCAACTGTAATTATACCAGAATATGCTATTATTTCTTTCACTTCCTTTATAAATTTTATTTATTTGTTATCGATTTGTTTTTGCTTCTGAGCTTATTGAAAGTAACGGAAGCTATGTGATCGTTTCGTAGAACGAAAAATTTTGATGCCCGGGAGAGAGTGAAACCATCCTCTCTGTTGAAGTTCTCCGGTTGTTTGTTCCGGTTTCTTGATCTGAATAGCCTTCCTTTCCGGGTAGGTAAGGGAGTACACACAGCAGGGTTGCTGTGATATCTGTTGTCTGAAGCGAAACTTATTACAACAACCCACCGATAAAGGAACACCGACGAAGGCAGTACCTGCCTGATTGCATCATCTCCACAAAGAAACACCGACAAAGGCAGCACCTGCGTCATCCCGAAAAAGATCACCTCGAGTAATGAAATACCCAGGTACAATCTACGGTCTAGGAAACCAGTATAAATAAACCGTTCTTCTCTCCAGTCGTCAGTATAGCCTGTCTTTAGCACCACACCCCTGAAGATGCTTTCAGTAGTGATTTCAACCCCTTCGTTACGCGGATTTCACTGGGGACCCAAGCAGTATATGTTAAAACACAGATCTATTTACACCTACATCTTCAAAGAGACTCATCAGTTTTTTATGAAAGTTGGATTATTTGTCGAAAGTAGCCTGGAGATAAATAGCTATAAATAACCTGGAGGAAATGTCAGTATGTACGGACACACCATAAACTATTGCAATTATGCACCAAGATGCGTTAAATGTGCTGGAACACACTCTACTTAAATTACATTGTAAATCCCACCCCAGGGAGGCTAGTGATCTTAAGAAACAACCGGAGAACTTCAACAAAGAGGATGGGTTCACTCTGGATTGCACATAGCGACCAATGGATAAACCAAAATATTTTTTATTCAATGGCATTCACCCAGCGAGCTAATAAGGATATTCAGTCCATAAAGAACTCCAGAAAAAGCTAAGAATGCTTTTATACAAAGGTGAATGTTAATAACTGAGAATTATGTTATTAATGGTTGATTTAAATTAAAATATTTCCCCGAGGAAAAGGTCGTCATTGTGTCATCTACATTAGGCCTGGTGACACATTAATTAGCATAATAAGTGTAACCTCGTTTCATGGTAACACCGTCAGCTGCTTTTGGAAAAAATAGAATTCACCTACCATCGGGCTACCTACCACTTATTACAGTGGCTTTCCAAACACCATCCAGAACATTTTGGACTCCGCCAACTTAAAAGAAAATCTCCCTCAGGAGCGACCGCCCTTCATTTACAAAATCATATCAATTTTGTTAGATTTAAAAAAACGGTGGAAAAGTAAATAAATATGACAATAATAGATTGTTAAAGCATAAAATATTTAAAGTGTTTATAAGAAATACGACGCGAGGAAACTATGTGCCACTAGCAGACTACCTATTTCACATGAATTTAAGTATTACTTCAGCACAATTTAAAGAGCACTCACGGTTAAAATTAATTTGGGGTAAGTTTGAAAGAAAACGGGAAAAATTAAATAAATAGACAATGATGCTTTGTAAAAGCGGAAGGTTCATTAAAATACGCGATAGAAAATGACGAAGCTGTGCAACGCTAATTGGCAGACTATTTTTAAATCTGGTCTATTCTTCTTTCATGACTTTTATTTTTAACTGTTCTAGTGTTTATATACATAACTAGCCGGTCTCGGCTGACCTACGGTCAGCCTGCGTCCGTCTAGTGGCCGGGTATTAATATTTTGGTCGTATTTTCATCGAATATTATTAAAATTGGTATCGTTGTAAAGGTCTTGATAAGAGCAGTAAAAAATGATTAATTAGTTTTCCATTTAAATTATAACCTAAAAAACCAATTCGGAAAAAAATAAATTAACGGTTTTTTATGCTTTACACCCCTTAAAAAATAAAATTTTGAAAAAGTGTACATAACAACAATGAAAGTACTTTTCAAGCCCTGTAAAATGATATACGATATGATATATTTCGAGTCGTGGAGAGAAAGTTCCAAGAGTATTCGTCTTGTATTTTTATTATTTTTAAGCATGACTAATTTTATAAAGATCAGACAAACTTCATTTTTTCCCAAAAATCGTCAAGCCCCCTGTGATTTTTTTTACCCGAAAAAGTACTACATAACTACGTTGAAAAACTCTTGAATAGGCCAAGAGTTTTTCAACGATATACATGAAAGTAGGTGTTGTGTTAAAAAGCACATTTATACCCGTGTACCAATAGGTACCAAAAATATATTTAAAAAACAAACCATGTATAAGCCAATTATTTAGGCTAATGAATTCTAATAAATTTAAAAATAAAATTAAAAATAATTATTTCACCTTTTTAACCTGAACCAAAAGTACAAATCGGTACAAATGTACACGTACAAAATTTTTTAAAAATAAAAAAACACCACAACATTAATGTATTAATCAAGGCCTTTAAAACGATATACGGCACATAAAAATATACATGTATCTTGAAAATTCAAGATGGCGGCTATAATTCAATATGGCGGCTATATATCGAAATCAAAACACCCGCACTTTTCTATTTATGGTACATTCTACCTATGTACCAAATTTCAAATCTCTAGGTCAATGGGAAGTAGGTGAATTACTGATGAAAAAATCCAAGATGGCGGCTATAATTCAATATGGCGGACCCATATCAAAATCAAAATGGCCGCACTTTTCTATTTATGGTACACTCTATCTATGTACCAAATTTCAAATCTCTAGGTCAATGGGAAGTAGGAGAGTTTTCGATGAGTCAGTCACTGTCACTCTTAGTTTTATAGATATAGATAAATACTGCTTTGAATAAAAGTGGGAACCTCTTCAGCTAGAATTGCTAAATGAAGCCTATCAAATAGAATATTGTTGGCCAAATATTGCAAATTAGATTTCATATTAAAAAATGTTTAGAAAATAATTAATAGTCAACTTTTTAACCTAAATAATACTTTTGAAATAAGACTCTTTTTATTATTATAATATCGTTATAATATTACAATTATGTTTGTCGGGAAAAACCAAATATTTTTTTTTCTTATTTGTTCGACGAACATAAAAGTTTCAATTTCGTGATAGAAAATATGAAATTGCAGGTGGCTTCTTCAATTTCACCGGAATTACTCAAGGTACTGTTCGAGGATTATTGATTTTCCTTCTTCGTGTTTCTACAGTGGAAGTATTTTTACTCTTTTGTAAGAAATAATACATATTTATAAACGAACTAACTAACATAATGCTAATAATACTTGAAGATAACTTTTGAGAACCATAAATTGCAAATATGAATTTATATTTAATTTATTTATTGCAGCGTTTTTACACTAGATAATAATCAAGATCTAGATAAGTTATAATCTAGATTCTAGATAATAACTTATGCAATGAAATAAGCCAAGTCTAGCGCAAAAAAGTTGTGAGACGAAAGGTTTAGTTTATCCCCCTGTCCAAGTGAGTTCTGCTAGGTCTAATTTATCCAGTACAAGAAAATGATGATGCCTCTCTGTCCCCCACTATATTCTTTGTCCCTTACAGACTCAAATATTTTCTTCCCCAATTCACTCAACACATTCAATTTTTTTAATAAAAAAGTCTTACTTGGTATCTACGCAGCACAAAGAGGATATACAGTTGTGATATTAACTCTATATTTTCCCTATGGTAAATATTATGCCATTTTTACTACGTTTTTATTAGCTTGCTTTCTTGTTTGTTTGTCCAGTACAAATCTTGCAATCGATTTCTAACTAACTTCCCGAGTAGCTAGACATTTGAAACTTCTAGAATAGCTCAGAACACGATGACAATGCATTATTTTAATACTTTTATCCATCTTTCAGCATAATTTCATTCATTTTCAGCATATTGTGCTGTATGGAAAGTTAGTTCAGAAAAAAACCGTAAGTTATTTTATTTGTTTTAGTCCAGTCATTTGGTAGCGGAAAGTAGTCAATTCAGGAAAAAATTGCTGAAGAATTTTTTCTCGACGGATCTTTATGTTTTTTGGGGTGCTGAATCTGAAAATCGGTTAGATTCGGTTATCGACTAGATTCGGATATGGCTTCACCATGAAAATGGTGAAAAACCATAAAATTTTGGAAGTTTTTTTAGTTTTTAGCTTATAACTCCTGAACGACGCATCCTAGAGAAAAATTACTTCTTTTCAAAAAGAAAGCTGATAAAATTTTCTAAACAATAAAACCAGAACCAGCTCAATAGCTTTATTCGTTTGGCTGCTAGAGCGCGCTAAAAATTGACCATACTTTGAAAGCCTAGTATATCCCAGAGGTTGCCCTCAAAGGGCACATCCTTAGTAGCCTCAATGCCTTTACGATATTGTTAGTATTCATTATTACTCTTAATCCTTGAAAAACTAAGCGCACGACATATTTCTCAACCCCTCCCCCCCCATAGGGACCCCTTAACCCTGTTCGTATGGGGGGGGGGGGGGGGAAAAANGTTACTATAGTTTTCTTGAACATTTCCCCTCCTCACCTCCTTTTTACTACATTTTATTAGCTTGCTTTCTTGTTTTTTTGTTTGTATATCCAGTACATATCTTGCAATCGACTTTTAACTAACATCCCGAGTAGCTAGACATATGACAATAGTTTAGAACACGATGACAATGCACTAATTTAATACTTTTAGCCATATTTTAGCAGAATTTAATTATTTTTCAACAAATTTTGCTGTATGGAAAGTTAGTTAAGAAAAAAATAGGAAGTTACTTTATTAGCTTTGCCATGTCCCATATTTACAATCTTCATTATGACGGGATTTAAATTTGTGATTTTTATAAAGAAGAGATAAACATTGAATTTAGAAAGTTTTTTTTTAGGGTCCGTAGGCAAATGCCAAGGTGGGCCAAGGCCAAGGTATGGTCTTTTCGATATATTTATACGGCTGTTTTCCTGTTCAATGACAAAAAAATACTTCATCAGAAGTTTGTTTATGTGTTTTGAGAATATCAGACCCATAGGATAGTTCAAAGTAAGCTTTTTAGTATTTTAAATAACACCATCAACCATCAACATCAATAGGGTACTACTTAAACAATACAGTGTTGCCTACGGACCCTTGCTGTGTGCTGGTTAGCATACACTTGACCTGTTTATTTATACTTGTTTTATCTTGATTTTGATGAGTTTCAAATTAATGATTTTTTGAAATTAATTGAATCAAATTATTGACCGGCAACATGAATTAATTTTATAGGTCTTCTTGCGTTTTTTTTTAATATTCTGCAAGGTTAATTTTGTAAAGAATTATTGTGTATGTTTTGTAAGATTTTATATTATGTTTTGTTATGGGCCTCAGATTTTTATGTTTATATGTTTTTATGTTTATATTTTTATGTTTTGTAGATGCATATGCTTTTGCATATTTTACCGTTAAATGCAGGTTTTTGGGCATTAGATGCAATACTATACATTTATTCACATAAATAGTGATTGTATTTTGTTTTTCGTAGAGGGAGATACCTTAAAGGAGGATGCATGATCGAGGGGGAAGAAGCTGTAAATTTAGGGTTAAGACATCGTTGAATCGATGTTTTAACTATTGATGTTCCCCCTTCGTAAATTACAGAAGTTTAGGGTAGAGAAATAAAGGAGCTGGGAGAGCGATCTCTCGACAAGATAAACAAAAAAAAAAAGATCACTGCTTATTAAAACATTTTTTATAGGGCACAAAGAAAGTCCCCGATTACGTAATTTGAGACGACATTTTTGGATGCTTTTGATTTCGAGGTTTTATCAGGTCATAATAGATGATTTCAATGTTATATGGTCCAACGTAGCGATTTTTTGATACCAAACATCCAAATTGATGTCTCAACCCTAAATTTACAGCTTCTTCCCCTCGATCATCCATCCTCCTTCTAAGTATCTCCTTCTACAAAAAACCACATAAAATCACCATTTATGTAAATAAATATTTAGTTTTGCATCTAATGTCCAAAAACATGCATTTAACAGTACAATATGGAAATAAATAGGCAAAACATAAAAATCCGAACCCTACAAATTAGTATTATTTGTTGACAAAACATAATATAAAATCTTTACAAAACAAACCTTGCAGAACATTAAAAAATCTTTAGTACAAACAAGTGTTCAACGCAAGGAGACCTACACATTGGATTCATGTTGCCGGTGGTCATATTGTTCAAAAAGGAGGTGAGGAGGGGAAATGTTCTGAAATGTTCAAGAAAACTATAGTAACATGTCTAAAGGTGTGTTGCAAAAGCATTTTTTTTTTATTTTGGTTCCCCCTCCCCCCCACAGGGTTAAGGGTTCCCTATGGGGAGGGGGGGATATGTCGCGCGCTTAGTTTTTCAAGGATTAAGAGTAATAATGAATACTAAAAATATCGTAATGGCATTGAAGCTACTAAGGATGTGCCCTGTGAGGGCAACCTCTGGGGTATACTAGGCTTTCAAAGTATGGTCAATCTTTAGCGCGCTCTAGCGGCCAAACGAATAAAGCTATTGAGCTGGTTCTGGTTTTATTTTTTAGAAAATTTTATCATCTTTCTTTTTGATAAGAAGTAATTTTTCTCTAGGATGCGTCGTTTCGGAGTTATAAGCTAAAAACTAAAAAAACTTCCAAAATTTCATGGTTTTTCACCATTTTCATGGTGAAGCTATATCCGAATCTAGTCGATAACTGGATTTTCAATTAAAAAATAAAATGTTGTGTGTCGTATAAAACTTTGTATCCTTGTGCATGTAATTGCCAAGTCTAAAAATGTTTTTAAATTTAGACGTAGAGTGATTTTAGGAAAGGAAAGGTATGAGTTTGTGAGAAACAGAGAATAGAGAAAGGAAATAGACAAATAACACCACTTACTTCTATTGGATACATTATACCTACTAGTAGAACTTGCTTGGGAGCTTACCGAAGGTAACGGAAACATAGTGTTCAGTTTTGAGAACGAAAAATGACTTGTTGCCAGGCAAGCCGTTAGGCTTAAGTGTTTTAATGGTGTTTCCCCTAAGTTATATGGCTTACCTAAGGTGCCCAAGGGCTGCACGGTCGAGGAGGGGTATCCTATGCGTCCGATAGTGTCGTGTATCAGTTCTCCGGCTTATAACCTGTCCAAGTTTGTTGCCGATATCTTAAACAACCTTACTCTCGCGCATAGATATGATATAAAGAATTCGGAGCAGTTTAAAGAATCGTTGAAGGATGTTGTTATTAGTGAAACGGCTGTAATGGTTTCATTAGATGTGAAAGCTCTTTTCACTAATATTCCCAGTGCAGTGGTCATCAGGATTGTCCGGGGTAGGTGGGAAGAACTGAAGCGGTTTACGGACATTCCCCTTGGTTTATTTGTAGAGATATTGGAGTATTTATTAGGAGCAGGTTATTTCTCATATCGGGGACAGATATATAAACAAATATTTGGTTGTCAAATGGGAAGCCCTTTAGCGGCTATTCTAGCGCGGCTGGTGATGAATGACATTATAGAAGTATCCATTGCTCAGTCTAACTCTATTGCTTTTATACGGGTGTTCATGGATGACACCTTTGTTATTCTTTCGCAGGACTGTAAGGATAGTATTATAAATATTTTTAACAGTTACCACCCTAGACTTCAGTTTACTGTTGAGGAAGAGCAGGAAGGTAAGTTATCATTTTTGGATATGACAGTTCATCGGACTCCTGCAGGTAATCTTATTACTGATTGGTTCCGGAAGGCATGTTCATCCGGGCGCTTGCTTGTTTACACCTCTGCTCACCCTATGCATCAAAAGGTAAATTGTGCGGTTAATCTAATTAGACGGGTTAAATCTTTGAGCGACCCGAGTTTTATTGATAAGAACCGTACTGCTGTTTTTGATTTATTATTGGCTAACAAGTTCCCTAGGGGTCTTATCAGTAATCTGTGGTGTAAGACCAATATTGTGTCAGACAATACAGTCTCTAGGGAAGCTGGTGAGGTTGGAAAGGGTTTTTATAAACTTCCTTATGTCAAAGGCTTGAGTGAGGGTATTAAGGCATGTATTTCCACAGCTACAGGCAAGGATTGTGCGTTTTATGGCAGACATAGTATTCGCAGCTTGTTTACGCCTTTGAAGGATGCTGTACCTAAGCCTCTCCGTTCTAATATTATATACCAGGTCCAGTGCAAGGGGTGCGCTGAGGTTTATATTGGGAGTTCAACACGTTACTTGAAGTCGCGCATCTACCAGCATGTGCATTCAGTTAATAATGGTAAGAAGGTTACTGCCCTTTCTAAGCATGCCGTGGAGAATAAGCATGCCTTTGATTTTGACAATGTTACTATCTGTGGAAGGGAGGTGAGCGAAAAACGGCTTCGATGGATGGAGATGATACACATAAAGAACTCTCCGAGCTGCTGTAATTTCCGGTCCGACATTAATGGGGTTCTGGATAGTTCATATGCTTTCCTACTTAATGTTTTTAAAACTTAGTTTTTAATCTTTTCACTTTTTTGTAAGCAGGGTTGGTGAGTGGCGGTTGGAGGAGCATGGAGGTTTAATGTTCGACAGGGTTGCCTGTTGAGGTGGAGTCTCCATGTCTGTTCCTTCCTTCATTTTACCTTCCCTTTTGGTTTCCTTTATTCTTATCTGTATTTACTTTTTGACTGCCTTCCCTCTTTTAGATTTTTT
>KZ651105.1:0-13346 GCA_001010745.2 Gerris buenoi
AGCCGTACAGTAAAATTGTTAAAAAATTAGAAAAAGCTAATCGACTGAAAATAAAAATCTCAAAACATAGTATCATATTGATAATCCAATGTAATTCCATAATTGGAGAGACAATTATAAACTGTAATTACGTACATCTTTAATGTCTTAAAAGTTACACTTAACTCTTCTTAAACATCCTTTATATAATCGAGTAGAGTCCCGACGGCGACGAGCGACGACTCACCTCTAAATGATTTATAACGTTAAAAATTGATGTGCCAGAAGCTGGGATTGAACCAGTGACCTCCAGCGTATGAAGCGGGAATGCTACCAATGAGCTACCAAACCAGATTGAAACTCTCGGCCTTAAACTTTCTATTTTAACAGTATAATATTTATTTAAATTTTAATATTTTAAAAATCATATTTTATTCTGCCCGTTATCACGGGCATAACGGCTAGTTTGTTATAAAAAAAAAACGTGTTAGGAGCATTTGTTGACTAAAGAATCCAACACAAGGCATTAAAGGACTAATTGTATTATTTGCCATCAAGCTAGCACTTTCCTTGACGAAATGCTATCTTTCTACGAACTAGTAACCACTAATTTTATCTTTTATCTAATAAATAACCTGTATTGTGATATTGTATAGTTAGCAGACAATCTTTGTAAATCACAATTAGTTTATTTACCATTATCTCAAAAAAAAAGTTATACATGATGATGTAAGAAACTTTAGATTTATATATCGTGCACGTGCAGTATGTATGAAGGAGTTATATAAGAAATGCTTTAAAGTAGATAAAAAAAATGCTTTAAAAAAAGTTTAAAGGAAACAAATGGTAGCGGTATAGCAATGAAAAACTTACACTTAATGCCAAGTTGCTTTAAATTATTTACTAGGATAACTAGAGTAGAATGTTGGCACTATATCCGAAATACTTGTCTTTTTCTTCTAGTTCTACCACCACTCTTCCCCCTTTGAGTGCGGTAAAAACAATTTCCAGCCAAATAAGAGATGCGGAGAGACCTTGAATAAAGATTTATATTTGGGTTACTTCATAATATCTCGTTTTCATGTCCTTGCCGTGCTTAAAATAATTCGTCCCTTGGTATATCGGTAGAGTTAAAAAGTTGAGGCAAGGGGAAAAAGTTAAAGCTAGGGGACTAAATAAGCAACATTTGGAGAGATCTCACATTTGGATTTTGATGTTAACATCAACATTTGAACTTTGATATATTTAGATAGTGGAAATAACTAACTGGAAGTAATTTAACAAAACTACATGGACTCGTTCGAATAATGAAAGCACTACTTCAAATACAATTAATTTACAATAATAAACAAACAAAAAATCGATTTTAGTGATGCTAAGTGTAGCCTGCAGGATTAGTTATAGATGGAGTAATTTGGATCCTTGAAGGTAGGAAGAGCATGAACACTAACACTGGTTCAGACTATGTGGCAACGTTTATTGAGTGTTCTTCAGAACGATCTCATAGCATCCGTTACTTTCGGAAGGTTTGGAAGCAATAAAGTAAATATTTTATAGTTTTTTCGTAGATTTGTAAAAGATACAAAAAAGTAAAAGTCAAACTTCCAAACCTACGTCTTAAATTAAAATGGAAGGGATGAGTTACTCGCTCTTCAACCGTGATAGATTTCTTGACAGATTAGATTGGCTTCATAATTACAACGAAAGAGTTACTTGCACTTCCACTGTGATGGATTTTGTGACGATCCAACATGATTCATGTATAAAATTAAGGGAGTTAATTCCACCCTAAGGGGATGATGTAAATTAAGTCATGTCTAACACGAGTAAACATAATTTAATTAATATTGAATATTGCATTATTAGTAATGCAACGCTGTTACGTAAACCTAAAATTTTACTAAATAACGGTAATTTTATACTGCATAGAAAATACAAATTCTTGTATTTTCTCATTCAGTGTTCCTGCATAAGGCTATTACAAATAAGTCGCGTCGGTTAATTTTATTATTTTAGAATTTAAATGTAATTCATTTTTTAAAACACGAATTCTTTTCTTCACTTTTCATCCTGAATGTGTGTAGAGTATTCCAGTGGAAATAATAAGCACAGTTGTTTAAATAATAAACACCACTGTGAACATCACGATATACTCTACGGCTTTTTGACGCGAATACTTATGTAAAATAAATAGTAAAAGTATTCTAAAGAAGGTTTATATAGTCAGTAAATAATTGTATTTTGTACATTACTTTCACAAAAAAATTTAACTCGGTCCTTATCCAGATATATTTATGTTTCACTATAATACATAAACCTAAAAACATTTCATAGCATAAATCTACATATTAACGTCCTTAAGGTTCTGCAATCAAGCGCATATCTAAAATATAACGGACTTTTAATAACATCCAACATTTTCGTTATTTCATCCTTAGAAATTAAAATCAAAATTATTAAATTTATTTTATATAAAAGCTTCTTCTAGGAATAAAATATTACTAATGAAAAATATGAAGATATAATGAATCAAAAATATTGATCCATACTTGTCTTGGAGCACCAATACACACACACACACATTTATATCTCGACGCATAATGTACTATTAAGAAACAAAATGGCATACCCTCTTAGCTGCTTTCTCCTTTTCCTCTGCAATTTTCCTGCTCTTCTTGACCCAGGCTGAAGCGGATTCGTCGTCAGACTCTTCCGCTATAGTTTTGACTTTCTTATACTTGTTCTCTATTTGTCTCTTTTCTTTCCTTTCAGCGAGTCTTGCTCTCAGCTTCTCTGTTTCTCTCTTACTTGTTAAGTTCTCTGCAAACAAACAAATAATTATACCATCGTAAAAATAATAAGTATTAATGCTNCCATGTACAAACATACTCATACACACACATACATACATATATATATATATATATATATATATATATATATATATATATATATACCTATATATATATGAGTGTGTGTTTACGTGTATGTTTGTACAAACACATGTAGGTTGGGATTTTGAAATGAATTATGTGATAAGGCAGTACTTTACAGTTAATAAAAGTAAAAATAATATTCGAATGTTTCTTTTACTACGAAAGACTTCTGAGCGTGTAAAAAAATATTAAATTGTTTCCGATAAACCATGTGAATGAGGTAGAGAGGAGTTTCATACTCCCCTAAAAAAAATATATAAAAAAATAATTAAAACATTCGCGTGAGGACCCCCCTGGAGTTTACACTGAGGCAATATCGTTTCCTGTCTTTTTACCCAGCTCAACGTGCACTTTATTCGAAGGGCAACATGATAAAATTCGTTTGCCTACAAGTTTTATTTTTGTTACTTTTTTTTCACGGAGGACTCAACCCTTTAAAAAAAGGAAAAAGAAAGAGCACGCTTGCATTATACACGAGTAAATTAATGAAAATATCTGGAACGAATAGTACGGATATAATTAAAAGACTGTAGAAGTTGAAATTAATACCCAAACCATGCCCAGAAATTCTAATATTGTTATTAAATAAAGTAAGATATGCACCTCGGACGGATTAAAAAGCAATTTATGACCGTAAAAAGCAATAAGCACGAAAAAAGTTAAAATTCCTAAAATATATCGGGCAGAAAATTTCCAAACCAAACACGATATTTCGAATTCTGGCTGAATTTCAATCCGCAATAATATAACCACTAAGCTATAAGACTTCAGTTAGAGAGGAAATGTCTTTCTTGCAATTTCAGATACTAGTTTTGAATATTGAGAAAGAAAATACACCTTAACACCTTAAGGCCCAATGCACACAGAAGATGCGAGAGGCGGAGGCGCGGCGCGGGCGAGGTGCAGGCGCGGTGTGGCGCACGCCTCCTCCATATAATCTTATGGCCCAATGCACACAGACGAGGCGCCGCTTTCTCGCCTCCTCGACGCCTCTTCCTCACCTCTTCATTCATTTTGAAGAAGCATGCCTTCGCCTCTCGCCTCTTCTGTGTGCATTGGACCGTTTAAACACGCCTCTTCCACGCCTCGCCTCCGCCTCTCGCCTCTTTTGTGTGCATTGGGCCTAAGTCATACTACTCTTATAACTCATGGGTTACATCGGCAATGATTTTCACCTGTTAAAATAGATAAATAAATCCGAAGTATTTCTAGTGAATGAAGAGGCCAGAAGAATACCAGCAATTTTTTTATAACCAGAGGTTGCATTAAGTACTGCTATACATCAATATGTATGCGTTCTTTTGTTTTATTACTACGATCTCAGTCACTTTTTTTCACTATTAACATGATATATGCTTTCTTTTGTTTTATTACTACGATCTCAGTCTCTTTTTGTTACTGTTAACATGATATATGCTTTCTTTTGTTTTATTACTACGATCTCAGTCTCTTTTTGATACTCTTAACATGATATATGCTTTATTTTGTTTTATTACTACGATCTTAGTTATCCTAGTTCAATTTGTTACTGCAGACAAGATGTATGCTTTCTTTTGTTTCATTACTACGATCTTAAGGCCCCTATAAGCACGGTCAAAATGTTGGCGCAAAATGTTTGATTGTGTATGGGAGCCTTTTGTCTCATTTTGTAACTGTTAACATGCTGTATGCTTTCTTTTGTTTTGTTAATGCGACAAAATGGCTGTTTAATGTTTGATGGTTGTTAGATGTTTTGCGCAAGCATGATGTTTAACACATATGGCCCAAATTTGCCCATCAGGTTTGCGCAAACACCATGTTTGCGCAAAATGTTTGATGGTGTATGGGGGCCTTTAGTCTCCTTGTTGCTGTATGCTTTCTTTTGTTTTGTTAATGCGATCTAATTCTATCTTTGCTACTACTAATCAGAAGCATGATTTTGTTATGTTAGTAGTCTGTCTCTTAATATTTTTTACTTTTACTGACAAAATGTTTAAAAGATTTTTTTTTTTTTTTTAATTTCTGATGAAACTATTATACATACCAAAGTATGAATTCTTAATAAAAGCGTTGTGGGTTTTTTAATAGAATTCTTTGACGATTTTCTTGATTTCTAAGCACAAAGTTAGGGCTTCATTATATTCCTGATGACAAAATCTAAGGATTTGCTAATATTTTTTAAACAATTTCCCTAAAGTTTCACTTAGTTCATTAATATCTGAAACTTTATTATAGTTTGCAAATATATATTTTTAAAAGAATAAAAAAAGGGAGAAAACAGGAGTATGGATCTTTTGATTCTATCTTAACGAAAATAAAGGATGCTCTTTTTTTTCTTTTTTTTAATTACTTTCTCATCCAAGCTCTCCCTATTAACCCTTCACTGAAGAAGGAAGATAATGAGGAGAACAAAAGAGGTTTATTAAAGAAAAAAGTGTGTTTTATGAATTTTAGACTTGTTATAGTAGTGGGCTCAAGTGACACTGGGACATGCAGAAAGAATGATTTTTAAATCACAAGGAAGNAAAAAAAAAAAAAAAAAAAAAAAAAAAAAAAAAATCAAAAATAGAACGATATTTGTTAATTACAAACCCTAAACTAAATAAAATACTAAAATAAGATTTATAAAAAAAAATAAAAAATAAATAAATAAATATTACAACATGGCTCGCGGTACCTCGGAACTTTTCTTCACTTTGGAGGCAACTAAAGTGGCCTCTTATTCGAAGCATCATTGTGCGAGGTCAGTACTTGGATGGTGAAAAATGTATAAATTATACTTATTTATTTTATTTCAATTATTTAATTCTTTGAATTTTAGCGGTATTTTGACAGATCTAAACAAACTTTGTCGTTTAACAAAAGTATCGCACTAATTAATTATGTTCGCTTACAACTTTTAACCTAATGAATGGAATTTCATCGGGTTTTTTTATATTAGTTCCTTATTTTTTACCGGTTCTAACGATGTCTAAAACGTATTCATACTTTAAGAATTATTCACCGTTAAAGTTACAAATTTAAAAATCGATAACTTAAAAATGGCGCCCAAAATTAAAATTAATGGATTTGTTTGTACATTCGTGCTAAATTTCAACTTGATCGAACCACTTTCCGATTTTTTTTTTTAAATTTTTGCTGACTTAGCAAACTACACCACTAGAAGTAAAGACTAATTTTCTGCCAGAAATTCAACTCTCTAGTTTAAATACCCTGGGCGCTACGATGATGACACACATACATACATACAAAATTTTACACTTCTATAAAAGTCGGGCTGAAAACCCCTCAGGAGGTCTTAAAAACACCCAAAACGGATAATTCAATTAAAATCTCGAGAAAATCAAAATGGGTCAAAACATAACTTTTCCTACAATAGGTGAGGTAAAGTAAAAACTTGATAATACCATTTATGAATAATTTAAGTTTTAATAATCACGTCATTAGGTAAAGTATCCAGCTTTATGGATGAAACAAAAGACACGAATAAGTACAATAATGAATGAACGAGAGTAAAAAATAATAGCAAGAGAAAAGATAAATTCATTTGGGCAAAAGAAAACAGCAGATGTGACTCGTTCTTTATCATCATCAACAAATCGTTTAAAAATTAAATTAAAACGAAAAAAAAAAAAAAAAATGAAATTCATCCCTTTCTTCTTCATAATAAAAACACAATTTGATAGGAGAGCTAGATGTCTTCTTATTTCCCCTTAAAGTGAGAGAAGAGATAAAGAATTAACCGAGGGGAAACTGCCGTTTCAAATAGAAAGACGAGCCGTGTTTAAATTTAGCTTTTAGACACGACAAACTAGATGGAAAAGAGATGAAAATAGGAGGGAGTGAAATACAGAAAACGTTTTCCCAGGGGTTCGGAAATATCCGAGATTGGAAAACGGGGGGGTGCCGCTTTTTATTTTAGAACCCTGCACTCCACCAAGCCCCCTCCCTCTTATTTCTATATACTTCACTTTGATTATTTTAGCAATAGCTACAGGGTTGAAAAACCAAAACACTGTTAGCAAGGGGGATTTTTCCTTAAAACTAATGGGGCAAGTCACGCTATAAGCCTCACTCGTTTTTGCCTCGTACTTTTTAAAAGGCTGGCATTTTCTTGAAAATATTAACCTTCAAGTAAAGGGAGATATGCCTGGGGTTTTCTCCGCAGCCTAACAGTGTGAAAACAATATAATACGTAGGTATTTCTCTTCTTACGGTTTAAGAGGTGTTGTTTAACACTACACCCTAAACTTAGGATACACCAAAAAATTACCTTTCAAGGTATAAAAACAAACAGTGGAAAGTAAGCAGGGGGAAGGAGAAAAAAAGAAAATAAATATCCTTAAGCTTGACCGGGGGTTTTGTCTGTACAGGCCAAATTGATCTTTCTTATCAACATGACTTACAAAAAGTGATTAAAAATATAATCTCATGTCAAAATGCTTAAAACATAATATGTTACTTAAAAAAGCAAAAAAAAAAGTTTGCTATTGTATGTATAAAAATACAAAATGATAGGACAAGGTACCTTACAGAACAGGTATAAGTATAAATATAATATGATAAAAACCATGCCCATTGAAGGGAGTAGTTTTGATTAATTTTGTTTATTTCATGGGATTGAATGGTGTGGTTTTAAAATGTAACAGCTGCTAGTGATGGTGATTCTCGGCATCTGTCCAGACTGCTGTGATTGGAAGCAGACGAACATAAACTCACGATCCTTTCCCGACAAAAGTGATGTGATTACAGGTATAAATGTACTAATTACATCACCTTTACCTGAAAAAAGCGCAAGTTTCGTAGAGCCAAGCTAATTTAGTCTCAACTTTCTTCTTCTAGTTGACTGTTATCGCATATACGTTGGTGAAGGGCACACCAAAGGGCACGAGTAGTAGAGAAAATTAGTAGAAACTAATACAGACTAATTACAATAATCTAGGTGTCGCTGGTAGATAAAGTTTGTGTAAGAAATTAGATCTTAAAGTATTATAACAACATAAAATAGTCAGATTACACACTAAAGGGACTAGAAGTACTAAAAAGCAAAGACCACTATACCAAACCAAAAGCCGTGCTACTATAAATGTTTATCAACACTTAACATTGTAAGAGTGATGTCTATTTAAAGCCGGTCCAATCAATAAATTTCTTTTCATCACTGACATAGCACATGATAAAGATGCACACATTTACCTACTAGTCGCAAATTTTACATCGAAAACTTTGTTCTTCATTACTTTCTTTAAGTATAACTAAAATGCTATTTATTTTACTCCAGGACATCAAAGTTTCCTTGCACAAAAGAGCTTTTAGAATTTTATTATTGCAATACCAATAAACTACTGGGGTTTATGAATTGAAACACGTAATATTTAATACAAACTTACTTAATCAGACTTATTTCTTAACATAACATTTCACGTTATTTAATAGCTTAGGTCCAAAGATTATATACATTAAATTATAGGTATAATCAAAATCATATTTTGATATTAATATAAGTAAATAACTACAAAAAAAGTCCATTTGAAACGCAAACCGCATAGGTTTATAAGAAATCATGAGAAACTAAAGTTGTGGAATTGATTATTGCTTATCAGTTATTATATTAGATGATGAATAATTTAGGGGTTGAAACCGGCCTGATTGATAATTTTTTCTGTTTCGGTTTATCTACTCTAACTAAACTAACTTTTTTTTTTTTAATAGAAAATACTAACATACAGGAAGATCATGTTCAACATGTATATATATAGTTTCGTGATACCGCATTACACTAAGTTTAATGTTTATCGGATTCTGCCACAATGTATAAATCCATAAATTTTAACAATCAAAGTAGATAAGCCGATTCGATTTCCAGATGTCTGTGTAAAACAGCACAGTCCAACTCACAAAATCTTTAGAAAATTATTTGCAGGCACATAAACTGGTTTAAACATCGGATATCAATATTTATGCACTAAGCAAATCAATTGTACACGATAACAACTTATCTTTCTTCACGAAAGAGTGATTCGAGGAATATATTTCGCATTATCAAATGAAGTGGGTGTACAATTAGCACGATTTACGAGCATTTAACCAAATCCATTCGAATTACTCATCTGTATTGTATAAGTTAACAGTCGATAAATTTAAAGTTCAATACAGACTGAATAATCCTCTCACCAGTTTGGAACAAATCTTCGACAGAACTTGACAGTCGAAAGCGACGAGTTATAATAATGGAAAGCGAGAGAGAAATTCCTGAACACACAAAACATCGACAAACAAATTTAAATCCGAGAGCCGAGATTGCTCGCCAAGTGAACTAATAGCGAAGCTACGACCTTCAAACTACGACGTTATCTCCTCTCCTGGGGAAAGGCTCCCGTTATCTGTTCTATTCAATCATCGATTCGACTGCCTTGGATTCCACACTCTGCATGCTCAATGCACAACTTGAAATAACTAGAAGAAAACCGCTCAAGCATTAACGAAATTCCTCCCCTAGTTTATCCTCGCTTCGTTCAATCCACACAAAAATTTTAATTTGAAAGCTAAAAAAAAAAAAATAATAATTTCTAAGCATTTGTCAACTAGATGTAAAAATTCTAGCAATTAAGTGAAAGCTAAATCAATATGTTTCAATCAAAGAGTTTCCTATTTGCGAAAAAAAAACAAAAAAAACACAAGAACGATTCTAGCGGCAGTTCAGAAAACTATTAAGATCATTTCAAGATTATTTGAGGATATAAAACAAAACTTTAAAAGTAAATCAGTAAATTTCCAAAGATAAAACCAAGATAAGTTATCATCTTAAACACTTGATTAAGATACTGTATAAACCAGTTTTTGTGCACAAGATTTTGTTGTTCATTCTTAAAACAAATAAATTTATAATATGTAATAGATAAAAGGATGAAAGAAGAAATTAAGATAAGTGACAATAATAAACAAGTTTCTCTTCTTTCTTAAATTAAAGGACTGAGCTAAAAGATAAGTATTTTCGATTAGTTATCTAAAGGGAGTAGATAGGTTGTAGAAAATTAAGGACTAAATACAATTGTAAGAATTTCCATACAATAAATACCTTACGTCTCACTCGATTCTGTGGAAAAAAAACTTGACATAAAAATAAACGCTGAAGTAAAATGATATCAATACCCACTTGAAGCTATCTTTTTTTAAGGCCTATCTTACTTATATTTGATACGTCTTGAAGAGAGAAGTTTGGCAGAACCTGCAACAGGTTTTCAAGTAACCAAGAGAGCGCCATAACCCCAAAGAAACATGGCCAACCAAGATTAATATTTCGTCTGGTAAATCTTTAAATAAAGTCATCATTAAAACGAAACGACGCGATCAACAACAAACAAGTAGAATTAAGAGCTTCATAAATCACATCAGTCAATATTGTCTATAAGAGGGCTTCCATTTGTTTCTTATTACATTATAGACTTACACATATCATTAGCTTACTATGCCTCTGGTCTTAAGGTTATGCAAGTGTTAAATTTTATGCTTCAACACGATACTAATAAATTTTGATAAAAAACAATCTTTAAAAAGTGGAGAAATTTGACCCCTCCTAATAATTTCTCGACAAAGAGACGAGTACTAATTTAAACTTATCCAATAAGTTCTTTTTTCTGTTCCATTTCTTTTCAATAAAGAGTTAAAAAGTCAAACGGTTGTTTTTAGGGACTTATCTTTTAAAAGAGGAAAGATAACCCCTTTGCAGTTATCGATTGCCGCAGAGAGAAGCTCCTACGCTATACGGATCTCCTTTCGGCTCGCCGGTCCTTAACACTTCGAATTCCTCTTTCAAATTTAATTTACCGACTCGATAACGGAATTTATTACTCGGTTTTATTGTATAAGATGTGCACAGGGCGGATTGCAGAGAGGCTTCGGCAAGGAAATATTGAGAGAGTTAAGAAGTCTTAGGAGCCGATAGAACGAATTGCCTAGGGCAGAAAGGGATTTAGTAGAGAGAAAGAAAACGTAACTAGCGGCTTATAAACTAAGCAACTGCATTACATCCGAGTTCTAAAGGAAAGTAACATAAATAGAAATAAGAAGAAAAGTTGTATAAAATAAAATTCTTAATAAGAAAGTTCAAACTAGAAATTAGTTTATACTATAATGAGTTGGGTTAACAAGAACCGTTGCGCAAAGCACAAATCACCGGGGAAACAGACTGTAACTTGCAGAACAAGAAGAGAGGAACTAAAATTATCTTTCTCCTTGCAGATTGGCAAAAACTTCAAATTGCTGTCGGTAGTTCTACCCGAGAACCTGATTTTCTTTGCTATTGTAAATGACAGTAAGTCTACAACTAAGTAAGACTTTAGATTGGAAAGAAGAAACAACCATAAACCGACTGTTAGAAACAAGACCTCAGGACCCAGTCCAGAAACAATCCTCAACAGTTACAAAGGTGACAAGTGGTTTAGCGTCGACTCCTTTTAGTTGTATATAAAATAGAACGTATTAACACATTAAAGCATAACCCTAACAACAATATTGTGATATCGTCGGAATCGTGTGAACGGATAAAAGCGACCTCTAACCATCTCTATGAATATGCCTATAAAATGAAATTGGTCCAGTTTTAATAGTTTAGGACATACCCTTTTAAATAGAGGACAAATACATTTTTGTTAGAATCAACTGACTTTAAAACGAAAACATTGCTGGAATGAATGAATGAATACATAAAAAACTCCGCAATTTATTCAAAATACAAGTGTGTTTGCGTTATCAATTTTTGTGATTGGATTAGTACATAACATAACTGCAAAGTTTGAAATTTTAGTTCTGTGTACCCTCGGAGGTAAGGTGCGTGAAAGACAGATGGACGGACATACAGACAGATAAGCACAGGAATGTAAAAGGGTCCTTGTTTTTTGGCTACACATCTTTACAGTGTTTCATTTCTGCGTTAATAATGGAATATCGAGTCAGCCATAGGCCAATGAGTTACCTCTATTCAAAACTAAGTCAAATATTTGTTACCCCTATATTCAACTATTTTTGGTAAAACAACAATTTGGTATGTTGTTTATTCTCTTATACGAAAATTTCAAAAGGAGAGAGATTTGGCAGATTGTTCAAACTTAATGCTCGCGGTAACAATGCTTCATAAACAAAAGTTTGTAATTTAGAACCAAACAAAAGCCGGCGAAATTGTATGGTCAATGTCAATAAATTGTTCAATGGATTAATTTGTTATACCATAATCCAGTTTGTTATTTTTAAACTTTTTACATTAATGTTTCCCAATTTTGTAAAATCTGGAAACATTTTGCTACTTCAAACATTCGAGATGATACAATTATTGAAAATACATTGTAAGCAACTAATTCAATATAAATTTAATTCTATATAGCTTCATTTTACTTCTTTTATCCATTTAACTGAAACGTTTATTCTGCTAAATATAAACCGATAACGTATCAATAAAAAAGGGAGATGCGACAAAAGAAAGCACTTATTGTTCCCTCTCAAAACTTCCTTTTTTCCTTTTAATTCTTTCCAAAGATAGCATAAATCAGAGATAAAGCACGCGCAGGTTGTTGTTGAAACACGACGTCAACAAGCTACAAAAACAATACTTCAGCTTCCAACAAAATAATCAAAACACAGTCAAAACTAACAATCAACAACAGAATTTAGAAGATAAACCAAATTAGTCTTTAAAAGCTCAATTCCCATATTTTATCAACTATACACATTTGAATAAGGAATATGCGTTTTATTGATGACATATAAGAATTCAACAAGAATTAACTTTACACATGTGATAACAGTTTACCAATAATGCCGATCAAATTCCTCTAAACCATTGGTTTCTTAAGTGAACTACGTCATCCTTTGTAAGGGGGGATAAAGAGTAGCTTCAGTTACTAACTTAGTACAAATAACGAAAAAAAAAAAAAAAAATGGACGCAGGGTGGCCATTAGCTCACCAAACTATAAACATATATATGACAACCAACAAGACAACTGAAAAACATCGGGTACGTGGTACCTCGGAACTTTTCCTCACTTCAAAGGCCACTAAAGTGGCCTCTCCTGCTGCTTCGCAGCAGGAGGGAGCAGCATTGGACGTGGTCAGTACTTGGATGGATTATCATTCTTTTAAAAAAACTTATTTTACTACGTTTTTATTAACTTGGTTTTTGTTTGTTTGTTTGTTTGTTTGTCCGGTACAAATCTTGCAATCGAATTTTAACTAACATTCCCGAGTAGCTAGACATTTGAAACTTTCAGAACAGCTCAGAACACGATGACAATGCATTATTTTAATACTTTTAGTCATTTTTCAGCAGAATTTAATTCGTTTTCAGCAAATTTGCTGAATGAAAAGTTAGTTCCGAAAAAATCCGCAAGTTATTTTATTTGTTTTGTCATATCCCATAATATTTACAATCTTCATTTTGACAGGTTTCAAATTTATGA
>KZ651105.1:13807-39711 GCA_001010745.2 Gerris buenoi
TCATCAAAATTATCGCACTAATAAATAATTATATTCACTTATAACTTTTTAACTAATTAATAGAATTTCATCGGGTTTTTTTATATTTGTTCCTTTATTTGTTCCGGTTCCAACGATATGCCATAAGTCAGAAACCTATATCTAATTACAGTATTATTAACCGTCAAAGTTTAAAAATTCAAAAATTTATAACTTCAAAATGGC
Organism: Gerris buenoi; assembly: GCA_001010745.2. NCBI lineage: Eukaryota > Metazoa > Arthropoda > Insecta > Hemiptera > Gerridae > Gerris > Gerris buenoi. The sequence goes on from KZ651105.1 coordinate 14,012, forward strand.
GGCCAATATCAAAATGAAATTTGGCGGGCTTGTTTGTCATACAGAGAGGTACATTCGTGCCAAATTTCAACTACTCGATCAGGACCATTCCCGATTTATTACGATTTTTTTTTTTTAATTTTTGCAGACTAAGCAAACTGGGTTCAAGATGGCGGAAAAAGTTGATTTTCCGGGCGACACAGCTTAAGGTTAGGACTGATTTTTCTGCCAAGTTTCAACTCTCTAGGTTAAATACCTTGGGCGCTGAAACCCAAACGTCATGCTGAAAACCACTCAGGAGATCTTAAAAACACCTAAAACAGATAATTCCGTTAAAATCTCGAAAAAAAAAATGTTTGGTGAAAACAATACTTTTCCTACTATTAGTAGTGATGAAAAGTAAAAATAAATGTAAATTAAATAAAATTACTTTTAAACTATATAATTTATTTTGATTTGGCTAGTCACATTTTGCTCTTTATGTTAAACAGTTTCTATCGATGTTTGCACTATTGTTGATTTTGGCGAAAAAGTTCCGAAATTATTTAACGGTAAAGTTATAAAGTCGATATTTTAACAGGGTAAGAAAACCGACGACAAAAGTCAGGAGATATGTCTCTTTGCTTATTCGATCCATTTCCTTAATATTAAAAATACAAGTACATGGTCATAATCTATAACATTGCATTTCTTTATTATTATTATTATTATTTATGATGAGGAAAATAGCTTATGTACCAATAGGTATATCTGCCAATAGATTTATCAGCTGATGAAGCGGCATAGTAACCCTGTGTCATTCATTTAATATATAGATAAGTTTTATAGACCCTTTGACACGCCCATGCCCTCCATGGGCTCCTTTTAACGATTATAATTATAATTCATATACATCGTCTATAGTAAAAATTAAAACAGGTATGCACAATTTCAACCTGAAACAAGCAAACGTTTTTGTGCCGCGAAGTGACACATTTTATAATAGTTAAAAAGGAGTTGTCCAGAGCGGGTAGTTAGTAGGTGGACTAGTAAGAATGCAGGGTGACTCCCTCACTAAAAGACTCTCTACTACAATCATACTCTTTAACTATCAACCCATCACGCTTATCTATTTTCTAAATATTCAATACATATTATGTATTACTATATGTTCATGATGGAGCCACCGTATGGCTAGTGATTTTTATCTATATCTGATACATACTGTCTAGAATTCAATAGGAAGTATGTATTATACATATGTAATATGTATACCATCTAGCTTTTTATAGGATGGAAATTTTTGACATTTTCATGTTTAGGCAGTGCTACATAACTCGAAAAGCGTTAGTAAAAAACGTTACCCGGTGTATCAAGGATAGCGTTAAACCCTTCGTATATAAATCCGAGGGAGCCCTTCAGAAGGCTTCCTAGAGACCTCCGCGATTATATTAAAAGATCAAGAAATAGTTAATTGTTTAATATAATAGAATTAATCGCAAGCTACGTTTAATAGACAAATACCACAATATTAATAATTATTCTTAAAATTAATTGTTTCGAAAGTTTTATCATGTTACATTAAAAACAGAGGGTCGCTTAATAAGTTTAATTTTATAGATATTAGGTGAGAAAAAACTAACTCGTGATATGATGCCTTGATAGTAGACCCAAAGTCAAGTTAGGTTCAAAAAACGTCTAGAGATGTTACTTTAGAGATAGTAAGAAAAGGAGTAGCGAAACTATAATAATGTTTAAGTTATACTATCGCTTCAAAATTTCAGTTCTGTTTCCGAAATCAAATCAAGGAATGGGTTGGGAGAAGGATTAAGGGACGAGAGGTTTAAGTTTTACAACAAACTCTATTGGAAGGATTAAGTTGTCACAAGGTTTAGAAGGGGGTAAGGGTATGAGGTAGCGTTAAACCCTTCGTATAGAAATCCGAGGGAGCCCTTCAGAAGGCTTCCCAGAAACCTTCGCGATTATGGCATATCGGCGGGATGAACTCTCCAAGTTTTCGAGATGCGGTAAAAACCAAAAGGGGTCTCGTCTTTCGGAATTAATCCTCTCGTCTTGAAGAAAACGGGAAGGGAAATAACAAAAAGTTTCCTTTTGTTTTTAGCTTTTTTTTCTTCTTTCCTCTCCTGGTTTAAACCCGCAGGATAACCTGCGGGAGGAAAAGTGCGGGATTCTCAAAAGTTTTGTCGAGGAGTTAGGGAGAGGAGGTGAAAACTGCCTTCATGATTTTACGATACAAAACTCGTAGAAAACTTTCAAGTCACAACAATATAGATAAAACTACCCTGATAACGCCAATTCCTTCTCCCTATCGGTTTTTAACTCTAAACCGAAAAACAGTCAATTCCTAAAAGATTTTCGAGGGGAACGAATTTACCGTCATTATTTCTAGAGACAACCCCCCCCCCCCCAAAAAAAAAAATCATAAGTTCAAATAAGGTTATAGCTTAAGTATAAACTGAAGCAAAGACAATTTTACACAATCTTTCAAGATATCGTCTCTTCTCCGTTCCTTAACAAATGGAACTTTACTTCTAAGATTTCGCCACTAATTAATCCTTGAGGGAGGCTATAACTATAGGGCGAAAACTTTGTCTTTTACTAACGATAGGATAACTACTAACCGCGGTCCTTTCCCTTTTCTACCACCCGGCGGTTAGATACGTTTCAAATTTGTGAGTGTGCTCCAGAAATTGAGGAGTGAAAAACAAAGCAGAATGCGCCTTACCGCTAGAAGTTTACCCATAATAAAAAATTAACTATCCCAATAACACCATCTGATAGTTACATTTTGAATTTAAAATAATTAAATGTTGTGAAGGATGTGTCTCTATTTAAACTAAACTTTGAAATATTAGGAATTTGAATGAAGGTATAATTTCCAAACAAACTGGTATTAATGGGTTCTCAATCCACAATAAACTTAAATATGGTTTTAGACGCTTTCACAGTCTTGATCATTATCATCAAACTTTTTATGCTTCAATTAGAAACTTTCAAAGTAGAAACAACTTCTATGACACTAAAATTAAAAGAAAATAAATGAAAGATTTGCGATATCAAATAAATTTATTTGTTTATAAGTAATAATTTTAAGTTCATATTTACAGTTTTCGTACACCACAAACAAAGATATGCATTTTTATAGAATTGTCTAATAGCCCTACAAGTGATAAGAAAAAGATTCAACCCCGCATCGCAGCACCTCAACTTCTCGAAAATGGTTTCTTGACCCATATACGGATATTGACAGCTTATACATTCAGAATTTATATAATATAAAAAGGAGGGGAGAGCAGTTTAAATTGATATTGTAACATGAAGATTTCAGAGAGAGGAAGAAGAGTTAGTTTAGGGGTGATAGGGCCGTGAAATAACACTAAAACCCTTGGGGCCGGTACTGTCTAGGGGCAGAAATAGCCCAATTTCTAGTTGGCTGTAAATCCAAGGTATCGGTTACCCGTTGGAAAGTGTCCAATTTCTCCTGGTGTCCACTTTACTTATGCAAGGGTGCTACAACCTCAAACCCCCACAAAGCATCGCAGCTGAAAATCCTCAATTCAAGTGCATATCAATATTAACCTTTTCTAACCACCGCAGTGACCTAAAATATACTCCCCTTTTTTTATAAAAAAAAAAGGTACATTCAAACTGCAGAAAAACTCCCATTCTAATCCATATTATATTATATGACTCCAAGACACCCAACAGATCCTCAATATTCTTCAGAGAATATTCTTAAAATGAATATTTTGTGTAATTTAAGCATAGGGCGAGAATGACCCGTAACACGAAAACCAAAATACGACTCAATGTTAAAATAACAACTAATAAAGGAATAACTACGCCATACACGTACCTAACTGAAGAAAATAATATTTACCTTTCTTAATTCCCCCTATAATAAAAAAAGTCCTATACTAAAAATAACTATTATACTATGAAATGAAATAGAAAAAATAATTTTATGTTCCACCCAACTTCATTTCAAGTTGATTTTAATTGTTTATACTATCTATCCTGGAAACTAAAAAAAATTGATTGAGTTATATTATCGACAAATTCTATTTAAGATATTATTGACAGCCTCCTCTCGTCTAGCTTTTCAGATTTCGATGCCACACACTTCTTTAAGTATAACAATGTTTATTCTCGTACATAATATTCATTGAAATAATGTTATCCATGATAATGTTATCACTCAATTTTAAAGCGTTGAAGCTTTCAAATTGAGGAAATGGTTTCTTTATCTTATCTGACCTTCTTGAAAGGGGTGGATAAAATAGTATCGAAAAATCTAAAAATGTCCCAAAAACAATTTCAGAAAACCATAAAGGAGTTTTAAAGTTTCGTGGACAATTTCTGGCTCAGGTTCAAATACAAAACAAAATGAAGCCACTATAAGAATAGCAAAACGAGTAAAGAAAAAATACCGGGCGAATTCCTTCTCTTAGGTGTTTACAGTATCCAGAGACTAGACTTTAGATAGGATATTGAATAATAATAGATTTATAATAATTGTAGATAGGTATTGTATAAATGATGAAACAATCTGTAATATTATGCCTAGTAAAATTAGAAGAAATCTTAAAAAGCCACCCACCCGCACGTCGGCCCCCTTATCTATTTTACCGTTTGGCTAACGTATATTCTAATATTCTGTCTCATGCAATAATTTTTTTTTAATATGTATTATAGAAAATAACGGAATATTTATGTATAAGGGGGTATTAATTAATTATGTGTAAGGGGGGGTAAAACTTTTTCTTTAACTTTTTGGATTTTTCCAGTCGGTTTGGGCCAATTTCCGAACGCAAAAGAACCGTGAGTCTCAAGGTGGTGTAGAAGTACCCAAACATTTTGATTAGCGAGTCTGTTTTGGTTATGCTGGGTGGATCATCCTAATATTTTTTTTTTATAAAACTGTTAATAACTTTAGTTCTACTCAATATGTTTCGATGAAACCAAGCCTACAAATTGGGCACCATGTTTGCGCTCAACTATGAAAAAAAATTAATCGATTTCATTTAGCCAGTTTTGCGTCTATTAAGTTTGGACTGGGGCGACAGACACACATACATAAAGAAAAAAGTTAAAGCCGGTTTCGGTTTTTTGAATGTATAAAATGAAAAAGTATCCACAAAAAATGTAATTCTGACTAATGTACAGACAAAACTTTAATTTTATATAAATATAGATGTATATGAATATGTATATATGGTGTACGTGGTTGTGGAATTAACATACTAAATTAGAGTTCGCTAAAAATATGAATCAACGTGGTAAGCATTTGTGAGATGAAATTCAATTGGGCGTTGATAAGGGGAGTTTTATAAAGCCCTTGATAGGTTCAAGAGCTCCTTATCCCTTTTTCTAGGACCCAGGTGGGAGGAATAAAAATATCAAACACACAGCTGCTCCTAAACACTTTAAGTAGCTCAAATTAAAGCAACAGGGGCGGCGTAAATTGTCCGTTTTAAATTACGAAAAACACCTAGTTTGAACTAGTTGGACGTTTAGCAATAAACAAAAGCAATTTTTAAAAGACGAAAATAACTTTCGTCGAAAAAAACTCATTTAGAAGTTTGAAGGCTGAATGAAACAACTTTTCCTGTTTAAATATTGAAGTTTAAGTGAAGTAAAAAAGCACGAAGAAAGTTTTAGCAAAGGAAAAAATAATTATAATAAAGAAGGGAGGTGAACTTTGAGATAGGAAATTAAACTCGGCAAGATCTTTTGAGATAACGAAAGAACGGTGTAAAAGGGATAGCGTGTTTAATAATCTTAAAGGTTGGTGCTTTCAACTGTAAGTAACACTAGTCTAACCATTAAGGCAACTTGAAATTACTTACAGATAGTTAAATTTAAACCATATAGAATGTCGGGTAAATTTAGGTGAACTTGTCCTAATGTAAAAAAGATGTAACTACTAGAACCACTAGAAACTAAGAGACAAGGAGAAACGTAAACGTTACAAAAATTACGACAAGGAGAGAAAGAACCAGTTTTCAGAATTATGAAAAGAGTAAGAAATGATTATTTTGATAAAAGGAAAATTGAAAATATCCAGATTGATAAGACAAGGAGGAAAGTAAAGTTATTCAATGTAATAAGCAATGAAAGGAAAAATGTGTCAACTTAATAACGAAACGTAATCAATAACAAAATTATGGTTGTAAAGGAATGCCTACTTTACTTAAAATTACTCCAGAGTGTAACATACCTGCGTATTAAATGGAGAGACTCAAAAGATAGAAAACGTTCCGAAAAAATAATGATAAAATGGGAGAAAAGAACCAGAAAGCGAAATAATGAGACAAAAAGTCACAAATTAAACACTTACGAAATGACAGGTTAAGTACCTGCAGCTCAAGTTATGACTTCATTTGTTAAAGAAAGCTCTAATACATTTTTTAAGAAATCGGTCCGAGACAACTCGGACAAACTTTCTCACATACGAGTTCATAATTACTTAGACCAATGTTTTCCGTTTATTAGTTTTCGTGTTTTCGTAGGTACATTTAATTATTATTGAACATTTCATGAAAAAGTATCATTAATGAACTTTTCATCGACGATGAGGATATGAACTCGGCTTCTCTCTCCATCAGCTTTTGAAGCAATTTTCTCAAGAATTAGATCTTTCCGGGGAAAATGGCTTAAATTGTTAGATTTCTATTTAAATGGACTATAATTTAAACTTTTTTAATCACAATAGTCGGAACCTTTTTCGAGAATTTATTTTTCTCGTTTTTTCAGAGTTTTTGGGGGTGGCACCCACAAATTTCGAGTTAAAATTGATTTCTAGATTTCGCCTCGGGGTATGATTTTTCTAAACATTTAAGCCAAATTTCGTCAAAATCGGCTCAATATTTTGTGCTCCAGGCGTCTGCGCAGACAGACATTTTTTAAAACTATTTTTTTGGACTCGGGACCTCGAAACGTGTAAATCCGTCTACATCTCTAAATCAAATTTTCGCGCTTTTACAATACTTTCTTTATATGAAGAAGTAAAAAATGTTTTAGGAGTGGTAAACTTGTTAGGGTTTTCAGTAAAGACCTTAAGGATGCTAATAACTTCTGAACCGAAGAGTATACTTATATACTGAGTGAACTGATTCTTCAGATAATAAAATCCTCTAAACAAACTATGACTCCCATTTCTATCGCTTAAGACTCTATTGAATAACACTATTATTTCTTACATTGCTTTAAACTAGAACGAAAGACAGAATAAATAAAATAATTGATTTTATGTGGGCCACAGTAAACCTACTAGATTCTGGCCTAATCATATTTATTTACCTTAAATTGGTTACCAAATAAAGGGACGTTGAAAAAGCTTGTTTGAGTAATTTTAGACAAATTGCTTTCATTTTTTTCTTTCTTTTAAATGAAACGAAAAAAATAAATAACATATTTATCAGTAACAGTAGACAAGATTACACATTACCTTTCTCTTCCTTTTCGACACAGCTTAAACTGACATGTGAGATATTATTTTTGTGACGGCACTCTAAAAGATCACAACTTCTCCGTAAAACCACAGGGAGAAAAAAAAAATCCGGAACGAATGAATGAAAAGCGACGTCATTCGAATGAGAAAGTGAGTGACGTCATTTCGAATGAGAGGAAAAGAAAGACTGGGTTTTACAACAGTGACGTCATATATACCTCACTCGGTTAGGTGTCTTTTTTTTCAGGAGAGGATGGGACCTCGTACCCTGAAGCGTTCCGTCGATTTGCCGATACGCCCCATATTTTATTTATTCACGCCTCCCTTCCAAAAGATGAGATTTCGGAGTCGAATAAATTCATATTATTTCAGTCCGATATCTACTCTTTTGCCCGTCTTTTTCGCTTAAAACAAAAACCTTTTTCCAAAAAAAAGGCAATTTTTTTATCTGTCAGTTATTTCCTGACTAAAAAAAAGTTGGTACATTTTTTAGGGAAGTGACACAGATGATTTAATCCGTTTATAATCCACTAACTGATAACCTGTTTGATCTATTGACACTACAACCAAACTGGATACCCTATAATTTACAATGTTTTTTAACGCATATTTTCGAGTCGAGTACGGAGTAAAAAAGAGATTTCCAGACATTTTGTTCTTGTGATATGATTTTTTTGTTATATTTCAAGAGACCCACTCCTTTTTGACCATAAATCGTTCACATCTAGAAAACTACAGAACAAGAAGGTCAAGAGAGATTTAAATTTCTCATAAATTACCCTCAACCTTCAAATTATAACTCCAAAATTGCATACTATTTGTTGAGCTCTCACTATTCCTAAGATATCCAAGCTAGAGGTGTAGTTTTAGTTTAGCCAGTCCTTGATATCACAATTGACGATGAACTCTCCTTTAATAATTTAAATTAGCTTTTATCAAAGCTAGAAGATGTTCCAATATCTTACAAATGTGCTTGGTTATGTAACATTAAAATGATATAAATACGAATTGTAATCATACTCTTCCATTGTTGTTTACACATTGCTCAACAAACAATTCGGGCGCATTCAAAACACTGCTTTGACTGGTTAAATTGAGGTATTGGGGACCTATCTTTTGTCAGATGAGTCTTACTCCATACGCCTCCATAAAATAAAATATAAATAAAAAACAGAGAAAAAAGTATAAATTAAACATCAACAAACTGTTTAACCTATTTGTGCTGAGTAATTTTCAAGTCAGATAAAGTTTTTAAATTTAAATATGTAGTGTGATATGGGCAAAAATAGTTTAAGAATTCATCAAGAAATCTTAATAAATAACGAATTTAAGAATTCGTTCAAGAAGTTGTGAGGGAAAGAGAATAGAGAGGGGGGACAGACAAACAACATCCCTTACTTGTCTTATACTGGATGTATTAAACCAAGTAGAACTTACTTAGTCAGGGGGAGACATGGCTAAACCAATGATCTCACAACGTTTTACGCGCGAGACTTGGCTTATTCTTTTTACACATGTGTTTTTGTTGGGATCGCAATATTCCGCAAACAGAAGATTGATGCATGTGTAAAAAATCAATGAAAATTTGTATAAACTATATATAAACAAAGTATAAACATTTGAACACATTTAAATATATTTAATAATAAATGAATTAAATTAGATATTTATAAGGGAAAGTTTTGTTTAAGTTTATCAAACCGATTTTTTAATTTACATGCGAAGGTAAAAGATTAAAAAATGACAAGCAAAATAATAATGAAGTACACACAATACACGTAATTTATAAATTCAAATCAACGGATCAACAATTATTATTATTTCCACTTTATACTTAATTGCACATATACGCTTGGAAGAGGAAAGCTTTGTGTAAAACATATTAAATTATACAAAACAAATTTATGATTAAAAATAATGAAAGAACTAAATAATGAATGTGGCTGTCAAGTCATTCATAAATGTCATCTTGTGTTCGCGTGTCAATTAACTAAGTATTTCCATAAATAATAATAATAACAATAGCTTGATATCGACTTCATAAATATATATATATATATATATGTAAATTTATTTTAATTTTTATATTTTATTTATTATTCAGATAAGAGTCTATTCTTTGATATGTATTTTGTGATCGATTTTGGCATGAAATACAACTCAATAGCCCCTATTATCAAATATAATAAATAAATAAATATAAAAACCTAAATTACAAATTCCAGTAATTTTTTAGTATTATACTTAAGTACACCCATTAAGAAGATTTGACAAGGATAATTACAGTTTATATAGTTGAATATTATATCGAAATTAGTTGTTTGTTATCAGTTTTTATTTTTAAGCCCTTACCGTTAATACAAACATAAAGCTAGATATCCATGATGGACAAGTCAGATAAATAACACGGAGTACGACATTCTACAATGTTATAGTCGTATATTGAGACATTATAATCGACGAACAATAAAGTGTTATTGGTAGTTCTTATAGACCCTAATTTTAGTTCATTAGACTCATAATTTTTCTACAAACAAAAAAAAAAAAAAATACGAGTAGTGTCGTGGGACACCCGATAGGAACGAAGTTCCTTACGCTTTTCATTACATATCTATATATATAAAATCCAAATACCACTCACTGACTGACTCACTGACACATCACGATATCTCTGAAACCACTGGACCTACGACCATGAAATTTTGTAGGTGTGTTCCTCTTACCTCCTAGGTGCTCGCTAAGAAATGTTTTTAAAATCCGCCATCTTGATTCAAGATGGTGGCCATTTATATACAAAATTCGACAAGACGATATCTCCGGAACCAATTGTACTAGAACCTTGAAATTTAGAAGTTAGCTCCTTTTTATGGAATTAGTAACTTTTGATAAATAGTTTACCAATCGGGAAATTTGATTCAAGATGGCGGCCATATATATATAAAAGTCAACGAATGTATGTTCTTTATACAAATCTACAGTTGCAGTCAGATCTTGATGAAAATGTGCACAATTGACCTACAAAGCAAGCGGAAAAACACTGTCTACATGAATTTTTGAAATTTATTTTGTGTACACAGGGGTACGGGGTACAATTGTCAAAGTAATGAATACCCTTCACGATGCATATCGTTGAAAAGCTCTTTTAGAGGACAGTAATTGTTGTTATGTACAGTTTTATCATATTTTCACTTAGGAGGGGGGTAAATTTGAAAAATATAGCTATATCTTATATAAAAAGAAGAGTATCCGTATGAGGGTATGTCTTTTATCCTAATTTGATGAATATTTACACACTTTTTCTTCAAAACAAGGTGAAGGTCACTGCCTACATGAGATTACGAAATTACAATTTTGGTACACAGGGGTACGGGGTACAAGTAATGAATACCCTTCATCTTCATGATGCATATCGTTGAAATGCTCTTTAAGAGTACAGTAATTGTTGTTATGTACAGTTTTGTCATATTTTCATTTAGGAGGGGGGTAAATTTAGGATATTTGCAAATTATCTTATCAAAGAGGAGGGGGATATAAGTAGGAGGGATAGAATCTAGATATTCTCGAATAGTAAAATAATTTGTATGCTTTCCTGGTAGTTTATAAACTTATCAAATATAAAAACACTCCGTAGCGAAGCACGGGTATCCAGCTATTAAATTATAAAATCACAGTAATAACTACTTATACATGGTGGAGTTAGAAAAGAGACAAAATTATAAGTAACTAACTATTTTTACTAGCGAGTTAAGGCAAAATTAAATGAAAAGCTTGTTATTATCTTTGAAGTGAGCGTCTTTCAATAAATAATGCATTGTATATTGAGAAATAGTTAATGATAAATTTATAGTTAAAGCAGATGGTTGTAAAACAAAAAAGAACTGTCCCCACAAACGCCGACGTCAAATTAATCCAATTAAATATTAAAATAAAAATATAAATCATTAACTCACAAAAACTTTTGCTTGTATCAGGTTGAAATTTTACATGCTTGTTTCAATTGTACTATAGGTGATGTATACAAAGTTTCATTAAAATCGTTACGTTAGAACGTAAGATATCGGTAAAAACTTTGTTTTCTTTATTTTAATCATTTCGGTCCGCTTTAATAAATTTAGCGATCTTTAGCGAAAATCTTTACGAAATTTAGCGATCACTTCATAGCAGTGTCGGTGTTCGTTTTACTAAAAAAGTTCTTTGTCTCATTAAATAGATGAAGTTAGAATTTTTCAACTTCAGTCAACTTTTACACAAGTTATCGCCATTATCGGTAGATTTCGTGATGGTTTTTGCGTGACGGTGATTTTGGTCGTTTTTTTCGGATTCACTCCCGGGCCCCGAACGTGCCATAAGGAACTTCGTTCCAAAAATAATAATTTTATTCATAATCCTTCTGTTTTGGAAATAATGATAAAACCATACAAATATTAAATTCTCAGTAAAAATATCTTGTATAAAATCCGACTACATGAGTAGTCAGATAAAAAAAGGAATTTGTTACAAATACAAAAATGGAGATAAATCTACGAGCAAAAAAAGAAGGAAGTAATAAAAACAGGATTTTCCGCCGAGTTATGCACGAGCAGAGTGGAATAAGTTGAAGATAAAGAAAAATCATGATATATTTAAACCCAGATATAGTACGAGGGATCAGAGGTTACCTAGTTATAGAGTAAAGCCAAAGGGCCTCCCTCCCCTCCCATAAATACTTATGAAAAAAAAGAAACATTATTAAAATCCGACGTTAACCATTATTAAACAGACCATAAATCAACTCCCCATAGAGTTACCGAAACGGCAATAAAAAAAACTAGTAAGCAAGAAAAATTGTTTGCAGATAAAACTACAGTTTTAATTTTAAAACATATATAAATATAAATACATTACAAGTACAGATACATATATAAATGTATGTTATATATGCACATATATTAGTAATATATTCGTTGGACTTCGACTAACAATTCATGTGCGCTAATATAAAATTTTATGCAGTGTGTTAGAATAGACAAATATATATATTCACTTTTTTAATGATATTTCATTATTTTCCTCTACGTTACTATATAACCAGCTGAAAATAGAAACAATGGCAATAGAATCAACAAAATTACACCAAGCGGAGAAAGTGATTAAGCAGCAGTTACGCCAATGTTCGAAGGAACATTGAATTAGTCAAAGGAACAAGAGTCTCACGAACACCTCGCTTTAACAAAATTTCGTCCGACTGCTAGTTGGGAAGTTGTATAAATTATTATTCTTCGGACCCTTAATTTCTCACCCACAAACTCAAATTTTTATGTTCTCACACATATTGTATATAATGTCACCCATTCCATTAAAAATCAGGCTTCGTAAGAGGTATAAATAGCAAAACTCGTATTTCGATATCAAGTTGAATGCAGACCGTCAAGATTAGTGATGCCTAAGTATTGAGATCTAAAACCGGTCTGTATTTAACAGTAGAACAACGAAAAATATCTGTCACACATAAAACATTTCATAAGGTGTATGGGTGAGAAAGGAGGAAGGTTATAAGGTTGTTCACCAATCATGGCCAACTAAAGTATTGGATACCGGTCGGTATTAAACCTTAATTACTGATAAATTAGTAGATTGTTCCTTCATCCTTGTACTATAAATTATTGATTAGTTGGTTCTTTTAAGAAACATTCAAACTTCTCACATTTGCGATCTTTCAATCCCTTCTTGGATCATTCTACCTCTACTTTACTACTAAATTTAGATCTCCGGGAGGAGACCGAGTTATAGAATTTGAGAATCCCAACGTTTCGAACCCTGATTCAGTAGCAAAATATTTTTTCAATAAGCAAAATGATCCCTATAATGGATTCGAAACGTCGGTTTTTACAAAATCTCTGATGCAGACTTCATTGGGAGATCTAGATTGATTAGATCCTGGCTACGGTCACCTAAATAATAGAATTTGTTCTACTAAAGCTAATTTTATTGGGACTCAATGCGTCTTGGCTGCGGAGCTAAATCGCAGCAGTGCCGACTCGTCCCCGCAACATTAAGTCCGAGTGTGGACTAAGCTTTAGTAGAACAAATTATATTACGTAAGTTACCGTAGCCAGGGTCTAATAAATCTAGATCTCTCATTTACTCACTCACTATAGTTTCTACTTCTCTGAAGATAATGATAAATGTTTTACTTCAAGAAAAAGAAGAAGTTGTCATCCATTAAAAGTCTCGTTACTTTGTTAAAGTATGAAGTTTAGAGAAAAAAAAAGAAATAAAGAAGAAAAATATAATAGGCTTAGAAGTAAAAGGGTACTTTAAGTTGTAAGAGAGAGAATAAGGTCTAAGGGATAATCCTCAGCGTTGCAAGAAATAGCACTCACAAAACATATTTCTACTCTTGATATATGATACCCCCAAGCAACCACCACATTTAACACAATGAAAATACTTGGACAGAGTTTACGTAATACTCCCATTTAAATCCCCCCCCCCCCCCCCCTCCAAAAAAATTGGAGGGATTTTTTGGCTCCACTTTCCGGCCTAAGGCTTTTTTTGAGAGGTCACTTTAATTCACACACATTTTGTCCAGCGTATGTAGTAGACCTATTGTAAGCAAGGACATAAAGAACGAAGGAAAGTGGTGAACAATACAGATTATAAATAACGAGACAGTTGGAACATGTGGAACATAATTCGGAGCCGAAAAAAACTTACGAGAGGAACATTTTTTTTCTCTCTCTTTACCTTTTCCAAGTTTGTTTATCTGTAGTTGAACACAAAAAATATGACAGTAAGCATGCTAAAATACAAATTATGAGGTTTCAAGTGACATATCTACATAATTTATCATAATCATACTAAAGTGAGAACAACTTTTTTAAAAAAGGAAGGAGACGATATTTAAATATTTTACCTACACTATGCTTTCTGAATACTCCGTTTAAAATAATTAAATAGGTCAGTTATTTCACTTAAATAAATAGTAATACAATTTAAAATTAAGGGAATATTGTGGCTTTAACACACAACCATTTCCATGTACAATAATTGACCTCAATGGCTTAGGACTCTGAATTACAGTTGGCTGGCCATACTAGCCCAAGTTTTGCAATCGTGCCAAATTTAAAATCTCTAGCTGTTTTAGATTTCGCTGTAAAAGTTATTCACGGCCAACAAGGAAGAACATAGTTGGATCAATAAAATAGCTTACTCTTTTCGAGATAAAGATGAAATTACATGGAATATAAAGAAAATAGTAAAAAAGCAATCTTCAGATCTGAGTTTTACTTCCGGTTTTGATTATTTCTTCATGACTATTCGATATTTTTTCTTTCTTTTTCTTTTGAAGTCACAGATAACTTTTTTTAAAACATTAATACTATCGTGTAAGGATTTCTAAAGAGGTAAATAATTATCTTTACGATACCAATACCAAAAACCTGGAATAGGTCCAAAATTAATGTAGTATATTCTATACGAAATTTCTTATACTAACTTGAGAAACATTGGTGCAGATCAACAAAACCTGTGCCAAATTGTCCTATACCTAGAAATAGCGTACAGCACCCACTTTAATAGTGAATTAAAGGTGCTTTCTACAAATAATGAAATGCAAATTCCAAAACTATAAAAGCCAACAAGAATAATAAACCGTTGTATAACGTAATTGCAAGAATCTAAGAAAAAAAACAAATAAATAAATAAATTACATATCAAGAGAAAATACCTGAGGCGTAAACAGGATCTTCATCATCAGAAGGCGAAAGATTATGAACAGTGCACTGGTGATGATGTACTATAGCTGCTGAATGATGAAGATAGCAGTCGTGCCTGGTCAGAGTAAGAACAGCCGGGGGTGGTACAGCACGCGGTGGAGGTGGCGGAGGACAGACCACGCCGGGTCCTGTGAACTCGATGTCGACTAAGGAAGGTCTTCTAGATAGAGGGACCGGCTCTTCTTCCTCTTCCTCGAGCTCCTGAGGGTTGGTTCTTCGAGGAGATCGGCTACTACGATCTGACACCGCCGTAGTGGCATTCCAGTACCCCCAAGCCATACTTTTAAACTCTTTATCGCGAAGACGATGGAATACTCTACTTTCACAATTTGTGCGACATTATTTTAGTTTTGTTATTTGTGTCCTTTTTGTAAATTGAATTTCTTCTTATTTTTATCTCATTTAAACACTTAAAAATTAGTTTCTCCTAAACAAACGTTAGAACAAGAACAATTATTACATTATTTTTTTCTCTCTGATAACTCAAATATAAAAAACAAATAAATAAAAAAAAAAAAAAAAAAAAAAAAAAAAAATCAAGATGGAAAGAAAATCCTGTATCAGTACTTTTGTAAAAACCTAATAATAAATATTAGGATAAACGACAGAGAGAACACCAGCAAAATAGCTTTCAAAATAATATGCAAAATCTATGATAATCTTGAATTTAATAATTCAGTTTTCAAAGCAAACAACAATACTGCAGCTAGCTAAAAAAATAGAATAATGAAACCAATTGTTTTTCTTATAAAAAATCACGACCAAAAGGCTTATTATCTAGAGAATTGCTTAGGATCGAAAGTCCGAGTTATATACTAGATTCAAAATTATTTTTTCAGAGCATTTGCTTAGAGAACCTCACTGGCATCATCAGTGACCATTAGAGTATAGTCAAGACAAAAGGAAAAATTAAATAGCGTTGAGTTTCAAAAACACAATGTAATAATAATCCGTGGCGTATCAATTCGTGAAGGGCTTAGGGCCTGCCAAAAGGCTTATACAACTACATAAAACAGATGTCGCGGGGTTAGCGTGCCGACCATCAGCTATATCGCATTACTTAATTTAAAAAATTAAAATTAATAAATTATTTAAATCGCATTATTAATAATCGTACACAGATAGAAACCACTTCGCTGAAGTAGCAACCCATTCATATCGCTTTGCAAAAAACATCAATACCATTTTATATTTATACGACATTGTGTATGGCATGTTTGTGTCAACTTTAATCCAATGACACTTCCTCACTAAAGGAAGCTGTTGAGGGTACTTCTTTAGTATCGTTGTTGCTCCCTATGTTTTTTGTTGCTCCCCTATGTTTTTCAGAATATAATATAAATCGATATTATTATTCATACATTTATTTGTCTAAATAACTATTAAGACAAAGGGATGTTATTCCAATGTACTTTGGGACAAAGGAATATCGCACTTCTGCCTTTATAAGGGGAGTGACAGTCTGAAGAAGAATATTCCGTACACCTTCTGTAGATTGTTACTTCCCTTCTGTTTCTTTAAAAGGAAAGTAACACTCCCTAAGCTTGTTGCTTAGCTTTAGGTCATCAGCATGTTTCCTCTTCATTTGCTTTTCCACTTCCACGATTTAACCTTTCGTCGTATCCTAACACCATCTATAACAAACCGAAACGCCCTTTTTGAAAACTCGCAAGGGGATATGTAACATCATTTTCCTCAAATTCACTCTGACGTTTATTGACGATCTAAAGTAGTCCCAACAATATTTCCACGTGGAGAACTTCCTGAAGTAGCGCACGGAGTTGTTTTGACTCCAGCTAATAAGAAATATTTCCAAACTCTTCCCTCCGTTATATTCTATACCTTCCCTGGAATTAATCCTAAGCTTGAATGCCTTTCCCATCCTTTCAGCTAATATGAATTAAAATAACAATTAAAAATTGCCCTTATGTTTTTAGGATTGAGTGTACATCACTGAAATAAAATAATTCTGAAATTTGAACTTTTATTTCCATCAAAGCTCAATTATATTAGATATTCGTCCACTTATTAACCCTATACACTTATCTCTTCAAGTTGTATTAAAAATATAAATTAAAGTCATTCTAAAAACTAAACATCAAATTCATATTATTTTTATTGCATAGTTTAGTTATTAGGTTTTTTCTTTTTTTTTCGGGAAAATAACCTTTTGCATTAAGGTTTTAAAACCACTTCTTTTTATTCTTTTTTTTAAAAGAAAAGTTGTTTTCACAGAAACATTTAAATAAATGTTTTTTAAAAAAAGAAGTATAAGAAGGCAAATACTAAAAAACGTGTAATTAGGAAAAACGTGGGTAGTACAAAGGAAGTAGGATAAAGTGGGCACATACTCAAGAAAAATCCTTCATTTTAAAGCCTGCCTGTTAACACAGTTTTATAACTTGCCTTATTTTAAAGTTTACATTTTCTTAACGTGAACTTAGGAAATTATTTAGGTTCTTAGTTTTCTGTTACACTTTTTTATTATTGCTTTTATTATTTTATTTATTTATTTTATTTTATTATTATTATTTTGTATTATTATTTTTTTTATCCTTCTTTTTCGTCCTAATCAACAACATATCCGGCCATTTTACTTGAGGATGTGATCAAACATGTCTGACCTGTCTGGTATTCGAACTCAGATTTGTCGGTGTTCAGAACTATGTTTTAAAGTACCCTAACACATGGGCTACGCCCTGGTCCCCTATTTAGTTATTAATGTATCTTTTACGACCCTATCAACGTTTAGAAATTAACGTCACACTCAAAGCGAAAAAAAAAATTCTTTAATTAATTTTAACATTTGTGTACATTGCTTATGAGCAAGCCATTCCTCAACACGGCTGAGGAATGGTAACTCATCGAGGAATGTGTTCAATATAACAATGATAAATTTATTTCATTTTATTTTGTTTCTATTTTTATAATCAATTTTATTAACAGAAAAAGTAATTTTGTTAGTTTATTATAGAGCAAGGATAAATAAATTTATTTTTTATTTTGTTACATGATTTTATTGTTATTTTATTTTGTTGCATGATAGCCCATATTGTAGCTTATCGCTAAAAGTAAAGAAAAAATACATTAACATCATCTTTCCTTTTCTTTTCATGTATGTACCTATTTGGTTTTCAATAATTATTCTACCACAGAGAGTATTTTGAAGAAATATATTTCAATGGCAATAGTTAGTTTTTTTTGTTTTTTTTTTATCTTTCTGCTCATTAATGGCAATATTTGCATTAACATACATCTGAAAAAAAAAAAAAAAAAAAAAAAAAAAAAAAACAGAGCTGAGTAAAAGAATATACGCAGGTTCTAGTATATTAAAAGAATTTCTTTTTTTCGACACCGTTTCAAACCCAAATGATCAAAGTAACAAGATTACCGAAATTAGTTTTTTATACATACACTCACAGTGTTGTTTCTTTTATGTTTAGTGTCTACAAAAAATATTATATCACAAATGTGTGTTATTATTACTACGTTTTTATTAAATTGGTTTCTTGTTTTTTATG
Organism: Gerris buenoi; assembly: GCA_001010745.2. NCBI lineage: Eukaryota > Metazoa > Arthropoda > Insecta > Hemiptera > Gerridae > Gerris > Gerris buenoi. The sequence continues at coordinate 32,722 of KZ651105.1, forward strand.
TTTGTCCGGTAAAAATCTTGCAATCGAATTTTAACAAACATCCCGAGTAGCTAGACATTTGAAACTTTCAGAACAGCTCAGAACACGATGACAATGCATTATTTTAATACTTTTAGTCATTTTTCAGCAGAATTTAATTCGTTTTCAGCAAATTTGCTGAATGAAAAGTTAGTTCGGAAAACATCCGCAAGTTATTTTATTTGTTTTGTCATATCCCATAATATTTACAATCTTCATTTTGACAGGTTTCAAATTTATGATTTTTATAAATAAGAGATAAACATTTAATGACAGCAATACCAACAGGAAATAAAAAGATTATATTATTTCAAATATATCGATGGCACGGTTTAAGAAAATTTAAAAACGTAGTACATAAAAAGTTCTTTTTATCTTGCAATTATTTAAAACTGGTATTTACTCACTCATAGAACTCCATGATTTCCTATTGTCTTTACTACAAGTAATAGAATGAGCTACAAACTCGGAACTTCTCATACGGACATACGCTGAAAACATATTGTCTATCAGATCCAATAAAAACATTAAAACACGTAAACGCTAACTTTTACAATTTAAAATTTTCATAATCTACTTATCATAAAATCCGGCAACCAACTGAGAGTATGAAAACAACAAATAATTCTCAACTGTTTTCTGAACACGAGGACACTTCAGATAACACCCAGTTATAAGTGACAATGCATTATTTTAATACTTTTAGTCATTTTTCGGCAGAATTTAATTCGTTTTCAGCAAATTTGCTGAATGAAAAGTTAGTTCGGAAAAAATCCGCAAGTTATTTTATTTGTTTTGACATATCCATATTTACCTACACTATTCATTTTGACCTTAGACCATGTATATACCTAGACCCGCCATGCATTCCCTTTATCTGCCTTATAAAACCCTGAGACCAACATGTTTTGCCCTCTGGTGACGTCACGCGGTGTTTTGCTACTGTCAAAATCAGAGTTTTGTTTGGTGCGCTTGATTTTTTTATTTATTTATTCTGCTTTTTAAGTCTAAAAATATGGTGCAGTCTTGTAGAGCGTTAAATTGTACGAAGAGACAAAAACGTGGAAATGGTAATTCTTTTTTTTCGAAGTATTTATCAACATACATCCTTATACATATTTATAAATATAAACGGATAGTTCTTGCCCGTTCGTGACGTCATAGCCCAAGGAAGATGTTGGTCTCACTTATTGAGTGACAGGGCGTGTCTAGGTATATAAATGGTCTAAGATTTTGACGGGTTTTAAATTTATAATAATTTATGACATAAAATTTAAAAACGTAGTATATAAAAAGTTCTTTTTATCTTGTAATTATTTTTCCAGTTACATTGTTTCACCCCTTAATGCGATAATTCATTTTGCCAAACGTACAATGAAAAAAAAAAAGTTTAAACAGAAAATTATTACGAACACATTTAGACTACTAAATCCAACATTTTTACTTTCTGAGTTTCGAACTCAAATATGTTTATGTTAATGTATTTCAATATCTTGATGCCATTTAAACTTTCTTATTCACAATTACTCAAACACAATACCTCCCAAAATAAATTTATACATAAAACAACACCTTTCTGGCTCGACAGGATTAGAAAATTTAACTTTTAAATTAAAATCAGATAGGGTCAAAAGGCGTAAAATGCGGTGAATCAATTTGTCGAACAAATGGTAAAGCGATAGGCTTTTCAAGCCCTGACTACACAGGACCTGTGCGTGTTTTGCCTATCTTCCTCTTCAGTGGAAAAACTAGGCCGCTTTATTATCTCCCACTGATAAAACGTCACATAACCTGTTTTTATAGCCCTCACAGACACTTGTTTAAATAGAATTTAAATAAATAAACACTTAAAATGTTAATTGGTTTTCGGGAAATCAAATTTAAATTTAATTAAACCAGCAATAACAGTGATTTATTTATTGGAAATGCAGTAAAGTTAATAATAAAAAAAAAGAGGTTAATCTCCTTTTTTTTACTTTTTCTTTAACTTTAGTATGATAATTAATAAAAAAAAAATGCTATGTTGATTAAAATCACTATTTAATTTTGACGATATTTCGCCCATTCATGGGCATTTTAAGGCCTTTTATCTGAACTATAAAATGACGCAATGAACATTTTCCAGTACGTATATGTAGTCTATTACATACATGTTACGAATATAAGGATTAACTATAAAAACATACATTCACAACTATTGTTCATCAATTACTGGGGTAACTGGCGTAAAAATACGAACTATATGAACAAAAATAATAATAAAATAACAGCCGCCATGTTAAAAACGAAATTAGAGGTCGCGGTCACTTTATTATAATCAATGTATGATATAAATGTTTAATTAATGCTGCCCGAAACACGGCCGACTATATCGTCAACGCGTCCCCCTGTCATGTTTTGTTGATATGCATTTGTTTTGATGTCTCTTCTATAATGTCAAGCATCAAAGTAAATTATTTTGTGCCTAGTTATTATTTTTATTGATTTCACATTTGTAATTAGATACCGGTAGTAAGCGGTTAGCGAAGGGTCCCAAGCCAATGCTAATTTAAATATAAAAAAGCCCTTTTCGAATAACATAAGATATTTGTGGTCCACACTGATTATCACATCCAGTAGGTTGGTTAATTGGCCGATATCAGCGTTCTCTAATCAACTAATATTGCGTTGATTGTGCAATTATTTCAAAATTAACAATTCCTACAAGCATTTTACAAGAGCAGCTTTTCAAACAACAGATAATTTGATGTTATAAATAAATCATTCTTAAATACTTTTATGAATCACTGATGATGGACAGGATCACATTAATCAAATCTTATATTTCCAATCTAACTCGCTAGTAATAATAATAATAAATAATATAAATATAATACTATAATTTTGAAAACTATTCCGTGTGCCTCCATTTTACACTTTTTAATTTTATATCTTGGTTAAGAAAATCAAATAAATAGTGATAATTAAATTTTCATATGCAATTATGAGTGTTTTTTTTTTTTTTTATTATTGATTTAATATTTTATTTCTTTTGTGGGAACAAAATAATACAAATATAAAACAGTGTAACCTAAAACTGTAAATACGTGTACACCTAAGGGACCTTGAAAAATTGTCAATTTAAGCAGCAGTAAATACAACCAAATGTAATCAATTATAATTGTGCTGCTTTATAGTATTCAAGGTAAAAAAATAGTGGTATCTTTATCCAGGTGGTTAAATGGTATACATGGTAAAGTTCTAGGCAATCCTATGGTTACGTCGCTGCTAGAGCTCGGGATATCAGAAAGGGAGAGAGATACTTAAGTAAAGAAGAACCAACCTTCGCCCTAAAAAATAATCCCTTGAAGATGTGCTCTAGGAGCGAAAGCAAATCACGAGAGTAGCAATCAAGGTGTGGATGCAACCGGAAGACAAAGAACTTTATCATGAAATCAAAATTGGAAGCGTAAATTTTTACAGGGTTAGATAATATTGGAGATTATTATCATTACTTTTTAAAACATCAATATACAAATAAGATTGTTTTAGCTCAGCTCAGCTTGATGTTTTTTAGGATCAACATGCTGTTGGATCAAACCTTCAAGCTGATAAACACCAAATTGTTTTCCAAACAATTTTATTAATTAAAATTCCAAGAATGATTTTCTGTTATTTATTTTTACAGACTATGTATAACTATTGCTAAAATTATAATTAAAATTTTACAAATAAAATCCGCGGAAAACTCCAACAATCTATATTAAAAATTTATTGTACATGTAAATTAATAAATGGAATTTAGAAAGAAAAAAATCTACTATGAAAATACAAATACATCGGAGTTTTATTTTTAATAAATTTATAGAATTTCATTTTACATCAGCTTCTCCTCCTTGAAAATACACAATTAAAAGAGAATAAAGCACAAAATTTAATAATGGATAAATAAAAATATGAATATCTAAGAATGGAAAATATACAAGTATAAAAAAGGAGAGAGAAAAATATTGAGATTACCGCTGATAAAGAACGGATAACGAAAAAATAATTTTTTTAAAAAAAGGAAAAGGAACATCTATAAATGAATGATGCTAATGGAAAATGCAAATTATTAATATTTAGATTAATAATGTAATAAAGCTTGCCAAATTTATTAAGTTAGATATAAAATATGTAAATATGTAAAATAATTACATGTAATAATAATAAATAATAAAATTACAAGTATTAAATATAAAATGAAAGGTAAAAAGGAATGAATTTATTAATTTTTACATAGGAAAAAAAAACACTCATAACAGAGGAAAGAATAAATAGGTATAATGAAATCAAGACGTCAGGAGAACAGGGGGGAAAGAAGAGATACGTTCATGCCACGGATAATTAAACTAAAATATATGGAAATGCCAAGAAAATAAAAATAAAATGAATAGGATAGCACGAGCTAAATAGCTGCAAAAGTTATACTTAAGGAACATCGTGTAAAGCAAGGATTAATTAAAATAAGGATCAATTGATTTAGATTAATTGTTTGATAAGAGAGTCCTGTTTTAATTATTTTTATAAGTTTAAACGTTATTTGATAGTATAAAAAATAAGAATTTTTGGAAGAAATTCAGTGAATTTCCTGTCTATAATACGGTCAGCAGGATTTTAACGGGTGTTTTTTGTTAAATCAAAAATTCATTATCAAAAATTGCTTTATCACTCAGATATTTAACCTCCTGTTACAAAACAACTTTCAAAAACAGAAATCAAAAATTCCTTCCAGTTAATAACTAAATTCTTCTAGACTAATTATGTTAAGTTATTCTCATAAGTTTCATCATCCTAATCCATTCGGATGTAAAATACAATTCTATAATAAAATCTTGTAATGATTACGTGATCTCTACTAAAGTTTTCAGTTTCAAAGTTAAACTCGTTAAAAAAATAATTGGTTTGCAGTTGTTTTCCCCCTTTAAATCTTATATCATGGACTATTTTATTATCTTATCATTAAAGAAAGACATAAGAACAAAACAATTATAAGCAAATATATCATTAACCTTATACCAACTTTAAGTAACAACATTATCAGCCATCTAGATTATTAAAGGCATGAGAAAATCCCTTATTTCAAGCCCTGATCTACCAGCCTTATAAAAAATATTAGATTAAAATATAAGAAATAAAAAAAAATTATAAATATATATAATTATAATAAGTAAGTGTAGAGTGCGAAATTTTTAAAAGAATCAAGTAACAACAAAGGGAGAAAAATTGATAACATTGTAATCAAATCAGCAATAAATATCAGTTTTCGAAATGACAGAAAGAAAATATGTGACAGTAAATTTAATTTATGATATAAAATTAAAAAGAAAAAGAAACAAAGGATAAAACAGGCTGAAATATATTAATTTCTCTTATAAGCTTTACTAATAAATAATTTATTTGTGAATGTTTGAATGAAAATAAAAAAAAAAAAATAAATAAAAATAGTACATGATTGAATGACCATAAATTAATTTCAATTATTTAATTACCTTATACACTGAATTAATAATAAATAATATCTAATAATGGATATAAATTAAATTTATCATAAACCTTTTTGCAGCAGTTGAAGCAGATCCATAGCAAAAATGCATTCATAAATACCCCTCAAAATTAAACAAAGAAGACTTTCTTAATATGACTAATTGTTCAATCTATTTAATAGTTTTAATCATTCTAGCACCGGTTATCTAAATAAAGATATCTCTTTCTCTGTTCAATAAATGTTGCCTTAGATTCGAACTTCCAGATATGACAGACAAACAAAAACAATAAAATGGATAATCTGTTTATACGTATGGTAAAAATTAATTAAGTCTGCAAGGTTTGCAACCTAAGGCAAGTAGAGAGTTACCTAAATGCTGAATGTACCTAATAGTTTTAAATTTTTCAATCAAGTTATTTTACCATGGTTTTCCACAGTATGTACATTTTCCCTGGAATGACCATAATAAACAAAGTAAATACCACGCAAGCGAAAGTGATTTATGTATTTGTGACTGCTATATTTAATTGTTCATGTAAAGACCTAATTACCTTATTTTATGAAAAGTACCGTCTTAATTAAAAGAGGAGAATACAGTCTTTTAAATGAAAAAGAAATTATTAGTTTAAAAACTTTTTATTACATTAAAGTGATTAAAACTTGTATCTAATTTTGCGCACTTTGTCTATCTTAGGCTGAATAAAAGACGCCAGACAAGGATGCAAGATAAAGCATAAGGATAAAAAGTGTTAGCGTTGTCCAAGACACGTATATGTTAATATTTGACCAACATGATAAATAAAGAAAAGGTAGATATCCTTTCAGGAGCTAAGCATACTCAAAATAGCGCAATAGTAATGCTAAGTATAAATCATTACAAGATGGATATCCTATCTGGAGTTATGTATCCTCAACATAGCTCAATATCAATGCTAAGCGATAATAAATTATTACAAGGTGGATATTTTTTCTGGAGCAATGTAAAGGAAGCCATGATCGTTCCGAAGAACGAAAAAAATGTATGCCTCATTGCTTCCATAATTTTTACGATAACGGAAAGCAGAACTTAATTTTAACGGTTAAGATAACGAAAGCTATGTGATCGTTCTGACGAACAATAATTTGAAACAAAAACAACATTTTCAAAAAGTCAAAGACTGGAATCCGTTTTAGAAATTTTGGGTCCGCATGTCAGTCTGTCGCACAATTTTTGTAAACCATGATATCTTGAAAATAATCCTACCGCGGGTTTCCGCAAGCCGAGCGAATTTCCATTGGAAATTTTTAGTACATATTTGTATAATCGTAGTAGTTTAAAAGAAGTTTAAACTGCACAACATTGAACTACAAATTTCCAATGGAAATTCGCTCGGCTTGCGGAAAACCCGCGGTAGGATTATTTTGTATTTTTTTAAATCTATTCGAATCGCTATGGTAACTTATTTTTTTTGCTAGTAGACATGTTG
>KZ651105.1:41446-54072 GCA_001010745.2 Gerris buenoi
TATATATATATATATTTCAGTTTCGCATCCAAAGTAGACTGATAATTTAATTAATTCTAACTTCAACACAAGTTACAAAATACGCATTGCGCACAATTCGACGTTGCCTTATGTTCGTACTATAGCACCATTTCGGGGATGAATATCCATGATGCAATGATTTATTATTTCTTAACATTGCTCTTGCGCCATTTTGAGGATTCGTTGCTCCAGAAAGATTATCCACTTTGTAATAAAGCCAAAAGTCCTTTAGGTTCAGATGCAAAAAATGTATTTGAAGGTTAAATAGATTCACTTAAATGATTAGTTAAACATTGATATAGCAAATACAAATAGAATGAATTACTGTAATATATTAAGTGCATTGTATATTATGAACAAACATCTCAAGTATCGTTGAACATGTTAATTCAGTTTAAATTATTGATACGACATGATAGCATTGAATAATAATTATAGGTGAACATAAGATACATAGCAATACATAATGAAATTCCTTCAATGCTAAGTAACAGATACATTAAATATAGATGTAATAATTGGCAAGTGATTTATCAGAAAAAATTGTTTAGATTCTATCATAAAACTAAAAAGGCCAACGAGTCTAGTGGTAGTAGTAAGGTCGATAGAACGGGTAGGACGAACCACTTGTCGAACCTAGCAATAAGAGAATTTTTAGGCCTATTTTACTAGCCTCGTAAAGAGTTCCAGCCACTTCACACATCATACCTCTGTACAATGTACCGCCGAAGCGAGTATGTTTAGGATCATTGAGCCATATAAATCAGAGCATCACGGCAAGGGATCGAACCTACAGCCTCGAGCCACCCATGATCCATTGATGGCCGAGCTAACGTGGTAATTTACCACACGGCTTGCCTCACGCAATAACACGCTCTTGCCAAAGAGCATAAAGGAACATAGTAGAAGAGTCTAGTTATTGAGCAAACTAAAATGGACTAGGACCAGACTAGATTTAGGAATGGAATCGTGCTATAAGAACTAAATTAACACAATAAAATGGTCTGGTTAAAGAACGACTAGAATAGAATACGGTCAGGCTCTTGCTTTAAGAACTAAATTAACAAACTAAAATGGTCTGGTTAAAGAACAAATAAATGAACTAGTACAAGGCTCTTCCTTTAAGGACTAAATTAACATTAAAAAAATGGTCTGGCTAAAGAACGACTTAAATTGACTAGAGCCAGACTCTTGCATTCAGTACTAAACTAACAAACTAAAATGGTCTGGTTAAAGAACGAATAGAAAGGACTGGGACCAGGCTCTTCCTTTAAGAACTAAATTAACAAAATAAAATGGTCTGGCTAAAGAACGAATAACATTGACTAGGACAAGGCCTCAACTTGACTAATAATCTATTAAAGCTCAATTCCTAACTTCTAGCAGTAGGCTTCTAGGTAGGCAGACAGACTACCAGGACAAACTAGAGAAATCGTTAAAATAAAATAGTTTATTTCTCTTTTGTTAGCAACTAACTACACAATCTAACATGTCAGTCAGTAGCCTAATCTAAAGAGCGATGCGGACCAGATCAAGGCTCTGATCTCGAGTGATCAGAACCAGGCTCTGATCTCCAGCTCCTCCGACTAAGACCCTCTTAGTTCCGATAGTCAAGAACAAGAATATCAAGAAGTAACATAAGATTACAATTTGATCACGATAGATTAATTCAACTAACTATCTAGATTGAAGCAATATCATTTCACTGATGGAAGCAATATAATTTCATTGATGGAAGGTTACTTATATCGTTAGTTATTAAAATACTCAAGAAAATAGTAAGTACTTATTGAATTACTGTTAGTACACATCATTCGGATTGATTGATAGTTAATTAAAACCTTCAGCATGAGTAAGGTAACAGACATAAGGCGTAGCACTTCACTGATGGGATGAAGAAATTAACTTTTAATAAAAATTATAATAAATTTTAACATTTTTAACTTTAAAATGTCAATATGTAATGCAATGTTACTTATCATTAATATTATTATACTGATGAAAAGTTCGTAACATTAAAGCACATAGCACTTAAAAATCATCGGTTTAATGAAAGGTTACTAATTTCATTAATATTGTCATTAGTTCAAAAATAGATGGTTGCTTTAAATTTTAAAACAAGACCTTCCACCTAGATTAAAGAAAATTAACTATTAGCTTCTTTAAAAGATAATGAAATTTATACAACTGCAAATTGTTACTATTAACTTGATGATCGGATTAAATCTGTTTCCGATAATTTATGCAATGTTGAGTCTTCGAAGGTAATTTTAAGGAACGGTAATAGGAGCCTTACCAATTTCAAAAAAACATAAAACAGAATAGATAATAGTTTCTACCTATAGATTAGATCTCATTAGAAATTGATCCATGGACATGGACATAATCTTAGGTAATCCACATAATCTAATAACAATGCAAACAGAGGGAGGCCTTATCAATTTATATTTAATTATGGATTATATATTTAATCTATATGGTATACATAGATATTATAATTTAATGAGATATACATAGGCATGATTTGAAGAAAACTTGCAGCATATTGTAAAATTTAATTAGGGAAAGAGATACTGTTTTTTACGAGGAGGAAATACATCAAATACTTAATTAAAACTGTTTTTAATCAGATACTGACTTAAATTTGTTTTAAATAAATATAAACTCTAGAATCCTTTGTAGAATAAGAACCTGATATAAATTTCTCCTCAAAAAGTAATTAATAGTTCTCTAAACAATTAAAGTTTTACTTCTTCTCGTAAATATTCTTTACAATAAGGTTCCGTAAAAGAAGTTACAAACTGCATTTCTTAGAAGTAAGGTACTACCCTATATACCAACACTTCTATGAAATATGATATCTACTGACTTACACTTCTCTGAAATAAGACACAAACCAACACACTCCTATGAAATATGATATGTACTGACCTACACTTCTTTGAAATAAGGCACAAACCAACATATTCCTATGAAATATGATATGTACTGACCTACAATTCTTTGAAATAAGACACAAACCAACATATTCCTATGAAATATGATATGTACTGACCTACACCTCTTTGAAATAAGACACAAACCAACATATTCCTATGAAATATGATATGTACTGACCTACACTTCTTTGAAATAAGACACAAATCTACATTTCTTTGAAAAAAGTAAAGTTTTTGTATATCTTATCAAGCAGCAAGATATACATTTTAATTTCGTAGAAATAATACTTTTTTACGTTTAAAAAGAGGTTCCGACCCATATTTCTTTGAAATAAGATACATTACTGCACTTATTTAAAATAAGATACTGACCCAATATAAACCAAGATACAAAAGAAGTATAATATTTTACGAAGAATAAGAAACATGTTTAAAATTATCGACATGTCTAATTGAACACGAATAAAGGATACAATTGTTTAAAAATTTAGATACACAGACATTGAGTCTCATTTAAAAATCTTTCTGATTGTTTAAAATTTTGCAATTGATGCAAATAACTTTGTGAGAAATGATCCAAGAATATGTGATGCCCTTTAAAGGATCAGAAGAATTGTGCTAACAACAAACAGAAGTAAGTTATATTATGCAACAAAGCATATCTTAATAAGAAGAAAATAAGATACATAGTATAAGTAGTCTAAAATAAGATAAACATATAACAAACAGAAGAGAATTAATTGTGCAACTTTTGCTCCATGTATATAACGCAGTAATGATGCAAATATAGTTTTTATTGCCCGTGCAAGAAATATGGATGGACTTGTGCAAATTTCGGGAGGAAACTATTTTAATTTAATTGAACAAACCTTATTTTAATAGATATAAGATACATACAAAGTCGTTTTTGTATCTGATTATCCATTGTATTCCTACGTTTTAGAAGCAATAGTATTTATGATGCAAACTTTTGTACTACATGTAAATTACATCATTAAGTAAAATCTTTATAAGCCGGAGAAATAAAATAAATTCATCTATTTGAAATATGATAAACCCCCCCCCCCCCTCCTAGTATTTTTTTTAAAAAATGGAAGAATTGTGTAAACTTTTGCAATACATCTAAAAAGGTAATACATGTCATATCATTAGCTACATATATTTCGGTTGGACAAATAAGATAATATAAGGTCTTTAGTTTTTTATAAATATGTATAAAGATACACAAAGGCAAAGTACACAAATTAATAAATGCAAATAAGATAGATCTAATTTCTTTTATCGCGCTTTTGTCTTTTGTAATATTTACATATATAACCGCAATTAACTTCCTCATTTTAAAGGATATACATTCCGGAACGTGAAGCATTAGCATAAGCAGTTTTCATAATGATTGAAAATAAGGTGAGATGGTAAACATGTTTAAATTTATATAAATAAATGTATATCCCCTGCAAATATTTATTAGAAACACATGTCCTAAAAATAATAGTCAAAAGACCATATTATATTTTAAAGCCTCGAAAAAGCATGTTTTTTCTAGTAAATTAAAAATACTTGAGAAACAACTATACTTTTTTTAAGAAACATTTATAATATTAACTCTAGGCATTGAATACATCAATTCTATAAATGAACTACAAAAATGGTATAATTTCCAAAAAATTGTTGATCAATATTTAATTATTTCATACACCAGTTGAAATATGTTTATTTATGTACTATAAATTTTAATACATTTTAAATGGTAAGATTTAAAAATGTATCATATAATATTATTATCAGTTAAAAAGTAAAATAAAATCTAATAACTTCATAAATTGTTGAAGGTAAAAATACCTTTAAAAAAAATGGTCATTCAATCATCCTTCAGTTCAATATTTCCTCACAGTACAGAACGATATAAATAAAATATAATCACGTAAAATTTCACCCTGATGCAAGCAGAAGCAGAAAGCTGTAGAGTAGGGAAGAGATATGTTTTATAATATTTTAAATTATTTGGCCAGGTAGGTAGAAAACAGTCCTATTTCAATCCAAACTCCTTTAAAAACATACTCTTTCACTATAAACTCATCATGATCAACTTTTTTCTTATATTCAATACATATTTGTAGTAAGACGCTTGCTTTAATTATACAAATACATAATGATTTTTCTTTATTTTTNAAAATGAGATCAGAGAAATAAAAATAATCAAATCAAGGGTACAGTCGAATCCTTTCTTTCTTCTTCCTTTTTTGTCTGTTTATATTATTTCCACCTACAATTTTTTGTAAATCGAAATGTGTATAAATAAATCGGTTACGAAAAAAATAAATTTTTAAAACAACGTAATAAAACGTGGGGAGATGAAAAAGGTAAAAAAAAGATGACGGTGTTGTTAAGTATAAGGAATGAGAATGTTTTGTGATAGGTCGACAGTAGTTGCGCGGTCCAGGGCGGGGCGCCCCACTGCACCAAACGGCCGAGCGACTGACTAAGTGCGCATGCTTCGGGCACCCCCCTGGAGAAGGGGGTACGAAGTGGGGGCCAAGTACCCCCCTACCATCCACACAGACTCTTTTACAATTATTATCTGCTCTTGGATTGTAATAAGAGCGGATTGTGTACTCTTTAACTGAGAATAAGGCAATCCTACGGATCTTTGTTATTTTCCAATTTCGAAAAAAAAAGGTTAAAGCTATGATAAAAAGAGATATATAAAAAATGAGAACGAAAATATAGAAAAGAAGAAGGAAGAACGTAGAAAAAAAAAAAAAAATAATACAATGACTATGGTACATACATATCCGGGTATATCATGTACTAGAGTTAAATAAAATGATTTACAAAAGAGTTATGAAGCCGAATGATACTTTAAAAAAAATATTTGTTAACAGGACACATTGCATTGAGAAAATGTTTAAAAAAAAAAGATAGGAAAAGCGCGGCTTGCTCTATAGAGAATGGCGCTAAAGTAAGCTCAAACTAACGCCCTCGTCAATGAAAAGAAATATACTTTGGCCACATAATTCTTAACCGGTTAAACTTTTTTTATACACATTATAAGACAAAAGACAAACTGTTTTAGGTTTTTTTTACCATTGCATATAGCAATGTAATACATATAACAATAAAGTATTATGAAAAGCGAAAATTCGAAGATTTACACGTTTCGGAGTAAAAAAAAAGTGATTTTACAATTAGTTATTCATTTGTTGGTTCTGAAGGCACTTTTTTTTATTAAAGAGATTCCAAAACGAATGAATTAATTAAGCGGTAATAATTCAAGCCGAAACGAGCAATTAAAAGTTTTTTTAGAAAAGAGGCATCGAGATAGTCCTATTGAAAAATTATTAATAAATAAAATATGTAGGAAAGCAGAGCTCACGCGAATGTTTAAAGTTTAATTATATATATTTTACCCTGAAAGAAAAAGTAAAATAATTTAATTATTAAAGGAATAAACTTTTATAAAAAAAAAAAACAAACTTATTTTACGTAAACTCACAATCAATATTACTAATTATAATTAATAAAAATTCAGGAGAATTCGAAAATCGGCTTAGACAGGTAAGCGCACTACCCACACTGCAGAAAACCGAGGTCCAATCCACCGACATTTATGGTGATTTGGAATGAAGCACAGAACCCATATACATTATTAAAATTATGCTAATTGTCAAATCAATATTTTCAACTTATGTAAATTAAACTACGATGGAATATAATAAGAAGAATATCTAATGAGTTCACCTCGTCCTAGTTCACCCACTATAATTAATTTGTACAAGATAAATAGTTCCGTTCTAGAAGTATTGATATTTGAATTCAAACTATATAAGATTTAAAATGTAATCAATCAAATCTTATAAGTTTAAACTAGGATTATACGAAACTAGACTATAATAAATATTGCTATAAAGAAGTTTTGACTATTTTAACCGAACGATTTCATAATTTCAGAATTATATTTATAAATCTAGTCCATTTTATCATATAGATTAAAAGATAGAACAACGAGAAATTCATTATCACTCGGATCATAGTAAAAGGTCTTGCAATATAGTAAAAGATGGTCTAGAGATAAAAAAAGAAAAGATATACGAGTTCTCACTAAAGGTGAAAAAAATAAGGAAGAAAATAAAGACTCGCTTGAGTTGGCAACTCACGTGCTAAGGTATATCTTAGAAGACGCCAAATGGGCACGTTAAAGTATTACAGTTATAAAACACCTAGCATCTTACGCACTTAGAAGATAAACACCCAAGACCCAAGTCGTTCGCTATTATTCTCAAATAAATACTTATATAGCAATATTTACTTAATAAAAACTGAAATTAAGTTACAATAAAAAAGGATACCCAAAGAAATTGTTCTGATTGGAAAAACAACAACTCAAACTCTTATTTTCGTCCAAATCTCTAGATAAGTTCAGGTGATGGAGTTCAAAAAAGTTTCTGACCAAATTATTATTTCTTATTACCAAGCTATGTCCTGCAGACGAACTTAGCCGACCACATATTCTTAAAAAGCACCAACAAATTTATTTATACACAAAATTCTAGTTTGATGTAAGTCAGACACTTTTTTGCACACTATCTCCTGGACTAATTGAGAAACATATTAGGATATCGTTTGGTTCAGTTAAAAATTATTTGCCTTTAATAACCGATGGAGTGAATAAAGTATGTTGTACACGCAAAAAAGCATAGCCATTTAAGAATTATTTCATACAAAACAATAAATAAAAATAAATAAAATAAATCTGCTGTTATGATATTTGGGGATCTAATGGTTAGATACGAGTGCATTATCTAAAACCTAAAAAATCCTATTTTGCATCAACAGGAAGCATTTGCTAATATAACTCAATAGTAAGGTAACTCACTTCTTAAGTAGGAAATAATTTGAACTGCGCTAAGCTATGGTATACAATATACTGATGATGTGTCTTGAAAGGATGTCCACCAGTGCACCTCAAAGTGTATCATTGTGATTGAAAGACATTGACATTGAGTCAAGTTTGACATCACTGAATAAGCACTAAAGTACAATGAGCGAAGTCGGACTTCGCATATTTCAAAACGCTGTACTTACCGGAAACCTTAAAACTAAATTCAGAAATTAGTAAATGCAACTAAATTAGATTTGAATGGGAGTCCGGCGCAGAAGGTATACTAAAAATCAAGACGTACAAGATATGAGGTTGATGCATATTGAATAATTCCAACACAACACATTCTCACAAAAGCTTTTGTATTAACTTATTATTATTATTAAATAATCTTTGGTCAAGTTTATAAATTATTATATATACAATAATAGAAAAAGGAGTTTAAGTGCCAAAATATTGTATTTTTTTATTTTTAAATTTAACAAAAAAACAAAGCCATATAACCCAATCGAATTTGTTCAATATTAGATTTTGTACACTAAGTCCTCATAACAGGAAAGAAAATTCAACAAAATCTTCACCTATCGTGGTGAAAATGCCACAAAAATAATTTAATATTCAATTAAAGTAAACAAATATTTAAAAAGGACCCTAAGATAAGGTTAAAAGTTATATGAGAAACATAACGATAATTAAAATTAGAAGAGCAATAAGAAAATGCTTTATCCGTAATTTCAACTGATTAAATATTATAATCAAAATGTACTCAATAAAGCATTAATGAACTTTTAAGCAAACTCCATGTTATCGGCGTCTTTTAACAACACGAAAAATAATGTATAAATGAAAGGAATCGAACCTACATCCTCATGATCTCATTAAAAGAAATACCTTGGAATGAATTTAGCTAAAGTATACGGTAGTTAAAATAAACTAGTTTGAACAGGGAACGGAGTTAAACTGCTTTATGTGATTTAACTAGTCAAATACGAAGCTAGAGTAATCAAAGTGAAGCGGAGAGTTTTCCCGTGTGCAGACCGCGCTACATAAGTAAACAAGTTTTAACTAAGTGACGCTATCTACACAGGAAAACCCTCAATTACACTATTTTAAGTAAAACAAACTCGTTCTAACACTGATTTGTCACTAGCTCCTTTAAACCTACTGTAGCAATATCTCTCTTACATAAAAGGGAGGGAAAAATTCTCTTACATACATAGAAGGGAGCTATTTTAATCGAATTAAATATTCGATTGTTAAGGTAATTGCTCGTTTTAAGCATCCTTCCTAAGGAAAATTTAAAAATTAAATATATTAAATCTTATACTAACAGGTGGACAGAGCTATGAATTTGCCTAATGTTGGTCACTGGGTCGTATCTTAATAATACTACTGTGAAGAGACTTTTTTTTACATATATTACAAGCTATTGTGGACAATTTTCTTCTAACACTAGGGGAGTTCAACAAGCAGTGACCACTAAGTCACGGCTTCTAAGCTGAAGACATACCACGTTTATCGAATAAACCCAGTGCACGTCCAGATAGACATGAGAATCGGCAAATCTCACATCCACTCGATACGACCATCAGTGGGAAACATGTTTTACCCTTTCTTACTTAACCTAAGACCTACTCAATGCAGATTAATTCTTAAGTTTTTGGACAGTATTCAGAATAAATTGAGAAAAAAGGATCTAGAAAGTACTTCTAAGTCCAATTTTAATCAGATATTTAGAGAAATGACACGGGAAAACCAGGAAAAGCAATACTTACTCCTTACTATCCCCATTAAAGTAACAAGGATCATAGCCCAGTTAAGACCAGTGAAATCTCGGTAAAGTTCATCGACAAAGGAGGCTACACCTATATACGTTCGAGCAAACCGAAATCTGCTCAATATGAAACCTACCTACATAAAGCTGAAAGCTGGAGTCATATCCTATTAACACGTTCCATATACGTGCACGTGCACCCTTAGTTATTATTACTATTTGGTGCCGCTTATTAACCCAATAGACGAATCCAAGACCGCACTATAATCAAAATCCAGACGTTCTTAAAAGAAAATAGCATACATACTAAACAAACTTCCAGACGTTACTTCAAAGAAACAACTACAATAAAAGAAGCATATACAATATTTGCCTTTTTCTACAAAAAATCCATGCAGATCAGATCCTT
Organism: Gerris buenoi; assembly: GCA_001010745.2. Lineage (NCBI taxonomy): Eukaryota > Metazoa > Arthropoda > Insecta > Hemiptera > Gerridae > Gerris > Gerris buenoi. Next base: position 51,469 of record KZ651105.1, read on the forward strand.
TATTATTAATGAATGAGACGAGCAAAATAATACATTTCAATCAATAACCACTCGTTATATTTTATAATTTAAACTCTTTATATCTTCATCTGATGCCTGAATTTATACAAAAATAATGCTTAATAGTATCATTAAATTACTATTATTACTAGAGTCAATCGTCTATGTAAATAATTCACTTTATTTATTTATATGTTGTTGATTTCTAAATATTATTATGTATTTGAATTTTGTTGATTTCTAAATATGATAAATATAAATAAGTATGTATGATATTCGGGACCTATAGTATAAGAAATTATAATTTTCATGAGCAATAAAGATTCATTCAATAACATGTTTTTTACCTCTCTAAGATTCAAAACATCACCAAAAGATTGTCGGGCTAAAAACGCAGATACATTTTTGGAACGAAGTTCCTTATGGCACGTTCTGGAGCCCGGGAGTGAATCAGAAAAAAACTACCAAAATCACCGTCACAAAATCGCCGTCACGAAATTTACAAATTACGATAACTTGAGTAAAAATTAACCGAGTTAGATGAAATTTAGTACACATGTTCATTTTACCAATACCCAGGCTGAGTTCGTCGGAAAACATTATCCACCCAAGCGTTCACGCGTAACCCTCGCTTAAACGTAAGCTTCAACAGACGGGAAAAAGTGTTATTAAGGAAGCCTGTTACTTGACTTGTTTTGATTATTTTTGTTATATATGTCAAAAATGTCAACTTTGTTTTGTAAATAAATAAAATATAATCACGTAAAATTTCACCCTGATGCAAGCAGAAGCAGAAAGCTGTAGAGTAGGGAAGAGATATGTTTTATAATATTTTAAATTATTTGGCCAGGTAGGTAGAAAACAGTCCTATTTCAATCCAAACTCCTTTAAAAACATACTCTTTCACTATAAACTCATCATGATCAACTTTTTTCTTATATTCAATACATATTTGTAGTAAGACGCTTGCTTTAATTATACAAATACATAATGATTTTTCTTTATTTTTGCCTTCAAAATTCAAAAGTAAACAGTTCGTTATTTTTAATTTTGTCTCTTTTCTAACTCCGCCATGTATAAGTAGTTAGCAATGTATACGTACTTAGCAGTGTGATTTTATAATTTATATTTAATGAAAAATGTAAGGAACTTCGTTCCTACCGGGTGTCCCCCGACACCACATGTGTTTTTAATTCACTGAGACTAAATTAAGTTTTTAAAATGAGTACTTCACCAAACCTCCTCTGACTTAGTACGTATATGGGCTACCGCGGGTTGAGGCGTAATAAATAACTTGGTATACCTGAGAAATCCACGTCACAAAGGATTTGAAGTGAACATTCCGCTTCCACTGCTAGAAGCATCTTCAGGGGTGTGCATCGTGATGTTATCTCGAAAGACATACACACCATTCTTCACTCCAGTCGTGTATCTTGCTGTTGACATCAAGTTAACATCACAGTACTGGAAGCGACTTCAAACCCTTCACGACGTGGATTTCACTGGAACCTATTCTATGTTTCAATACATTTAATAGTGATGCCAATAAAGACCATAGCTATATATTTTACAACTATGGTATAAAGTATTCTGTTAAAGAAGTAATATACCTTAAATAATTAAAGTATTGCAATAATTTAAATTATAATGGCTCACTTTTTTTAATATAATAGTAAAAATAAAATGAAGTATATAAACTGACATAAAATTTTTAAATATAAGAAAAACACAAAATAATTCTTAATAAAGGTCATGATGAGGAGAAAAAACTGAGCCATTCTTTAACTTATTTAAGCAGAAACAGAAAAAAAAACGGAGAAAACTGAGCAAAGTATGATAGTAAAAGTAAAAAAAGGTCGTAAAAAGGAAGATATTAAAAACCATGGTTAATAACCATACTCGTACATAAAACTCATTTCTTTTCCCGTATTTTATTGAAACAAAAAAATTACGAGGTGTTATAGCAGAAAAAAAAGAAATGTCTAAAGTTTTAAGAGTTCACTTGCTCACTTTTAGACACTATAACACAAAAACCCTTTAACATAATACTGACAAAGTCCTTGCCTTCTACAGTCTAATGCAACTTAAACTTGCCTTGAGAAAGTTCCACATCCCCTTCTCCTCATCTCTGCCCCCTTGAAACCTTCATAATCATAAATATTCATTCTCCCTTGAGTTTTGAAAGCGAATTTCTATTGTAAATCGTGCGGTTATGAGCCCTGAAGGCAAAATATATAAGGAAGGGAGTGTTTTTGCCCAAAACCGAGAGTGTTAGAGAGATGAAAAGAACAAAGAAAATGATAAATGATGATATAGCCTCGGCATACTCTGTTTTATATCTCTGTGACTCAAGTAATTTTGCATTTTCATAATCAAACCCAGCCCTTGCATACTAATTGCTTTTCAAAATAACTATACTCGTATATAACGTAAAAAAACCCTTTTTTAAATTTTAAAGACATTCATAATGGTTTTTTTCGTATTGCAAATGTGTATTTTACCGCAAGATTTTAAACCAGCGTTATTTTTTTGCTACTACATACCGCATACTTTATTTATTCATTTTAACGACAAACATTTATTCATTTATATATATATATATAT
>KZ651105.1:54762-78500 GCA_001010745.2 Gerris buenoi
TATATATATATATATATATGAGGGTATGCGCGCCCGTGGTGTGCGCGCGTGTGAGTGCGTCTAATTTAATACAATAATTGAGTTAAGAATTGATAAATAAGTTAGTGTCAACGTGAGCGCGTATGTTCTTTATGCACACTTCTAAACATTTTATCTATCTTTTTATCTTACAAATTTCTTCTCAACACTAATCATTTTAAATGTTGGATAAAATTCAGATTCTAATTTGGATGAAGGTCGTTTGCATTTGAAAGCCGTCACTGTAGAATGTACAAGTATTAATGGAAGAATGGTATTTTCATTTTTAGTATTGCAATTTATCATTCAGTAGAAAAACACGGGGCTACTTTTTACGTTCAAATATCTTTATTATAAATTCGGGTAATTTAACGCTAATCGTCAACTCCTTTTAAGAAAGCTATATACTATCTATGTTCTGTGGTACAATTTTATGCACAACTCAACTCTTACAGTCCTTTGCTACAGATTATGTCAAACACAGTAGTCTTTCATCTCATGATAGTTGCCTATGTTGATGCTAAGCTAAGATTATTAGCAACACTCACAGATTATACATGAAATTTATAAGAATAGGATACGTTCGATTTACTCCTAGTTAATACCTTACCTCACAGTTAAAAATATAAAGGAGAGTAGTAGTACTAGAGTGATAGGTCGAACCACTTGTTTGAACCTAGAAGTTGGGCATTATTTAGTAGTTGCTAACCCCATGGTAGAGAGTTCCAGCCTCTTCACACATCATAACTCTGTACTATGTAACGCCGAAGCGAGTATGGTGATCATAAGTAAACTATGTAAATCAGAGCGTTAAGGCATGTACCACTGTACCCCACTTGTCTCATAGATACAAATCAGAACCACGACAGAGAAACCCCTTGGGGGGTGCCATCCCCCTTATTCCAACATCGATTCATAGATGCAAATTAGAGCACTATAGCACAGGCGATTCATTGATAGCCGAGACAGGACAGGCGACTTAAGCCTTACGATACGCTGACTCCCAAAACATTGAATATTTCTAGTATTCATATTTTTTTTATTTTTAAAAAAATCCTTGTTTTTCATAAGTATGGAACGATAACAATCTTTGGTCATTTCAGAACTAATGGATCAGGCTCGTTACGCATCTATCGAAACCATCAATTGTGTATGCGAAATGAATGAAATGATAGGAGCAATTAAATACAATAATTGAGTTAAGAATAGACATATAAGTTAGTTCTCTGTTTCTTTCTCTTTCTTATTCGTCCCTCTCTCAACAACCTCAACAACTCTGATCAACAACCCATTAGGTAATTACAGGATTGGGATTTAGGCCACTTCGCTCATCTAATCGATGTGTTTATCAGTTAAAAAACGAATACCCTAATACAAAAATCTGGGTGAACTGATGAACTTGTATACTGATGTACAACAAAATAAACAGGTCAAGTGTATGCTAGCCAGCATACTGCACACAGTGAGGGTCCGTAGGCCATACTGTATTGTTTAAGTTGTACCCTATTGATGGTGTTTTTTAAAATACTAAAAAGCTTACTTTGAACTATCCTATGGGCCTGATATTCTCAAAACACATAAACAAACTTCTGATGAAATATTTGTTTGCCATTGAACAGGAAAACAGCCATATAAATACATCAAAAAGACCATACTTATAAAAAAAAGTATTTTGCCAATAAAAAATATATATATTTTTTTTTTAGAAATTTCCAAAAAGAGGTATCTTTACTTTTGGTCGAAGAATGTTCCGGAATTTTTTCAGATTTTTTGCACTTTACATAAGCGAGATAGAAGGGGGGCGCACGTTTAACACCCACTTCAAACGTGCCTACGCTCGCGCTATCAAAGTTATAACCAAAGAATTATATATTTTTTTAATCAGCTCGACATACCCTTTTATATGATACCCCTCACGATGTCGAAAAAAAATAAAACAAATTCAACCCTTACGTTTTTTTAAAACATTTTTTTTAGTCGCTATATTTTTAACATGTGTGGGTAGGTACAAGACATATACATTCCAAGTTTCAAAGTCATCGGACGAAAGGTGTAGCCGTGAGAGCATGCGACGGACAGACAGACACAAGCGCGAAAATATAAGGGTCCTTGGCTTTTGCCTACGGACCCTAAAAATAATACCCTAATACAAACATCTGGGTGAACTGATAAACTTGTACAGATGTAAAACAAAAAAAGTAATTATTTGCCATACAATATAAAATATAAACATTTTTTTTATAAAAATATAAATTTTATACACGAAAAATTCACTGAATAAATTTTACGTGGTACTTTTTTTTACAGTAGTAATCGCTTCAAAAACATACCAAGAATTTCAATCAGACCTTGATTAGATAAAAGATACGAAAAAAAGTCAGTTTTTATGAGCTACAAATAGAATCGACGACGAAGCACTGAGGAAAGTATCCACCAAGACGGAATAACAAAACGAGTCTAGTTAAATTGAGATGCTTGGAGAGGCGCCGCGCCGTTCTGTTGGAAATATAGAAAATCTATTACAATAGATAGATAGGAGAAGTGGAGTGGAGAGCAAGCTAGCTAGAGTATAAACGTGACCACATTCTCAAATAAAATGTCTCTATCGTATAGTAAGTAGAATAGAAACTATCAAGTCTAAAAACATGACTACTAACTAATCTATAACATTCATATATCATCATCAGGATCCATATAAAATATAGATAGAATAGCACTATGAAGTGAGCTAAATATTAATATATATAAGACCAAAAAGTTCTGCAATGGTAAATTATTCCAAAAGGACTAAGTTTTACAAAAAAAAGGTTTAGAAAACAAAACGAGGGGGTTCTAGAACTATATTATATACGGTACCAAAGTACCAACTAAATGCCCTTAGGATGGTCCTGAAAAGACATTTTTAGTATGTAGTCCGTAAAACCCACAAAGCGTATGCCAAAATCTGTATAGTTTAGGCTGGCGTATCGATTGTAAAGGTCAGGTTACACATTATTGTGAAACACGTAGTGCTTTAGGTACAATTCTCTCTTTTTGGGTAACGCTGTTACCAGTTACGTTGAACCGTAATAATACCAGTAATGTTAGAACTCAAAAAGAAAAGAAGAAAGAAAAATATATTTTGCATACAATAAAGATTTGACCTCTGCTATAAAAATGTGGGGTACCCATTTAAGATTTTAGTTGCTCTTCAAAAGGCTTATCAGGGCAATTACAAGGGCTCGTTTTTGTTATTATCTAAAAGAATTTTGAAACTCTTTAACTTTTATATTAAAATATATTTTTGTAAAACTTGATACTGCCTCTCCACCACGCCACGTAAAATGGGTCAACTATAAGGCCTAATAACTAGGCCTAAGCGGTTCTTCATATCCGTCTATGTAGAAAGTACTAGATAACTAGTACTACTACAGATCATGCTGAATAATTAACCTTTCTGGAACTTTTTGGATAACAAAAGTTATGTAAATCGACTGCATTAATATAAAGCCGGCCATACACGTTGCAGTATACCTGACAGGTAATCTGTTCAGATAACCAGATCGCGAGATTGTAAAAGGTTTAAGGTTATAAGACGTTGAAACTATAGTAGGATTCCAGAATGCGATTCTCGAATCGGCGATTCTCATGATACATTGCGGCTTATGGCTCCATTCAGACTAGGATTCCGGTATGCGATTCGTATGAGATTCTCAAATCGAGAATCCCGTCCCCGTGAGCCGCCTCGATTCTTTTTAGAATTCTTCCAGGAAAAATTCTAAAAAGCGGCTCATGATACATTGCGCTATATGGGTCCATTCAGACTAGGCGATTCCGAATCGCATTCTTTTTCTATCCTCTTGCTATTTATTACTTTAAATAAAATATTTTAATTATAAATATATGTATGTATAATAATTACTGCAATATTATTCATTATAATATTATGTTATAAATAATTTTATTTGCGTATTATAAAATATTTTAATTATATAAATATATTAATAAATCAATGTAATATATATATCATTTAATAATAATATTTATTTTTTTCAATAGTTTTATTTACGATAAATAAAATAGGTTCATTATGAATATAGTAATAACTGATTAAATAATTAATTATTTAATAATTAAATACATATAATATGTAAGTATAATTATAATATTTGTATTTACTTTAAATAAAGCATTTTAATTATAAATATATAATTATATGCTTATATTATAATAAGTGATTAGCAATAGTGACCTGAATAAAAGAAAAAAAATTAGTTTATTTTTGAAAAAAAGGCTTGTTAACAAAGCTCCTGGAAGTAATATTATTGAAATATTATTGGAATTGTTTTAATTCATATTAAAGCATGTTCATCTATATTTCTTAGCTTTCCTAGTCAAATACCACACTGCTAAAACTTCTATCTCGTCCATTTTTAAATTGGAATAAAACAGAAGTTGAACTGACAATGTCGATGGAGGTCTTTCAAAGGTCGGAACAAGTGGGAGCATTGTAGGAAAATTAGGGGGAAGAAGCCGCCGAGATACTGAATCTTGATACTTTTTTGAATCTCATACACGTATCGCATTCGTGAATCGCATTCCGGAATCCCAGTGTGAATGAGCCCTAAGTGTCTTTTATAATTAAGAGTAAGTTCCACAAATTATATTTTTTCGCCATAAGTAAGTTCCACGAACTCCCTTTTTTCACCATAAGTAAGTTCCACGAACTCTCTTTTTTCACTTTAAGTAAGTTCCACGAAGTCTTGGCAAAAACAATAATTTTACAAAAATAAAACTTGTACCTTAATACAACTATAAAGAACTATTAAATTATAAAATTAAAACTATTAAATTATTAATAAACCAATAAACTTTTAGGATTTTTAATTTATCTTTTGTAATAGGAACAAAAAAAGAATTTCAATTCTCTAATTATATTCCTTTTCTCTAATGTCAACTGTTTGAGGAATTGAACAGAAAAATCCACAAAAAAATAACCGGGCTCCAGCTTACAGAAAAGACATTATTTTGCAAACAAACAATGCTACCTCATATTTTCTTTGTGTACTCAGGGGAAATAGTGCAGTTAGGGCAGGAAATTATAAATCATCCACATTATTCCCTAGACCAACTCCGTCTAAGAACTATTTTTTCGTCCAACCAGATTTTTTTAGGAAAAAAAAGAAGAAAAAAAAACTATAATGATAGTTAGCTATAGGTTTGTTCCAACCACACTTCAAAATGTACGACGCATGCGCATTAGCGAAAAACGATAAAGTGTGGTCCGATGCACATGCGTCGGACAGTTTCAAACCAGTTTGAAGTGTGGCTGGACAACCTTATAACAACTGTGAAATACTACATTGATTTAAATTAAAATTTAAACGTTCCGTAGTATTAATACTACCAAAAACTTAAAAATTGAATATTACTTCTAGTACAAAACTTTCCCTTATACTACACATAAGTCAATTCATCTCATGTTTTTGTATTTGTTTGGTAGCTAAAGGTTTTCCTGCGGTTAGATTTTATTATTTTACATTTTTATCAAAAATGTTCAGTGAACTAATCCTACCAGATAGGGAATTAAATACCCATTTTCAGATTGTATATATTACAAACATTATTATTTAATAATCCTAGTACGACAGGCCAAAGCCCACCCCAGGCTGTAGCGTCACTTAAAAGAAGATATATATCAACTTACTGTCAATACTTGCTTGATTTGAGGTCAAGCTAGTACCGACGGTAAAGTAACACTTATTATCATAACACTAAATTTGGCTCAGAAAAATTAAATCAGAATAAATAAAACGAGTTCATAAACCAAAATAATTTGCTGGTTGGTGAAATAAATATCGATGGTGAATTAAATAAAAACATTTATGATAGCGAAAATCAATCTTAAGTATAATTTTGTGGCTTTTCTTTCGTTTTTAAAAATGTATTGTTTTCTTGAAGGTATAAACAAGAATATTGACGAATTTTAATTTAACTAATTACAATTACTAATAGATATACCAATCAGGTGTATGGTGAAAAATTTGTCTGAGTGGGAATCTCTTTGTCTAACCTTTATCCCAAACAAAGATAAGAGGTCGCGATTAAGTATGGAAGAAAAGGGGGGCTGCTAACACACGGTAAGGTCTGCTTCGCTACATGTATCGAGATTTGGTGTCGCGATACAGCTTTCATTATGTTTAGGGCTGAATCAGTATCAGCAGGTATCGCCTACTGTATCACTCTTCTGATACCGAGATACCACGAACTTGATACTCATACGTGTATCACTATGGATGGAATGGTATCTGGTCTCAGTCGTAGTACTTTAAAGAAAAATTGTTCAAAAAGTCCTCCTTAAATTTTTGAGGATATACTTTTGTTTTAAAGTGTAATAGCATTTTTAATAAAGGTTTTTTGGTGCAACATCCCTCATTTTTGGTTCCACAAATTTGATAACTGATGGTCAATAATACGTATAACAATTTTTTAAGTCAGTAGGTTCGTTAATTTTTAATCCCTGCAGCAAATTCAAAAACTCTACATCCATTTTATACAATTTTTATTTTTTAATGCTCAAGATCAACTTAATAGCTAGAACTTCAAACACGGGTTGGAGAGCGCTCATGTCGGTATCCTGTTTAAAGCAGAACTGGTTTGATGATATGTACCTACTTTGAGTGGGCGTTGGTACTGATACCTAATACAGTCCTAGGAGTCCAGTCCTTTTCAAAGATGCAATCCTCAACTCTCGTATCACTAAATGTATTGATGTAGATAAGATATCACCGTATGTAGGGCCCTTTAGGTATCCATTACCATTATACCTTACACCACAAAAATAAGTAGAACACCTTACATTTAGAGAGAAACGATTTCAAATTAGTTAACGTGACCTTTTTAAAAAGAACCAAACAAACAAAATTAGTAAATCTAATTTTTTTTAAAGTTTTCTACTGAAAGCAGGAATCATCTGCTGTATAAGTTATGACGTCACCAGGGTATTCTATTATCGTTAGGGAAGTACTAATTGTTGGGGAAAAGTTAAACCATGTCCTCCACCTCTATATTTCCCAGTTTACCAGATTCATTACCCAACTGGGAAAACTCCCAGCACAAACTTTACACAAGGTAAACTCAGATTTGAAAACTTTATCATCCTCAAATTCGTTTCAATTTAGAAAATTCACAGTTTTACTCGGCGATATTTCCCCTAATAAAAGAAAATAAACAAATATTATATAACAACAGCTTTTCTCCTCTTTTGATAAATTGTCATTCTTTTGGATTAAAAGAACAACATAATCAAAATTGAAAAAAAGTTAAAATTCTTATTACCGCACTCTGATCGCGACGTATTGCAGGACAATTCGGTACGATTTTTTTTTTTTTTTTTTTCAAGCCAAATTTAAATGTTTATTTCAAACATTTTGAGCTTACCGAAGGTAACGGAAGCATTGTGTTCACTTTTGAGAACGAAAAAGTTTTATGTCTCCGATTTTAAAAATTCCAAGACAGAAATCCATTTCAGACATCAGGGAACATATTTGGTTCCGTGTCTGTCTGTCTGTCGGTCTGTGTGTCCGCGAATCATGAAACTTGCGTCGATAACTTGAGTAAAGGTCAACCGATTTTTATGAAATTTGGTAGACATGTTCATTTTACCAATGCTCAGGACGAATTCGTTGGACAACGTTATCCGTTCTAGTGTTCACGCGCAGCACTCGCGTAAACGTGAACTTTAAATTTAAAATTCGATTTTTAGGTCGGGAAAAAATCAAACTTTATTTATTCAATGAGACAAACATTTTTTTAGTAAAACTAACTGCGACACCCCTATGAAGTGTTAAAGATCGCTAGAAACTGTTAATAGTTTTTAAACAATAAACAATATAACAAAAAAATAATATAACAATGTTAATATAACAATAAAGTACATGATAGGATGCGAGGAAGCTATGTGCCACACTAATTGGCAGTGAATTTTTTTTTCTTTCTTTTCACAAAAAATTAGGTTAAGTTCTAATAAAAGGAAATAGTTTCGTTCCTAAAGCCTACATAAAAACAAAACAGAAAACAGATTTCATAACATTATTAAAAATCAAACACTCTGCAATTCGTAGTTTCAAGTCTATTTATTATGCAAAAATTCCTTTCTTTTTGTTATTAGGTAAGTAATAATTTTTTAATCAAGTTTAAATTTAATCTTCCAAAGGTCTTAATTACTGTTCACTGCAATAGCTTTCTTCTAAATGAGTAATGAAAAAAAAAGTTGTATGCAACTATGTTGATACATAGTTCAGAATTATTATTAAAGAAAATATCGCTCCGAGACAACTCAGACAAACTTGCTTATATATACGAGTTCATAATTACTTAGCTTAATGCTTCCTATTTATTTGTTTTCGTAGGTACATTCAATTATCATTGAAAATTGTATCACTATCCTCCTTGGCGGGAAATCAAACCCGGCTTAAAATTCATTTCTCGATTTCACCTCGGGGTATGATTTTTCTGAAAATGCGTATGCCAAATTTCGTCCTAATCTGCCCAGCAGTTTTATAGTGCACAGACAGTCGAGACAGACAATTTTTAAAAACCACTTTTTTTGACTCAGGGGACCTCAAAGCATGTAAATTCATCAAAATGTTAAAAATCTGATTTTCGAGCAATCACAGTACCTTCTTTTCATATGAGAAAGTAAAAAATAAAATAAAACAGATATATAAACAGTGCAAACGTCAAAGAGGGAGTCGGTTTGTATAGGTAAACTCAACATGCCTTAGTAATGGAAGTGAGGAGCCAGCCATACCAGAAAGTCATAAGCAGAAGAAAAGCAATCAGGTAAAAAGGACCAACAATCTCCTAGTTATGGGCCCCACCATCAAAATTTCATTAAAATCGGATGAGAGGATTTTAAGAAATGGTGGGTCGTAAAAATGAAAATAGATGGAACCCTTATTGACAATAATTAATTTTCTCGCGTATTTTCAAAGTTTGTGGGGGGTAGCGCCCTTAAATTTAGAACTAAAACTCATTCCTCAATTTCGTTGTAGGATATGATTTTTCTGAACATAAATGCCTAATTTCATCGAAATCGACTCAACCCAGCAGTTATGCCTCTGCAAAGACTACAAAAATAGACCGACGTTTTTTAAAAACCACTTTTTTGGACTCAAGTTACATAAAACGTGCGCAAATCCATCAAAATCGAATTTCCGCGCCTTCAAAATACTTTCTCTTAGTATATACTACTCAGTAGCGTACACAGAAAAATTTTTCGGGGGGGGGGCCAAACCTAACCTTGAGTGGCTATATATGCGGGTTTAGTATACCCATAATTTATAATAAATTGCAATTTCTCCCCCTTTCAACACTCTAATTTCAATGTCTAACCTCATATTTAATAATATTAAAATCCTATGAGATAACACCTAAAAAATTACATAGAGGCTGTAAAACATTAAAAAAAAAACTCAAACCTCAATGTATTGGGTTTTAGATTACTTGTAGTAATCAATACAAAACAATGTCACCTAAGTAAATAGTGAGCCAATTTGTGAGGTACTTAGCTTCCTCGCGTACAATTTCATAAACTTTAACGATTTTATAACCTATTATTGTCAAATTGATTTTATTTACCCATTTTTTTAAATCTGTCTAAATTTGATAATATGTCGTTCTAAAAAACAAATATGTCAAGTCTCCGATTTCTATAATTCCAAGATAGGAATCCGTTCCAGTTATCAGAGACATTTTTTGGGCCCGTGTCTGTCTGTCAGTCTGTCTCTCGCTCATTTTTTGCGAAAATATCTTAAAAACTACTCGTACTCGTTCGATTTCAATGAAATTTGGATGGCAGATAATCATAGCATAATTAGCCTACTAGTTAGTTATTGGTGGTATGTTCCAACCTTCTGCACCCATTTGTCGCTCTTCCACATGTGCACACACATACATTTATTTACACCTATATTTTCAAAGTACTCATATGATTATTATGATATTTGGCTGATCGAAAGAAACTCACAAATCGCCCCAGATTTATTTTAACTGTCTGTGCTCTTTAATTTTTGCTAAATCGATACTTCATATCATGTAAAAATCAAACAAATTTTGAAAACAAAGGGAAAATATTCTACACACAACCCTTGTCGAAAACAATAATTTGCTAATGAAATTCACAATCCCTAATTGTACCCTTTTTCCAATTTAGGCAAAAATATCATAATTCAATAAATTCAATTTAAGCCCAAATTGACTTGGGCTTCATTTAATATAACGTGCTTAACACCCAGGCTGAGCCGTCAATCGGGCCTAATATTGAATTAAATGCATCTCCATTAATTTTGACGCATACTTATTTTGATAAAATCTGGGCACACCAGCAATCAGGACGATTCATTGCACTCTGCACTCCTAATCCTAATGTAATTCACTGCATCTAATTCTAAAGCCAAAAATTCGGGCTTAGCTTTTAATAGGGGAAGACTAGTAAACGTATCCTTATTCGATTCAAGGCATTTACTTCCATCGCCTAAAAATTCCGGGCCCAGAAGACTATTGGACTGATTAGTTTAGGAATCCTAATTTAATTCAATGAATCTAATTCCATCTGCAAAAATACGGTCCAAGCCGGCAACCGGGTCGGTATAGTTTTAGTTTCATCAGCAAAAATCTGGGCCCAGCCGGTAATCGGGCCGGTATAGTTTTTAATAGTTTTAGTTTCATCAGAAAAAATCCGGGCGACGACGGCAAATGGGGCGATTTAATTAGGCTTCCTAATTTAATTCCAACAGCAAAATCCGGGCCTAGCTGGCAATCGGGCCGGTATAGTTTTTAATAGTTTTAGTTTTATTGGCAAAAATCTGGGCCCAGCCGATAATCGGGCCGATTTAATTAGGCTTCCTAATTTAATTACATCGGCAAAAATCCGTCTAGATCGGGCCAGTATTGTTTTAGTTTTATCGGGCCTAGCCGGCAATCGGGCCGGTATAGTTTTAGTATCATCGGAAAAAATTTGGGCCTAGACGGCAATTGGGCCGATATTGTTTTTAACAGTTTTAGTTTCATCAGCAATAATCCGGGCCAGGCCGGCAATTACTGCTTCCTAATTTAATTCCATCGGAATAAAATACGGGCCCAGCCAACAATTGGGCCGGCGCGGCGCGGCATATTGTTTAATGAATTTAATTCCATTAGCAAAATCCTGGCCGAGCGCATTTTTATTAATTAAGTGTATACAGACCCTAGTACAATAATTAATTAATCCTTTTATTGGAAAATATTTACAGAAAATTCGAATGCATCTGTCATTACTGTGTTTGTTTGGTTTTAATGTATTGCGGGTCCAAGTTATGTTATCATTTCGGGGGGGAGGGCCCCTTGCCCCCCCCCCCTGCGTACGCCACTGATACTACTTATATAAGAAAGCTAAAAAAATATATCTAAACAACATAAAAAATAATGATAGCTTCAAGTCCCTCAATTGTTATTTCTCTCATCAAGGCCCGGTTTTTAAGTGAATAGTGCCCTGGGCTGCACTCAGCTATTGCGCCTCCCCATCCCCCCCCCCCGCCTCGTTAGTGTATGCATACCGCTATAAAATAATTAGTGCACTCAAACATGCACACACAGAATACACTTCACCGTTGTCTGTTAATATTATTGAGATATAATTTTTGTCATTTGCCTTTGAGAGGCGGAAACAAATTACAACAGGGTGACACAATATTGTACGAAACGATTTTTTTTTTAAATTTTTATTTAATTTTTTTTTTTTATTCATTATTTGTAAACCAGCTGCCTTTGAAAATTGTTGACTCCCTAAATCTAGCGCCCTGGGCTATAACCCAGTCATCAGCCCATTTACAAATTGGGGCCTGCTCTCACCTTACTTAACAATATAACAATTTATTTCAAAACAAACATGTTTCAAAATATTCCAAATGGTATATTGAAGAGCAATTAATTAGATTGAGGAATAAGTTTTGAATATACAATAAAAGCGACAATATACTACATATAACATGGTCAACTTTTAATTTAAGTCTTGTTTTTTCCTTTATGTGGAAAGGGAATTGTATGGTTTTAAAAGGTCTCCAATATACATAGTTAAAATATACAGCAAATAACATGTTTCTAATAACAAAGGGTAGAACACTTTACATTTACAAGAAGAATTTTAACAGGACCAAGACAAACGCTGCTATAAAATGACATCGTCTCGTTGTCATTAAATATAATGCAGTCGGTAGCAAAGCACAGGAATCCAATACATATATATTTATTTTTCTTACTTCTGATCAATAGCAAAGGTTATTAAATGACGAGGGGTCTATTGCATTATATGTTTACGAGTATGTATATGTATAAAATATATAGTAAAATTATTTGTTTAGTAAAAATCCAACAATATCTCACTCGTTTTTGTGTATCTTTGAAATTTGATTCACACTCAATTTTTGTTAACCAATATATCAAAAACTACTCGTCCAATTTTAATGAAATATAGATGGCACGTAAAATAAGTAACCCATTGTTGGTTTCATATTAGTTCCAATCATCAGCGCCCATTTGATTCTCCTCCCCATGCTCACAAAAATGCTATTATTTACACCTATAACTTCAAAAGTACCTACTCATCTGGTTTTTATGGAATCTGAGTGGTTTGTCAATGGTAGAGATAGCCCCAGATTAATTACAACCGTCTTTGCTCTCTAAAATTTTCTANTTTTCGAATTACATAATTATTTTGACACTTGTGGACGTTGAAAATATATAATGGCATGGCAGTGCCCCCCACTGTAAATTTTATATGGGAATAAATGGGGTTGCGCTTCATTGACTCTAGAGCTCGAAGCTTACTTACAAAAATTAGTGAAATCCCAGACATGAGAATAGTCCATTCAATATGACCATCAGTGGAAACATGTTTCACCACTACTTAACTTATTTACTTTAAACAAATTAATCCCAACAAAAAAACTTTTTAAAATAAATTAGTCAAGTCTCTCATAGAATGTTGTGAGATCATAGGTTTAGCCAAGTCTCCTCAGTCCAAGTAAGTTCTACTAGATCTAATTTATACAGTACAAGTAAATGATGATTATCTGCCCCAATCAATGTTTTTGTTGGAATTTTGTTTCATGTTTTAATAATTTCCTTCAATTTTTTCTTTATTGAATAAAAACTTTGACAGGTGGCCAGTTGGACCAACTGGCCTGTAGTGGTCCTAATATGTGAATTATAAAAATTGACTTTTTTTGCAAAACTTAAGTCATAATTTTAAAATTTAAGTACTTGTAAATACGTAAAACTTGTCTAAGCTGGAACATGTGTAAGCTGGAAATCTGCAAAGGTAGAAACTTTTTCTCGGAACGGAGTTTTTTTCTAAGTAAAACACCCTGTATAAGCTGGAAACCTGCTTAGGTGGAATTATTTGTCTGGAACCGAGGCCTTCCAGCTTAGGCAAGTTTTACTGTATACTAAATATTTACTAAAATATTAGTAAACCTAATATTAAAGTTAGGTTTAGTATAAAAATATACAGAAAACTTAAGTTTTGTATGTAGGAATTATTGCAAACGCTTTTAGTCAGCCAGCCTGAGCAGAGCGTAATCAGTAATCTAGTAAGTTACAAATAAAGGTAGACTGTTACAAGTGGCATTTATATCAGCTCAAGAGTTATTTATCTTAAAATTATTATGTTTCGTTCGTCGTCCTAGAAACCCTTATGCTTTTGGTAGTTCGTCCGTCCGTCCGTCGCAACTTGGATTATATCTCCCAACCTACTGAAGCTATTGACTTGAAATTTAATATATAAGTTAAACTTTTTTGCCCAAAAACAGAAAACCTATTGCGAACTTTAACACTCCAAATTTCTGCGATCTGCGATCAATTGCGATCACCGCGCAATATTTTACATTTTTTGTAATTTTCAAGTTGGGTATCATTTCAAAGGTATTGAAATGTAGATTACAAATATGTATCGCATTTTCAAAATGGCGGCCATTTTACCCCCCAAAAAATTCAAACAAACCCAAAATTTACCCCCCCTGCACTACCCCATTAGAATAGGTCCTAAAATAAGGCAAAAATACATAAATATAAATCTCTGTAGTCCAATAAAATTTCCAGGAGTTGATTTAAAAAAAGTAAAATTTTAGAATTTTTAGGGGGGCGTAACTAGGGGGCCCCAAAATTTTTGTGATTTGAAAAATCGAAGTTGGGTATCATTTGAAAGGTATTGAAATTTGGTTCACAAAAATATATTTTGTTTCCAAATTGGCGGCCATTTTACCCCTAAAAGAATTCAATAAGCGCATACCGAAGATAGTAAAGAATAATAATATATGCACATCTTGATTTTTAAAAGTTAACAATAGATGTTTTTGTTTAAAAAAATATATAATATAATTAATTCTTATGACCGAAGAAACCCTTTTAGTAACTTGCTGGCAAGTACTTGACGGGATTTTTTTATTATAATGTATAATTTTAGAGATAAAGCCAGCTTAAGGATGCTATCTTGAGATCAACTTCTAACTAAAAACAATGGCCAGATTTAATTATATAGAAGGTCTGCTGGTCAATGTTCTGGTTCAAGAGTTGAACTGATTGAGAGATTCTCCTTCAGTGAGCTTCTGTGCTCTGATGAAGCAGAACGATTGACAATCAAGTGTTTAGTGTAAGTCATTAAAAGTGGTTTAATGCTCACTTGAATTTCACGGCCCAAGTCACACCCTTAAGTGGCATGCAGAACCAGAAAGGCAGCCTACTCCGCAAGGCCACGACTTGGGAACAGGTGAAACTTGGGACTAAGTGCACCAGAAGATTGCCATAGGTTCCAGTCACAGCCCACTAGCCCTCTACTTCTACCGACACCAGGTTTGTATAGGTAAAGTAAGTAATAATAAGGGGTCCTCAAACGAGAAACCGTTTATTGTTAAGTTAGTTTAATTGTTATTTATTAAATTATAAAACATTTATTTATTATTTTAGCTTAATTTTCCCTACTACCGCTAATAACAAATTAACACCTTTCTAAAACTTCCCTCTTCTTTTAACTCACTAACTCACCTATAGTTATTAAATATATTTGTTACTGTCCCCATTTTGCTTATTATGGCTCATAAAAAGTAAGTTATTTGTATCAGTGTTTTCAAGCAAAACAAGACATTGTCTAAATTCAACTAATTTCATTCCGATGCCAGACCCTGCATCCAATTCCAATAATTTATATTTTATTTTATGTAAAATAAACAATTTTCATTAATGTAAATCCATATGCACTATTACTTATAATAAGTTATTATATATCAGACTTTCATAACAACAAACAACCCTTAATACAAATGTTAATGTTAATAAGTACATTTTCTCAGTAGAAATAAAAACTTAAAATGAAATTAAACACGATAAATGCAGACACAATCTGTTTACAGAGTAAGATACATCAAACATTAAGAGTTAATTATAAGTTAATAATGCTACAGGCCAGAATCGAGTTTATCCCTTAATCAAAGGCTTTGTCTATAACAGCATTAACCTTTGATAAACTCTCCATGTAAATTTCTATAACACAACTCTCTCCTTTCATCATTTAGATTGTACTACATTAAAACAGATCAAAATTTAGAACAGGCCTACGGTAAAGACAGACAAAACAGTACATTAACAAAATTATTATTAAGTCGAAATGAGCTAGCAGAAACAAAGCTGTGCATGACGAAGTAATGTAATTGAAATCCTCAATCACTATTAGCACAATTTGGATTTAAAATAAATCTGCCTATTATTGAGACTCATAGCTTCATCGTGATCTATAACATACTTGAATGATTTTACGCATGAAATTAAAAAAAAAAATTATTGTCTAATTTATTTAATTTTTTCTCTCTCTTGTGAAAATTGTTTTATTATTTAATAACATGAATAAAATAATTCATTTAGCAAAATTGAATTTGCGAAGACAGTTGAAATTAATATGGGCTTATCTGTGGACATGTTGACAAACCATTCAAATTTATTTAAAATCTGATGAGTACTTTAAATGACATAGGAATTAATAACAAAAACTATGTGCACTTGTGGAAGAGACACAAATTTAATGATGTATAAATTAATGTGTGCAAAAAGCTAAAACTAAAGTGGGACCAACAATAGCCTTATTACCTACTACCAAAATTTCATTAAAAATCAGACAAGTATTTTTAAGATATGGTGCAATTGTGGACAGACTGTCCAATGGATAAGAGACTAAAAATGTTCCCTGGTGTCTAAAACAAATTTCACTCTTAGAATTTTTGAAATCGGAGACATGAAAAATAAACACATAGCTTCCAACACCTATGGAAGCTCTGAAGCTAAAGTACTAGTAGTTCTGTGAACAGTAGACCTCGCTCGTTAAAATATCAAATCGGGGTTTGAGCTTAGGTTTCAAATTGTGTGCGAGTAAGGAAGTAAGTAGAACGTTTAGTCAGTGTAAAATCATTTTGCAATTTATTAATTTTTTCACTTTTTCCAGGGACATCGGACATAAAATTTCTCTCGGGGAGGTACCCTCTACATCCCTTTTTTTGTTTTTATATGTTTTTTTTGGTTTTTGTGGTTATTAAGTATTTTTACACGCTTTTAATTAACTTGACCTGTATGTCCGCGGCAAATTATGTAACGTAAATTTGACAGACTTCCCGACAACCTAGAAAGCTGAAACTTGAACAGATGATGTATTTCCGATGACAATACAATAATCAGAAATTAGTTTTACTAAATTATTAGTATTAATCGATAAATCACCAGATTTCTAAGAAATGTTGGCGGTCAAATTCAAAATCAATTGTACACACAATAATCTTAGGGGCAAAGTGGTGAATAGTGGACTCACCTCGCACATTTTGAGAGCCCGAAAAACTATTTATCGTTCAAAAGGGTCTGAAACGTGACTTTTTTATATAAACATTTGTACCTTTTGTAAATTCGTTTTAAGGGCTTTCCAACGATACCAAACACGGCCGGCCAGTTATTATTTTTATATTTTCCTTAACAGAGGTTCACAACTTTGTACCCCTCATGTACCCGGTATACTAATAAATTTAAGGTTTTCCATTCACGTACATTTTAATACCATAAAGTAGTAAGTACCATATGAGTTTCAGTCCAATCCTATGAAATGAAAAAACGGTACAGTACGAAGACTAAAAAGTAGTGTTTTTCGACCGATTTTTCCAAACCGGTACAATAAATACAAAAATAAGTAGAAATAAAAAATAAATTTCAATAAAATGGGTACAAAGGCAATAAAACCCACACACTTTTGAGTACAAATCTGCAATTTTTTATTTTTTTATTTTTAGAGTGCGCCCTACAACTACCGTGGCACTAAAAGTACCTCTGTACCCGAATCCACAAAGGTACAGGTACGAAAAGGGTCCCGTGCGTTCAAGTATTATTTAGAGCAACTTTTGACTGAAGGAAATTGTCGTGCTGATAAATCCCTCGACGCTATTAGCCCCACAGTGGGGTAACCTACCCCCTACCCGGCACTCTAAAAGTACAAAAGGGTACTAAAGTACCAACCTAGTATATTTTTTCGAAAATATTTTTTTACACATTTAGTACATTTTTAGAGGCCTTTCCAACAATACCTCTGTCGAATTGGTACGACGTCCCCTTCTAGTTGCGACTACTCAAGGAGGACGTCCTTCACATAGACGTAGCTCCCGAAGTAGGAATCGGAAATATAAAAACATAACGGATTCTTAAACACGACAATTTGACCTAAAGTTTGGTACCCTTTTGAACTCCGTCCGATTAAAATTGCGAATGGTACAGAAGGTCAAATTCGAAATTTCGGAAAAACACGATTTTCGTGTGTTTTTCGCCGAGGTACTCGACTTCCCCGTCTCAGAGGTACTAAAAAAAAAGGATTGCGCTTACCCCTTGAACATGACATTTTTAGAGCATACAAAGCGGAATAAAAGAGTACTTTTTTTTTCACCGTAAGTACCACCTATGTACCGTCTTGTACCTCGGAATTTAATGTAACATATCTCAAAAAGTAATTGTACCATCGAGTTTAAAAGCAAAACGCCAGGAGCAGCATTTCATAGGCTTTTAGGGCTCAAAAATCCAATAGCGTCGTATAAAAGCCCTAGGAGGAGATACGTGAACCATGTAGAAAAACGTTTGAAAAAAAGTGGTAAAAAGTGTTTTTTCGCTTTTAAGGGCCTGAAACGTGAAAATTTTAAAAATATTTTTTCATCACTTTTGTACACTTCCAAAGGGCTTTCCAACGATATACGACACCCCGTACCAAATATCTCCGGTTTTTTGATCGGCGAAAAAAAATATTTCCGATGTCGGCCCTAAGCGGGGGTGCACGTAAAAAAAAAGTTCTCGTTACCGGCTATGGACCTCTTCAGGGTCTACAAAAGCCTTGAAAAAAAATTTGAAATTTTCAATTATTTCAAAAGATATATGTAAAAACGTGTTAAAAAAACTCACTTTTTGACCGTAGACAATTTCCCGTTTAAATTAAACCCGTTTCCCTGAAAATTTCCCGGCATTAAGAATTTTTCCCTAAAAATACACTATAACCTTAACAATTTTCAGAAAACTGCATGCCTTTACGACAAACACACCCATCAGTACAAAAATCCAAATAACACTCTATTTTACCCTTTAGGGCCGATTTTCACCCTTAAGGAGTGGTTTAAAAGTGCCCTTACCCTATGTTTGGTCAAGCGATTTTTAAGGTTCCTAACCGATTTTGACATTACCAACTCGAAATTTTTCCGAAAATCAAGAGGCGGGGTATAATTATTTTTTTGTTTTTTGCAGTGGCGCCTTAAAATACAGTAAATGTTTACCCCCCCTCCCCCATCTGACGTACAATGAGTAGTTGCGCCCCCGCCCCACACCACAGCTCGGTCGGCCTGCGGCCTCCCTCGCAAAGACAGTCGATGTACATTTAGGAGACAGACAGACGAAATGCCAAACGGTCGAGTTAAAACAAAGACCTCGCTACGCTCGGTCAATTAATTATCTAGTTATATGTATTTATACAAAAACAATTCTAACCAAATTTTAATGTTGTATAAACTATGACACTAATAGCAATTGTTCACTATCTTCATAATTTCAAGTGCTAATTTTGTAACCAACACTCATATTCCTCTATATCAAGGATCAATTTCATTAATAATGGTAATATATTATAAATAACAAAAAGAACAAAGCAAAATAATTAACTAATTCAGACTCAAGAGAAAATCTATATTTACCAAAAATGTTAAAACTGAATTGATTAAATAACACATTAAGACAATTAATACCTCAATAAATAAGACAAAAAAATCAGTTGAAATCAAATTATAACTATTTGTAGATTTAGATATTTTTATTATGATATAAGATCTCAGAAACAAGATTTTTATGAGGAAAGTAACCTAGTATGGTTGCAATGGACTTTAAATACCTACACATTTATAACCTGAAGTGTTTTGTTTATTCAAAGGACATTTAAAATAGAAAGTGAGGCAACTGCTTCCTCAATATAAAAAAAATAGAAAAATAATACCTTAATAATTAAAAAATTAATTAAAATTAAAAACTTACATAAACTACAGCATTTAATTAGAGGCAAAAACTCACCTGAAACAAGGAAATACATCTATTAATTATAATAGTCCACAATTTAGTTACAAAAATTAATAATTGTGATAATAAAAGCAAATGGCATAAAAGCAATTTAATTTATTAATTAATAAATATATCATTATTTTTTTTAAATTGATAAATACTTCTTAACGATATCAGGAAGATGTCTACATTTTATATTTTGTTTAAAGAAAAAAAAAAAAGAAAAAAAAAATAGAAGTAAGATAAAGAAAAGTATTTTCTTTATTCTAAGATTGAGATATTGGCCCTTAGAAATAGTTTAGAGTTAATCCTCAACCATGATGTTATGCAGGTTATTTGTCATACTTAATAATTTCTGTGTGCCTAGATATCCACTTAAAAATGATCGAGACAGGTGTTATGTGGAAATTATTCAAAAGAATTGGGAAAACTAGATGGATAATGGCTGTAATGAAGCATGAGAATAATGAATAACTTCAATAAAGGCCTGGTCGAACAGAAAGCAGATTATCCACCACTGACTGTCCTCCATAGACTGGGGAACAGAGTAATTTCTTTAACTAGTGTTATTTTTTGTTTTATTAATTAGCATGTCTAGTAGTTCCTTCCAAAAAGAATTGCTTTTCCGTTCACTTAGAGGCAACCAACACCAAAAAGAAAATAGGTGTATGAAATAAATGAAAAAGAGATATATTCAGTGAGTTACACCCTCTATGCTGTAAATTAAGTTTATATACGATTGATATAAAATATAAACATGGTATCTCTGTTTAGATGAAGGAAAGTGATTCTTTACGTACTTATATTCATTGTGCATGCGCGTTTCATAATTCTTCTTTTTTTCCGCCCTAGTGTGGTAAAAAAGAAGAATTCTTCACCTTAACGCGTGATTAGCTTGTTTAATTAAAGTAGCTATTTATATCGAGTTTTTAGTGAAAAAAATGAGTGATTTAAGTTATGACAAAAATGAAGAAAATACAACAACAATCCGCTTGAGGTAAGTAAACATACTTAATTGTTACATTCACCTCCTCGAGCTTCTTCGGGTGGGCTTAATTATTTTCTATCTCACATGAGTCAACAATGAAATAAATAATTGTTTATTAAATTACTCTATGCTCCTGCTTTTTTAACTACATCTCCACTTCTAAACACACTCCAAAACAAGATTATTCAATTTATCAGTAGATTGATCGGTACATTGCTTCCTGTGTTCCTGTCCCCTATGGACACTGTAGAATATCTGTCTTCTATTTGGCCCTGATGGTGCAATATTACAATCCACAGAGTCCTTCCTAATCCTAGTCTTTTACCCTTTTTCAATAGTCGTTCAACTTTCTTCTAAATGGTCTATAGGGTATATTACAAAATACAACACATTGCTACTAAATATACTAAACAACATATTTCACCTTCTCTTGATGCATCTTTAGGCCATTAATTTCGTTTTACTGTTTATTTATTTAAATAATCCTTGTGATTGCTTTTTTAATACAGATCTCCTGATGGCTGCGAGTCTCCAAATTGTCACACAGTTGATCTTATATGTAAAAAAAACTAAAACTATTAAATTCGTTCATTTTCTCATTGAGAAAACATGTTCTTTTTGCAAATCTTGATAAGAGAGTCTCTTATACATAAAAGCAATGTGTTTTATACCCTATAGACCGTTTGGAAGAAAATTGAAAGAGTCCTTTCTGTTTGACTGGACCTTAAGAAAATTAGTAAACCATTTTATTGTTAGGACAGCTATCTTAATTATATCTGTGGCCTAGCCTCACCGATTGAACTCACAATACTCTGAGCATTACCAACTCAATTTTAAGCTGAACAATTATGAGCTATTGTGAGCAAAGGTATCAATCAGATACCAGTTCTATTACAATGCTCTGCAAGTTTTAAAAGAAAATTAAGTTTCCGCGGCAACAAGGTAAGCAAAAAATGTCTAACAAGTATTCGGTCTCATCAGAGTTAACCTAATAAAAACATTTAAGACACACAGAAGAAACTGCCATGATGCCTACCTACATTAGATGTGGTTCAATGGGGCACAATCACAACTTTCCATGTCAGAAGTATTTTTTTAATATATTGTTACTACACTAACATCACAGTACAGGTAAGGAGATAGTTGTGGCCATATTAATCTACTTTAACCCTCTAGCCAAGGTTAAGTCCAGGACCAGTCACTTTTCATTCTTCAGTAACATTGTAGGTGCAGTCACTGGCTTGATTATACCAGATTCATAGTCTAATACAATCTAGTGATGTCTCCATAAATAGTTCAGTGGACTTTTTTGTTTTAAATTAATGACTCTGAAAATGAAACAGCTCATCACAGTAATCCAAACAGAAAGGACAAACTTCAAATTAAGGTGAATTCACCTACAAGGATCCACCAAAATCCTGAAAAAGTCCGCCATAATTCAAACAGTGGTTTTTAAGTAATTATGATATTGAAAACCATTAAATTCTTAAGTCAAACAATTTGCCTGGTGCCATAACGATCTCTTTTTTTAGAGATTAAGCAAAAAAATAGGAAATTTAAAAATGATGCTCATTTCCCCTTAGTTTGCATTACGGAACCAATTTCAGTGTCAAATTCAAATTTTATTTAATTAGGGTATAACCATTAGTCTATTCGAAGATGAAACCTAATCTAATAAAGTGAGAAGGAACACTCAAGATATTGGAAATAATCTGAACAATTACTATCAAGCCATTGGGATGATGCATCTGCAAGAGGTGCATGGAACTAATCAACCAGATGAACTCTTAAGTGAATTAATCTGCTATGCTAACATAATGGATATTGAATTGATATCTTCATTCAATAGGTGAAAAAAAAATCTAAAAATTACTTCTTTCATAGAAAACTATCAATGAAAAATTTATAATTAATAAGTCTACATTGGAACTCACATAAATAATCTCTCATTAAACTCATAGAGGTACATTATGTTTAAAAAATTATATAAAAAAAGTCATTAAATGTGAGATGTAGCCACATTTTATTTAAATATAAATCGAATATCCGTACTTATTAATTAGTCAATCTCTTGTCTAATAACTGTTACTAGTTTATTTTTTAGCTTCACTTGTTTGTGAGGATTTCTTTTTTTAATTCGCCGCCCAGCGAGTGAAGTGGGACAACTCGAAAAATGTCATTTCGAGAAAAACGCGATTAAAGTTTTTGCATTTTTTAAAAGCTGTTAATTTCGTCATTTTAAACACAATTGCTTTCAAACTTGATTGTTTTCATCAATCAGATAGTAAAGAAATTCTATTGCGGTTATCGCTGGTTTACGACAACGTATAGCTCTTGAATCCGTGGTTAATCAGCACAATTTTGAGTTGCCCCACTTCTTGTGCTTAGTTTTTTTAAAGATATAGAGATGTCCCTGTTCATTATTTACTATTTAGTTTAGGGGGCGTTTCTTTTTTAAAATCTATCTACGATTACGGTTTGTTTCACGTTCCACAGATTCCATAAACCGTAGCAGATGGTCAATTTTTGTCATAATCTCGGTCTTGGGGTTAGTTATTTGCGATCTAATCTCGGTGGAATAAACTAAAATGGTCGACAGTTTACTAGAGGCCCCCGGCCCCCATACACGATCAAAATGTTTGCGAAATTTAGTTAAACATCATGTTTGCGCAAACATCAAGCATTTTGACCGTGTATGAGGACCTTAAGGAACGCACCCTTAGTTTTCCAATTATAATCTTTACTTGGGGAACAAAATACTATAAAATAATTGAGTAAATATTCATAAAATTTCTACAAATGTATCTTATTAAAACTTACTAAGCTTAATGATAAAAAAAAAGACATAATTTAAAATACTCTGCCAATTAATGTGGCACATAGCTTCCTCGCAAAGAAAAAAAAACAAATTAAGATATATACCTCGATAAAAATAATCAAAAAGTTGGAACGGCGCGGGACTGTTCCAGTAAAAATTTAATAAAGTTGGAGAAATTTAAACATTTGTTGAAGAAACAAAGCCTCCAACAAGCGCCATATGTTAGCAGGTTTTTTTTTTTTTTTTATTTATTTATTTTTTTTTTTTTAATTTTAACCCCCCTCTCAATAC
>KZ651105.1:104224-119830 GCA_001010745.2 Gerris buenoi
AAAAAAAAAAAAAAAACCGTCATATTTTTTACTTTCACCTCATATTCAATTTCACCTCAGAAGTGCATTAAACCGCTGTTTTGAGAGGTCTTATTTTCAAAATTTTCTGGGGGAGGCCCCCCGGACCCCCCACCATAAATCCCCTCCTCCATTAATTAACTGCAGACTACGCCTATACAATGGCAAAGTTATATGAAAAACGTTTGTGATGCACACCGTTGAAAATCTCTTTACGAGTACATTAATTGTTATTATGTACATTTTGAGGAGATAAAATGGAGAAATAAATCAAAACAAAAAACATTAGAGTGAGTGTGTGTATATTCTTTATACAAATCTACACTACAGTTAATCCGATCTCGATAAGACTTTGCACACTTGCCCTTCAAAACAAGGGAGAAATCACTGTCCACATGGATTTTCGAAATTTAAATTTTGGTACACAGGGGTAAGGGGTAAAAGTAATGGATACGGGGTCTAAGTAATTACTTTAGGAGTCATTGTTGTTACTTACAGTTATGTCATATTTTCAGGGAGTAAATTTAGGATATTTGCAAATTATTTTATCACCCCATATTTAATTTCAACTCAGAAATGCATACAAATGCTGTTTTGAGAGGTCATATTTTCAAAATATTCCGGGGGAGGAACCCCCCTCCATTAATTAACTGCATACGACGCCAGCATGATACGATCAGCATGACATTTTATAACTAAGCGTCCAAAACAGTTGTTGTTACGTGGGCTTGGAGATTTTTTTAATTAGGTGATTTTTTTTGGGGGGGGGGAGGAGCAACTTTTTTTGTATAAGTAGTACCCTTTTTTTGTTGCCACAAAACAAATACCCCCCCTCCCAAATCGTAATTGACTTAGAATAAGCTCCCCCCAGACCTAGCCGCTGGATACGCCACTGCAAACTAATAGCATAATAATAATAATAAATTTTAATAATAATAATAAAACTAACTAGCTACCAGCCAAGGAGGTAAAGCTTAGGAAAGTTGTGGGATCACAATTTCTGTTATGAACTTACTGTCCCAGACAACTATCCCTTGAAAAAGAACGGGGGAAAATGCCGTTGGTAGTATTAAGTCCTCATATTTTAACATCCGAATAGATGTATCGGAGGTTAGATANCCCCCACCCCCCCCCCCCCCTCCCAAATCGTAGAATGTGCTCCCCCCAAGCCTAGCCGCTGGATACGCCACTGTGCTGTGGTGCCCTAAAGTGGTCAAACCAAATATTTGTCAAGTTGTTTTCTGAAAATCAATCAGAGCTGATCAATAATGCTGTCTGTATGTTATATGCTAAGTGATGATAAAATTAATAAAAACACTCGTAATAATAACTAATTAGTATTTTTCAATATTCTTAATATAAACAAAATTAAATACAACTATAAAAATGTAAAGAATATTAGTTTCCTTTTATAGGTGATTAATGTGACAATTATCCTATAAGATATATATATATATTTTTTTACACTCACATATTGCTTGGAGTTTTGAAATAATTGTTTGATTGGTGTGCACATAATTTCAAACTGAAATCAGGAAACGATTAAAATATTGGACATAGCCCAAATATTAAAAATAATAATCTATTTATAACAATTCACTTAGATTTAAAATTTGTATGGAGTTAATCTATAATACAAATAATTAAAAAAATATATATATACTCATATAAATAATAATAATAATAGTAAGAAAACAAACGGAGACCAAAATTCTCATATGTATTCGTATAATGTTGTATACACTATACACTATACAAAGTGTATAGTGTGTAATGTTAGGCGCAAACATTACCTTCTGCCTAAACCCTACGTTCCCGCAAAGTAGATCAAATTTAAAAAAATATATATATTTTTAACAATTAAATATCTTTAAAGTGTCCACCAATTGTATCTTTGGGTGCCATTATACTCGATGTTGGAAACTTTATGTTTTCTAAGAAAGCTATTTATATAGTTTTGTTTGTATTCATATGGACTACGTTTAAAAATTATATTATTTATTTGTTTAACTTTTACATCAGAATTGTCTAAACTATTCTTATTAAAAAAATAGTTCATTTAAAAACATGGGATCACAACTCTACTCAAATGTAAAGCAAAAATATGTATCTCGATTGAACCTCGAGGTTCCCACCTTGTCTACCTGTTAATTACCTTTTCCGAGTTGTCGATATTTAATAGATTAGTTTAAATATTAATAGAATAATAATAGACATCATAATTTATTCATCAATTAAGAGCTAGATTTAAGTACCCTTAGGCTGTAAATGTTAAAAACTAAGGAATTTTTTGTTTGGTTTTATCTAACTAAGGAAAAAATTATGTCTATAAAAAAACAAATTTGTTATTCTTATAAAGTACAACCTAGTTGTCCAGGAGATAGCATGCAAAAAAGAGTCCGACTAACATCAAACTTCAAACTAGTATTTTGTGTACGAGTTAATCTTTTGGTGCATTTTAAGAATATGTGGTCGGCTAAGTTCGTCTGCGGAGCATAGCTTGGCAATAGGCATTAGTAAAAAAAAAACGATCAAGAGCGGTCATGTCCTGCCAGTTAAGCAGGACTATGTGATTTTTATCATCCTGAGTACAGAATGAATGATGAGAAAATATTGTGATGGCACGAAAACTCGATATTGAGATTTGTGGTTTATTAAGAAATTTCTTTCCGTCGTCTGTGCGCATAAATTAGTATCACATTGTGTTTACGAAAGTTTCGTTTCCGACTTAAACATTTAAAGATTATATTAATCTGTTCTTTCTCATAAAAAAGAATTGTACGATCCTTCTTTTTATTGAAATCAATTAGTAACACAAACTAATAAAATAATTGAATTCGGTCTTAAAAATTAATAAATATCCATTGGGGGTTTTGACAGTAAGTTGATAAATTTTGCCCACTTTTATTCAGAATTAATAACATATTAAATATTGGAAACTTAATTGAAGAAACCATAACATTAATTTTAATTATTATATTTCCCTATTCTGCTACCTTTGTTACTTTGTTATTTTACTACGTTTTTATTAGCTTGCTTTCTTGTTGGTTTGTTTGTTTATTTGACCAGTACAAATCTTGCAATCGTGTTTTTAACTAACTTGCCGAGTAGCTAGACATTTGAAAATTTTAGAATAGCTCAGAACACGACGACAATGCATTATTTGAATAGTTTTAGCCATATTTCAAACAGAATTTAATTCGTTTTCAGCAAATTTTGTTGTATGAAAAGTTAGTTCGGAAAAAATCAGCAAGTTATTTTATTTGTTTTGACATGACCCATATTTACGATCTTCATTTTGACGGGTTTCAAATTTATGATTTATAAAAAAAAATTTAATAACGTAGTCTATATAAAGTTCTTTTTATCTTGCAATAATTTAGAATTATGCCCAGACGTAATTTGTTCTTTATTCTATTTTCTTTTTATTAATAATTTAATTTTATATTTGATGGTATAACTATAGAATAATTATGATCTAAAATACTTAAATTATTTTGTTTTTTTTTACGAGTATAAAATTTCTGCTTATGGAACTTTTAATGTGTTAAACTATCCCAAGGTAAAAATTTTCTTGAATATTTCACTTATTTTTGCTTAAACTGTTTGAAAATGAAACTGGTAACTTGTGGAGTTCACTTAGTGGAGTTAAAAAAATATATAGAGAGATAGGCGAGACATAGTTATATTTATATAAATGCAATGTGGTGTTGCTTAACTATTGGTTTCTAAAGAGGATTTTTAATCTATATATATAATGTGAGCGGGCTAGTGCCAGATAGTAATAATTATTCATATAGCCTATCTGTCCACTGACCTCTATGTTTTAACTTCTTGCTACTTAGCCCAAGTAAACAGAAAATTATCAAATTTTAAGGAGGGTAAGTAAAACGATTAAGCCATATATTGGAAGAATTTGTGAAACTTGTAAGATTAAATAAAACCTATACCTAATGAGTTTATTATCAATAAACCTCTTAAGGACAAACACTATGTGTGTGTATATATATATATATATTGTGACGCCGCGCTTGGCGCGCCTTCCCATTTCTAGTACCTTTCTTTTGACCGGGGTTTAAAGCCTACCCGGGGCGCTGTGCGCATGACTCTCTTTTCCGAGGTGTTTCCTCTTCTTCTCGACTCTGATGGTCGGCCATTGGAGTCAGTGCTGGGCCTGGTTTTGGAGGAAGTGGGGTATCTAAGACTGGGAGCATCACTCACCTTATGATTATTTTAATTAAATTCACCCCCCAGGCCATTTTCTCTAAATTAAGTAACTTATTCTTTTTAATGTAACTTCACACACTTCCAAGAAAGGCAGCTATCACACCTTCTCCCTGCAAGTTAAGGGTAAGCCTGTTGTTGTATTATATTATTTATGATTCTGAAAAATATATAAAATAGAAGCATCACTTGATCAAGAAAAAGTGCGTTGAGTTCTTTATTTCGACAGCAGCCGTGGAACCCCTTGAATCACTTTGGAACTTATTTGAAACGTTAACTCTAGGCTCCCACTGCTTAGCACCTGCTTAGAAAAGAGAGTAGCGTTTCAAAATGGTAGCAGAGCGTGGTTTCGATCCACGGACCTCTGGGTTATGGGCCCAGCACGCTTCCACTGCGCCCTGGGTAGGCTTTAAACCCCGGTCAAAAGAAAGGTACTAGGAATGGGAAGGCACGCNTATCTCTATATATATATATATATATTATGTCTATATACTATACTATGACCCCTACTGCATTCATTTACAAAATATAAACAATAGCATATAATATATATTTCATTTTTGTCAACAAATCATTAATGAAATATGAATATTAAACATAGTACAATAGAACCAAATAAAAATACGTATAAACATACCAACAATGATTATAATAATATTAAAATATTATTTAACCGTTTGTTATATATCATAGTAGCTGGATACCCGTGCTTCGCTACGGAGTGTTTTTATATTTGATAAGTTTATAAACTACCAGAAAAGCATACAAATTATTTTACTATGCGAGAATATCTAGATTTTATCTCTCCTACTTATATCCCCCTCCTCTTTGATAAGATAATTTGCAAATATCCTAAATTAAACCCCCTCCTAAATTAAAATATGAAAACTGTACAAAACAACAATTACTGTACTCTTAAAGAGCATTTCAACTATATGCATCAAGATGAAGGGTATTCATTACTTGTACCTCGTACCCCTTTGAACCAAAATTTATAGTTCGAAAATTCATGTAAACCGTTACATTCCCCTTGCTTTGAAGGTCAAGTGTGCAACTTTTCATCGAAATCGGATTAAAACTGTAGATCTTTATAAAAGACCATACATATGTACACACATATGTTGACTTTTATACACATATAGAGATATAGATATAAATTTCCATTTTACCTCTCCCCCTTCTAAATGAAAGTAAGACAAAACTGAACTTAAGAACAATTACTTTTCTCTTAAACTGCTTTTCAATGATTTGTATCATGATGGGTACCCATTACTTTGTAATTTGTACCCCGTACACATGTAACAACAATTACTGTACTCTTAAAGAGCATTTCAACGATATGCATCATGAAGATGAAGGGTATTCATTACTTGTACCCCGTACCCCGGTGTACCAAAATCTTTATTTCGTAATCTCATGTAGGCAGTGACCTTTAACTTGTTTTGAAGAAAAAGTGTGTAAATATTCATCAAATTAGGATAAAAAGACATACCCTCATACGGATATACTTCTTTTTATATTTTCTTTTATTATTCTTTTCTATATTTTTCTATTTTACCCACCTCCTAAGTGAAAATATGATAAAACTGTACATAGCAACAATTACTGGACTCTTAGAAAGCTTTTCAACGATATGCATCATAAAGGGTATTCAATACTTTGACATTTGTACCCCGTACCCCTGTGTACAAAAATTTAAATTTCGAAAATTCATGTAGATATTGATTTTTCCCTTGCTTTGAAGGTCAAGTGTGCAAATTTTCATCAAGATTTGACTAAAACTGTAGATTTCTATAAAGAACATACACACATACGTTGACTTTTATATATATATGGCCGCCATCTTGAATCAAAATGCCTGCTTGGTACACCATTTATCTAAAGTTACTAACTTCATAAAAAAGAGCTAACTTCTAAATTTTAAGGTTCTAGTGCAAATAGTTCCGGAGATATTGTCTTGTAGAATTTTGTGTATAAATGGCCGCCATTTTGAATCAAGATGTCAGATTTTAAAAATATTTCTTAGCGAGCACCTAAGAGGTTAGAGGAACGCACCTACAAAATTTCATGGTCGTAGGTCCAGTGGTTTCAGAGATATCGTGATGTGTCAGTGAGTCAGTGAGTCAGTGAGTGGTATTTGGATTTTATATATATAGATTAATATGCAATTAACATAACATGTAATATTAATCATATGCAAAATTAAATGATAAAATCTGTTGTTCTTTAACCTTAATATACGATAAATTTAAATGTAATAAATGAATTTCAAATCATATTTACTATTGATTTTAATTAAATATTTTAATAACGTCATATAGCGTTAGAATTATAAATATTTGATGTGTTCTTTTTAAAATACATCCTTGTTAAATTAGTGAAAAATATTGTCACTATTTACACAAAATATTTAATATATACCTATATATAAAATAAGTAAGATAAATAATTAATAATATAGTAAAAAAGGCAGTTATAATATAATGCATCAAAATATCAAAGAAAAATAGTACTTACATCATTAGAAACTTGTGTTACGTGGAGAGGTAGCGACTTCGAATATTTCAATGTGAAATTGTCGCACCAATTTATGAAAAAGAGAAATGAAACATCATTGAATATAAATTAGATATGTTGTTTTTTAAAAATTTCTCCGTAGAAAGATACCTTTTAGCCTATTTGCAGATGGCAGAAACTGCTTTTAACTGTTTTGAACAATTTTTAGAAATAAAAAATCACACTTTTATATAATCTGCATCTAGTTTTCTTAAAAACATTAGTTTTCTTTATTGAAAAACATAAAATCAAAGAATTATGGCGACCTTGAACATGGAAAGAACTAAGAAAACGAGGAAGATTGCTTGAGCGAACTTTACGAAAATATTCAATAAAAATCGAAGAGGAGTTAAAGGCTGATGCTGTTCCATCTTGCGTAGTTCTAGAATCGCAGTTAGAATGGCTAGTACAAAGAGTTAGACACTGTGCAGGTGTCTAACTGTAGCTTATCAACCTTATGATGGATGATGATATATATACCTGAGGAGGAGATTGAAAAGGAAATCGACGTAGAATACGAGGCTAAGTATTTTGAATGCAATATTACTAGGTGTGGAATGCTTGCAATATTGAGCTGAGCGTGCATTTTAATCATATTTATTTATTTATTTTTCCTTTGTTTTCTGTTTTACCAATAGAATGACTTCTCATAAATGAAAATATGACAAACGTTAACATATAACAATAACTGAACTCTTAAAGAGCTTTCCAACAAAATGCATCTTAAAGGGCATATACTATTTTAACTTAAGTACCCGTATCTCCGTGTACCAATTTGGATCATTTCAGATATACCTTCTTGTGGTTGGTCACTATGACCATACCGAATTATGAGCGGATCGGCTCAGCCGTTCAGGAGAAAACTGTTGTACCCTGTACCCCGTACCCATGAGTACCAATTTGGACCATTTCAGATTTATACCTTCCTGTGGTTGGTCACTATGACCGTGCCGAATTTTGGACAGATCGGTTCAGGAGGAGTATGCATCAGAAAAAATGCAAAGTGTAGTATAGGAGCTTCGCTAAGCTCAAAAATTAAGAAAATACATAAGGGGGCAAAGACATTTATAGTAGTTCAAAAAGGCTCTGGCTCCCTTAGCTCTCGTAAAGTAAAACTTCCTCCAACCGAACTTAAAAAGTAAGATTTTGAAGTAAAAGATTGGTTAGAATTTATTTAGATAGTCAGTTGACGGGGGAGCAAAAATTTCAATATTTATTGCAATCTATTTAAAGACGGTTCTAGAGCTAAAGAATTAAACTTTATTTTAAAGTTACCCTCCTACTTCAGAAAATTACGATAAGGCTCTAGACTCTAGATAGCCTTAAATCTAGGTATGGGACGGAAGAGATTTTGATAGAGTTCTATGTTCGAGAGTTGTTAGGTAAATCTAGATTTAAGTAATTCTAAAGTTAGTAGTAGTAGTAGTAATCTAGTACTTCCTACTAGAACGGGTAGGACGAACCACTTGTTCGAACCTTGCAATTAGGCCATCACTCAGGCCCTTTGTACTGTGCCCTTGTCGTTGCAGGCCCCCGTGGTGGAGAGTTCCAGTTACTTCACACATCATAAATTTGTACATTGTACCGCCGAAGAGAGTACGGTGTGGTCATTAGTAAGCTATATAAGCGAGCGTCAAAGCGTAGGGGAAGAGTCCTCGTATAGAGTGTCCCTCGTTACATTACATCATCATGACACGGATCGGACTATCAGACCCACATCAAAGAGTGGGGGAAGAGTCCCCATAAAGGGTGTCCCTCGCCCTGGACCGTCCGCGATTCATTGATGCAATTCATAGTATCATGGCAGGGGATCGAACCCACGACCTCGAGTTGCCTCGACTCCTAAGTTATCGCTTGCACAGCTGTACGATAGGTTAGAGAGAGAGAGAGAGAGGAATCTAAGGGCTTCAGAATCACTAGGTGTAACTAAAGAAAAATGAAAAATATGCAGCTATGTTGTACCCACTGGTACAGTCCAGCCGTCCAGCCTACGAGAGGAAACGTTACGCGTTACAAAGAACATTGGCTTTAGCAAAGATAATACTTGTTACACTCATAACATGTTTATAATTGTAGTTCTTGTGTTAAACAATTAATTGTATAAAAATTGGTCTTATCTGTTCTCATAGTATCTACCATTATATGAATTTGTTATGAGAGATTTATTTAGAAATAACAAACAGACAAAATAAAAAATTCTATGCTATCAAAAATATAAATAACGTGAGAAGAAAAAACTGATACGTAAATATTTTATTTCAAACAGAATATATTATTCTTATCATACATTAATATAGTAATTTGTTTGATACTATTGTATCTGATTATAGAATAAATATCAATAGTAAACATTAGAAAATGTATTTACATTAAGTTTGATACAATATGAAAATAAATACGTCAATTCTATAATACAAGGGTAACGAACGATAGTATTTTTATTTTGATTGGAATAGATTTTTGCTTACGAGCAGCAAGGTAAGGAAAACATTGGGATCGTTCTGAGCCAAATGTGTTTATGGCCCCCATACACGATCATTTTACGCAAAATGTTTGCACATCAGGTTGAAAACCTGATGTCAGGCAAATTTAGGCCAAACACGTCAAACATCAAACAGCCCCATACACGGTCAAAATGTTTGCGCAAACATTTTGATCGCATGTATGGGCCTTTACAAAATTCTTTTGTAAAGGGGTCGTTTGTCGGGGTTCCAGGGTTCAGGGAAAAATTTTCCTAAACCAATTTTCTGGCTTTATAGCTTGGCGTAATCAACATTATATTAAAAACTACTCCTCCGATTTTTATTAAATTTGGATGGTAATTCATAAAAAAGCCAATTGTTAGTCCCAAATAAGTTTTAACCCTCTGCATCCGTTGGTATTTTTCCCAGTTGCGCACAAACTTACACGTATTTACACCTATATCCACCTTTAAAACTACTTATCCGAATTTTAAGAAATTTAGAATGTATATCGAACGTAGCATAGATATGGTACCATATTATTTTTAATCGTCTACGCTAATAAAGCTCGCTACATACATTCAACGAAATATGCATGTAGTTTGTCTGTCTGTCTGTGTTTAAGGTTTACTTGTCCGACGATAACTTGAGTAAACGTTGACCGATTTAGTTGAAATTTGGTATACATGTTTCTTATACTAATACTCAGGCTAATTTCGTTGGACAGCGTGATCCGTCCAAGCATTCAATAATCATTAAAGTACTCAATACGCTGCGAGGGAGCAATGTGCCAAATTATTTGGCAGACTATTTTCAATACTCGATTTTTTTTTTATTTTTTTTTTTTACATGCATTATGCTTACAAATTAATTTTCTGTATAGCATTTTTTACTGTGATAACATTTTTTATTAAATGGTATGAATTATCATTTTTGTTTGAACTCTAAAATGTTAAAGATATTGTTTTGTCTGGCGACAATCTTATTGTATTCATAGTCTTAAAGATTACAATAACAATAAATAATATCCATACAAAGTTAAACAATTCTCTACTTTAGGTACACTTGAACCGTTTACTGTCAAAGTGTTTCATCAATCATTTTGTCCAGACGGTATTAGATTATGGATTAATTGTCAGTAAAAACCCAAAAACCCTGCAATTTGAACAGTCATTGTTATCACTATTTTATACTTTAAAATTGGTTGATATGTCTCTTGTATATTACACTAACACATAGTGAACGAGTTAAATGTATTGACCTATTTAAGAATAATCTATATATATATATATAAAAGTCAACGTATGTGTGTATAGTGTATATGTGTATGCACTCGTATGTGTGTGTGTGTGTGTGTGTGTGTGTGTGTGTGTGTGTGTATGTTCTTCATAAAAATCTGCAGTTTTAGTCCGATCTCGATGAAAATTTGCACACTTGACCTTCAAAGCCAGGGGTAAATCACTACCTACATGAATTTTCGAAATTTAAATTTTGGTTCACAGGGGTACGGGGTACAATTAATGAATACGGGGTCAGTATGAAGGGTATGAATACCCTTCATATTGCATATCGTTTAAAAGCTGTTTAAGGTTACAGTAATTGTTGTTACGTATAGTTTTGTCATATTTTCATTTGGGAGGGGGGCAAATTTGGGATTTTTGAAAATTATCTTATCAAAGAGGAGGGGGTATTGACTATTGAACTATGTTGGATTATATGGTTTAAAATAATTTAAATGTTTCTTGATGGTAGTTTATAAACTTATCAAATTAAAATAACACTCCGTAGCGAAGCACGGGTATCCAGCCATCAATAGGTAAAATTATTATTTATAGATCTGTTTTGCTGATATACTCTTAAACCTAACCTTCTAATATATTAAGAGCCAAAATTAATTTCTAAATTTCGAGGCATGCCTTTTTCTGAATCTGATTTCAAATTTTATCAAAAATAATTCTGCAGTTTAGGGTCGACTCGTCTGAACAGGCTACAGATATTTTTTAATGAACCTCTTTTTTTACTAATTTCTTTAGACTTGAATTTTTGCATGTATGCTCATCTTCTTCTATTTTCCTAAACATACTCCGATCATGAGAAAGTAAAAAAATCGACAAACTTTTACGTATATGAGTTCATAATTACTTAGCCAAGTGTTTTCCCTTTTTTCGAGTTTTCCTAGGTACATTTAATTTTTATAGAACATTTCATCAAAATGTCTTTTTCTCGATTTCACCTCAGGGTATGATTTTTCTTGGCCTGTAATTTCGTCAAAATCGGCCCAGAAGTTGAGGCTTCAGGCGTCTGTACAGACGCAGATTATTTCTGCATAGGCAGCCTTCTTTCAAAAACCACATTGTTTGACTAAGAGAACCTCAAAACGTGTAAATCCGCCAAAATCAAGCTTTCTCTTTATATGATAAAGTAAAAATTCAAAAGTGAGACTTTTGTATTTGTTATCAAGCCTTGACAACAAGTATTAAACTTAAGCTCTTCCTCAAAAAAATATGTATAAATATATGTTTACTATTTGTATTAATTGCCAGTACATATATATCATAATTAGTGTAAATAACACAAAATCTCTTTAACTTTGTTTATCCTTTGTTTAAAGTTCTTTGTAATTTTTTATCTGTCCTCATATTTTTGCAAATATAATAATGTATCACGAATAAAATATTTGAATTATTATTTGAATAACAATTCTATAATATAGATTAATCAATTTATTTAGTATTAAAAAAAAAACTTAATACAAATAAAAATGTTTTCTTTTTATAACACCTATCAATTATCCCCGAAATAAAAGAAGTACTATTGAAACCAAATTTGTATTTCGATATGTCTATTGTGCAATTACAATTAACTATTTTAATAGTTACATAAGAATTGAGTTGAGGATAATTATTTTAAAATAGCTATGATATATGAGATTGCATTTTATAATAAAAATGTATGAAATAAAAAATAAATATAAATGAAATTATATATTGCTAATGAGTGTGTGAAAGTTATTTTATTTATTTATTTATTTTGTTTTTATTTTATTTTTTTTTTTTTGTTATTAATATTAATGATAATTGTGATAATGAGTAACGTTTAATCTATGACATTAGATAACACAAATAGTTTCTTATCGTACAAGCTCATTTGCGAAACTGTTAGTATAAAACATCAGTTCTTTTAAACTAATTAACAATATATTATAAATTTTATTCAAATAGTATATAACTTTTAGTATTAATCAAAGCAGGAAAAATAAAATAAATTTTAATAGTATTATTATGGATCAATTATGATGGCATTATATGTATGTTAAAATTTAAGAAACTATTTTAATTTTCCTTGTCATGGGCATATATTATGATATGTGATTATTTTACGCGTATATGGTTTATTGAACATTATATTGTCAAAAAGTTAAGTGCAAATAAAAATAAATAGTTAATTAAAAACTTAAATTGTGTGACCCAATTACAAATTGGTTTGATATAAACTTGAAACAATAATTGACAATTGACGTACATTATATCCATATCAATAAATTAACAATTAGTGGGCCATACGGGACATGAAAATTTAAATTGAGGTTCTTTGAACCTGTTGAAATTAAAATTCTTATTATTTTTTAATTGGGTGTTGTTTTTTAAGTTATTGCGGTTCGAAAAAGTTATAACAATGATAAAATGGTTTGCCATTACCCACAGTTTATATAATAATA
This sequence comes from Gerris buenoi, assembly GCA_001010745.2. Classification (NCBI taxonomy): domain Eukaryota; kingdom Metazoa; phylum Arthropoda; class Insecta; order Hemiptera; family Gerridae; genus Gerris; species Gerris buenoi. Next base: position 117,203 of record KZ651105.1, read on the forward strand.
ATCGTGGATTAAAAAAGTGGTAGGGAGGGTATTATTAAAGGTTATTAGTTAATAATATTATTAGCAATTATATATTAGTAACACGTTTATTGACTATACTACAAACACATATATAATATATATTATGTTGTTTGTGATAGTAACTAACTTTATTTTTCTTATCTTATCTAAATATAAATATATTTATTTTATCTCACTATGTTCACCAGACAGGAAATTAGGTGATGTTTACTTCCTATCAAACGATAATGACCTGGATCATAATAAATAAATAGTAGAATACCATCGTAGTAAATGCACGTCGAGAAAACCTATTTTCAATATTTTGTAGTTCGATTTTGATAACATTTAAAAATGAGTTAGATGGACACATTATCATTAATTTCGACTTTCTAGAGACATTGCTTATTATTGCGCACAAAATAATGTTTCTATTATTACTGGTCTTATATTACTTTGCTTTGTAAGTTTCATTATTCACATTTCCGTTACCCCAATTTGAACCACTTCCCGTCATTCAATCTTCTCCAAATATTGCATATAGAAACAACTAAGGTGAATAATGCAGGAACCAAAAATAATTGTTGAAAATAAGACCAGTTTTTAAAAATGGTATTTTTATATTAATTTTTAGTAACAAGTGTTATTAAAAAAAAATTTGATAGTCTATGTTATAAGGTAAGGTATATATTTGATTTTATAATCATTTAGTGGCCATTCGGCCAATCATTGGACGCGGCTATATAACAGAATAGTTATCAGTTGCATTTATAAATGAATGTGGTCAGTTCACGAATAATGACCAATTAAATTTAAATCATTATTAGCATTGTAGAAAACTATCTTTAGCTATTTTAAACTATCTTATAGCCAAGGTTTCCTTGGCCGATAAATCTAGAATCTAGATCTTTCGGAGATAATTGCATCAGAAATTTTGTGAATCCTGATGTTTTGAACCCGTTACAAGTAGCATGCTGAAAGGAGTTGCTCATGATGAAAATCATTTTCAACTGACTCAGCTGCTCAGGAAGATCTAGGTTTAATAATCTATTTTTTTACTTTCTCAAAGTACTAATTTATAAAAAATAAATAGTTCAAGAGCTAAAGTACATGGAGGCATAGAGGTGACTTACTAACATTAAACTTTTATTTTGCCTGTTAACTGTTTTAAGACCCCAAGAAGAGGTGGATGGGGAGGTTCGTTCGCGGTTGGGTTGGGACATTGATAAAGTAAAATCGATATTAGCAACAATAACTACCTATACATCGATGTCTTCGATGTTTGACATTGAAAAGAACTAACAATTTTGATCTTACTATCACCAAGCTAATTTTAGATTTAATCCTTTGATTATGGTTATATCATTACAATTACAGAAATCAAACTATCCACCAAAAAATGGGCATGGTTGGTGTCCACCTTTGATTAGGAGAATGCGACAAGTAACATCAACTTAATTTTTGACCAACTAACTATTTACTACTACTTGACTAACTACTGACTAACTTACTATTTTACTACGTTTTTATTAACTTGGTTTCTTGTTTGTTTGTCCGGTACAAATCTTGCAATCGATTTTTATCAAACTTCCCGAGTAGCTAGACATTTTAAACTTTTACAATAGCTCAGAACACGATGACAATGCATTATTTTAATACTTTTTAGCCATATTTCAGCAGAATTTAATTCGTTTGATGTATGGAAAGTTAGTTCGGGAAAAATCCGCAAGTTATTTTATTTGTTTTGACATATCCATATTTACCTACACTCTTCATTTTGACGGGTTTTAACAGGGTTTTAAATTTATAATTTATGACAGAAAATTTAAAAACGTAGTATATAAAAAGTTATTTTTATCTTGTAATTATTTTACTTAAGATCATGAATTTCCTGAACTAATGGATCAATTTCTATCCCTGGGTCAGAAATTTCCAATGGTAAAATTAATCTTATCTACGAACTTAAAGGAATTATTTCCTAAAAATGTTCCAACGAATTTAAGCATACACCGTATTCTACTGAGAAAAACTAAGTTTCCATATTGATAAAAACTATTTTGTCTCCACTACTCCACTTAAATTGAAAACAAAATGTAAACAAGCATGTGTTACTCACGTATGTTTAATTATACCGACGTTTACGAAGTGCATAAAAAACGATCTGTACGAAGGCTTATATTATATGGTATCTTTCCATGTAAAGGTCGAACTCTAAATTTCTATTCTGTATCGTATTAAAGTTAGATTTAAACACCTTACTGTCATCATATTAGGACATACGCAGTTTCAATTTCTCTCCTGAGTAACCTAACACATCAACCGTACATACATAACCTTTTTTCAAAGTGTTAAAATTAGCTGTTTCTAATGACGTCAGAACTATATCCTAATATTTTCAAGTACCAACTTAATATGGTCATGTAATTGACAACAGTTGAACAGTTGAAAACAGTAACCGTATTGAGATCTTTTTCAATACACCATATAAACGCAGCCAAAAAATCAATTACATTTCTTATAAAGGGATTTAAATTCAGTGTTACTTTAAATCAAATTATAATTATTATTAACTACGGGAAACAATCAGAGAAAAACAAGCTCCAGCGCCGGGGTTGGAACCCCGGCCTC
>KZ651105.1:134722-148614 GCA_001010745.2 Gerris buenoi
GGGGGGGGGAGTCTAGGAGTTGGGGGTAAATAGAGGAATGAAAAATTTGGAAGGGGGAGTCACAAATCTATGGAAAAATAAATAGATTGTGGCATTAGGTCAGAAAATCCTAATAAAAGTGTACATTAGCCCCCTTATCCAACTTTATTTTTGATTACCTAATTTTGAGCCCTTGTAACTCAAAAACAGTTGAGTAAAAAAAAAAAATGGTAAAGGACTATTTTTATTGGAAATTTTCTGATTAACAATTTTTCTAATAACTAAAATTAGCGTACAACCAATAGAAAACGAGATATTCGCAAAAAACTGATTTTTTTTACCTTTGACCTTGAATAATTCGCTTAGCGTACAACATTTTGAAATGGACTTTCTGGACGTTATTCCTAGTGCTGAAATAAAGATATTTGCAAAAAAAAAAAAATTTCACCAGTATTTTTTAAGAGGTTAAATCCTATTTTTACTGGACTAAGTAATAATGTGTAAAGAAAGACGTCATTCAATGTAATTGATAATGATATTAATAAAAATTAAGTCAAATATATATTTAGTTGATCTTGATGTTTGTAGACTATTCAAATTTCTTAAAAATGTTATTCTGACAATTTGTAAATTGTGTCTTCTCCTTAGACTATGCATATACCTAGTCACGCCCTGTCACTCAATTAGTTAAACCAACATCTTCCTTGGGCTATGACGTCACGAACGGGCAAGAACTACCAGTTTACATTTATAAATATAAGGATGTATGTTGATAAATACTTACAGAAAAAAAAGAATTACCACTTCCACGTTTTCGTCTCTCCGTACAATTTAACGCACTACAAGACTGCAACTTATTTTTAGACTTAAAAAGCAGAATAAATAAAAAAAAACAAGCGCACCAAACAAAACTCTGATTTTGACAGTAGCAAAACACCGCGTGGCGTCACCAGAGGTCAAAACATGTTGGTCTCAGGGTTTTATAAGGCAGATAAAGGGAATGGCGGGTCTTGGTATATGCATGGTCTTCTAAGGTCTTCTCGTCTAAAAGGTTTATTTTATTTTATTTTTTTTGTTTTAATCAAAACCCTCCTCCGAGCTAGCATATTTTTAGCAAAAAATTCTGAATTATTAAGTTTTTTTTTTAAATTTTAGGGTTTGAATTTATTAATATTGTCAAATTCACGTATGTAATACGTGAATGTGTTTCAAGTATGTAATATTTGACTGTATCATACTTAGGGGATATGGGATGAATTTAATGAGGGGAAATACAGTGACTTTCAAAATGAATTGATTTTCCTATGACTCTAAATTCAATCTCATTCAGTTACAGAATGCAGTGAATTCATTTACATTTAAGACTGGTATATTCAATAAATATTTCTTGAGTCTATTGGTTCTTTCATTAGCTTGACTTAGTTAGACTTTAATTCTTTAATTAGTGGACTAGATGATTACTAGGAAGGAGCGAAAATTATTATTGGAAATTACAGGCGCAACAGCGTCTGACGATCCGCGGAGGGATGGAGAGGTATTTCTTACCTCGGCTGTTTCTGACCAACTTACTCATATCTTAGGCAAATAAAAGACTTTGAAAGTAAACTAAGTTACGTAAAAGATCCAGTTAGTAATGAGCATAAAAGCGATGTATATGTTATAGCCTGGCATGACTGCAATGCTTGAGTATATTAGACAATCGGATCGTAACTTTGAAACCAAAGTAAAGGAACACTTGCAACGTACTAGCGTTGTGTGTACGTACTTGCGTTGCAAGTGTGTAGGTTTAATCAGCACCTTCTTGAATATAGTCACATAGAAGCTCAACATAAGGTAGGTTGTTCCACTTCGCACAGAAAGGTAGCAAACTGGATTCACTATTGATCCAAACATAGGAAAAATATTGAGAAGATAAAAATTTAATATGCGCATTCGCCATTCGCAAAAATGTGAAAAAATTCTATTCTATTTTTTTTTTTTTTTTTTTTTTTTAATTGAGTAGCATATCAAAGGAAAGCTTCTTAAGAGTAGTATGTTTTTTAAAGTTTGCATTCCTTATTGGTTTTATGAGTTAATATTATACCCCAAAAGAAATTCCCCTCCCCAACCACCCTAAAACGGCAAGTCCTAAAATTATTGAAATAGATCATGGAATAGAGCTTATTGTTTTCCCGTAAAAATTTGATTTATCTTTAAAATATGATGATGGCTTTATAAAAGCCGAAAGCTGCTTTGGTAAGTGAACAAGTATTTCTTTTCCGTGAGAGACTGTTTTCTTTTTATTTATTAAGATGACCTCCATCAACGCTCTCATTTCTCAAGTTGATTTATCTTGTTGCCGTTACTGATAAAAAACACATTGAGGCTTTGAAGTTATATTGAACTATTTAGTATCCAGTTAGTCATTGCGACGCTGCAAACTGATATTGAATTCATTATTATGGCTTCAAAATAGGCTCTTAATAGTTATTTGAACAATTGACATACTTCTTACGACGTAATCAATTAATTATCTTTTATCCAACGGATTACAGTTCGTTTTATACGATTGAAGTTCTAAAATAGCACATTTTTGAAAACAGGTGATATTTGTTGTGTGTTAAATTACACAAATGTGAGTGAGTGGGAGTAATTCCTAGCGCAATTCGTTTACAACATCCACTATTAACTTCCTTAGTGTTTTGAGTATTTACAGCATCTTCCATAATTGTAAAACTAACCCTTAGAAAACCACTCTATATTAAAACATATTACGCAGTTGGTAACTCCCATTTTAAAATATCTTATGACAAGCATCATCATGAATATTCTGTATTCACTAAGTGTCTAAATCATACTGATCCACACTGACTAACTTTGTTGGGAAAACCATGTCAGATTTTGTTATTTTTCTCTGAGAATTAGTCATTTGCTAAATGTTAATTAAACAATTCGTAATTCACAAAAATGTAAAAATCCTTTCACAAGAACTAAGTGCGGAAACAATAATTTAGATGTTTGTTTTGGTGATGCATACACTATTTAAAATGTATACTTAAGATAACCATATATATAAATATAAATTAGGAAAGTTATATTTATCTTAAATAGTAGTGTAAACAACTTCAGTGAAAGAAAGATTTTCCCTAAGTAAGATTTAACATAGGTAATTAGATAAAACTTTTACAAAGTTCTAATACTAATACTAAACATTGCTATTTCATGACTATATTATTTATAACAATGTAAATCAATTTAAAAAGTGACAAAAATGATTAAATCGCTTGTCGACTTAAGTAAGCTGATATATAGTTATGATAGATGATAGAGATAGAATTGTAGAATTATTTTATCAGTACACCTTCCATCGAATTTAATATTAATTTTTATATGAATTTGGTCTCTATGAATAACAGCGACAACAGTGAACATCGTTCTTAAGAAAAACAATTTTAGTCACTAATTCCTAAATTTTTCGTAAAATTCAATAATTATTTTATAGAGAAAATGATTTCTAATTATCTATTAGATTATAGAAAATTACTTTTATATGCACTTGATCAAAGTTATATAACATTTAAACTTATTTTAATGACAATCGAGAGATATATGCCCTATATACTCAAATTCATGAAAAATACAAAGTCTCGATAAGTATTAAATATACTGATAATGCTAAGTCGTTATCTCTATTTAAAAAATGCCCAATTTTAAAAATTTACCTTACAACATAATTTATGCCATGCACTCGTGGGATGTTATTATAACAATTAATTTTGAGTAATATTAAAGTATTTTTTTTTTTTTTAATATTACTCATAATCATTAAAGACTTGCTTTTTTAAGTATATGCAATAACTTTAAAAAATTAAATTAAATTATTATAGAGAAAACATCAAAATTTGGGGTTATCGAATCGTAGAAGAAAATTACTTAAATGTTAAACTTTTTCTTTACGAGATGCTCTAACTAAATATAAGAACTCAATTCAACAAAACATCAATGTAACATGTACGTTATATAATAAAGGTATAATGATCAATAATAAACAAAACATATTATTGTACTCTTTGAAAATGTTCATAACAATTGTGGTTAAGAAGCAAAATCAGTTCCGGACGCTTTATGCGTAGAAACTATTTTTTATATATATATGTTTTTATGCTGAGTTTCCTGTGATATAGATTAACTTATGTTGTCGGCAGACATCAAAAGCTGTTTCAATTATAATATGTTTCAGCAATACCATGTTTCAGCTTTCTAGGTGTAATTTGGATTACAATTTTTTACAAATGCCTCACAAACAAGCGAATTTAAATAAATAAGTGTAAAAATATTCTGCAATTAATTTTGCATATAGCTTCCTCTTATAGCTATATAGCATATGAGGCATAGATATATAGCTTTCTGTTGCTAACTTCAAATGTTTTACTTTAAAGAACAATATTAAATACACGCAAACTTTTAAAGATATAGGTGGTAAAATACATAGTTATTTTCGCACCAAGGGAGGAAACAAAGTCATTACACCCTGAGCGTTTTGGTTAGTCTTGAGGCGTAGCCGAGCGAACCATATTGTCTAAACTGAGTTAATTATAGCGACGGTACTATGACTTTTTGTTCCCGTGGTACGTACAAGATTTTTCCTCTTGAAGGGAGAAAAACAACACAAATAAAACATGAGATTTCGATTTAGGTATTAATAACTAAATTTACAAATTTGTATACCTTTAATTTTAACAAAAACTTTTAAAAACAAAAAAATTATTTGTTTATCACTAAAATACGAGAAATCAAAAATATAAATATAACCTGATTAGATTAGATTTAACAGGGTGATTCACGATAAATGTTATAAACTTCAGGAGGTGATTCTACACCCAAAGAGCAACAAAAAATTTCCTTTTTACCCCTGTCCGATTCTCAAGTGTAAGGGAGTTATTTCGGTTTTTCTGTAAAACACGAGGTTTCTTCATAAAAATGGTCATATCTCCCAAACTTTTGGTCCTAAAGCAAATTTGAAACAACCATTAAAAAGCTCATTAAATATTCAATAAGAATGCAGACCTTAAAAGTTTCTAAACACATTTCTCATAATTCCTATACAATCGCAATTGGAAAAAAATTTAAGTTTCTGAAATTCGGAAAATGTTATTTGTGTTTTACGCAAAACCAATTCTTTAGCCTTAGCCTGGCAAACTTCTCCAAAACTTCTTCTTTTAATAAGCTTTCCAACGGTATACTCCACTTTGTGATTCTGTTCAAAATTGGTAGAGCAATTCAAGTTAGAACGCGAAATCACGTGAGCTATTAAAAAAATGAGAGGCAGCACGGGGAAGCTAGAGGAGGGTTACAAACCAGCAATCCACACGCATTTCCAGGGAAAACTTTTGAACGGTTTCGGTTTGAACGCGAGATTCCAAATTTGACACAAAAACACGCCCAAAACACCACCGAATTCGTCGGCAAGTGAAATTGGTTTAGTGGACGTGGTTGAAATTTAAACTTAAAACGTTGAAAAATGAAAAAAAAAAAAAAAAAAAAAAAAATGGTGTTTAAATAAATTGGAATTTGGTGTCACGTTGTTTGGTTTATTCATTCTGGATTGGTGAATATAATGGCTTATTGAATATAATGAGCTTTTTAATGGTTGTTTCAAATTTGCTTTAGGACCAAAAGTTTGGGAGCTATGACCATTTTTATGAAGAAAACTCGTGTTTTACAGAAAAACCAGAAAAACCGAAATAAATCCCTTACACTTGAGAATCGGACAGGGGTAAAAAGGAAAATTTTTGTTGCTCTTTGGGTGTAGAATCACCTCCTGAAGTTTGTAACATTTATCGTGAATCACCCTGTATATAGAAGGAGCATAGAATCGGAATCCTAAGCAGTTACTGATAAGAGGCTGAAGCCAACTTTTGCCGAGAGGATTGTGTCCCTTAGACCAGGGTGCCAACATAACAACACTCTTTTTTTCATTTAACCTGGAGAAGGTTGGCCACGCTTTAGTAACTATTCAAAGCCCGCTCACAAACATCAAGAAAACAAGCCCTGCCATTGATTATTGTTTACGTTTCACTCTGACGTCATTTTTTTCAACTCGCTCGGCATGATATAATAAATATTATTTTTAGCATATTTCAAGCTAAAATAAGATAAAACACAACAAAAATATTACAATAAACTAAACTGACTATCAATAATTATAATTTAATAAAAAAATTAAATTCTAAAACCGAAGGCAAATAATTTTAGAGTTATGACGTCACAAATTACAAAAATGAATTTTTAGAACGCAGATAAAATACACAACCAAAGTTCCAAAGTTGGCTTCAATGTTATCAGTGACCCTCCTTCTGTATATAGTATTATTCTAAGTCTGTATGTCTTGTTTAAACTCAGTTATGAAGTCATATAATATTTTAAAATGACGATAAAATTTAAAATATCACGGCAATCAAAAGTACGTTTTATTTAAAATCTAATATTTTTTTTTAAAAAAAAAAGCTGTTAACCTGTCGAGTCATTCAGCTAAAAAAGAACTGCTTCGTGTTACAAAAGAGGCGACACTGTTTTTTTTTTGACAATAATAAGTTGGCTCTGTTACTTTCCACCACAATTTTTATATCCACCACGATTTTCACAACTAGGCTGTAATGGGATGCTTTCCTCCCTATAAATTAGGTTGGAAAGTTAATGTTTTCTCCCTTCTGGAGGAAAAAAAAAGTTTGTGCACAAGCTAGAGAGAAAATAATGCGAAGAAGGTGACCATCAATTGGCTTATTATGAACTAACATCTAAATTTCATTAAAATTGGACGAATAGTGATATGATGGTTATAATGTAATATTATTAGTTTATAGTCGAAGAACAATAAACTTTACATAAGCTTATACTTGTTAATTTAACCATTTGCAAATATCTCAGCATTTTAATCAATCCCCTTTGCCCACCATATTGTTTAGAACAATCCCCTTTCAACCAGATTTATATTTTTCTTTTAAGCTAAGTTATTCATCTTCCTTTTTAACCATAAATTCCATTCACAATGTCTTTATACGGGATTTATTTTATGTAGTTCTCAGTTTTCAACTCTATTGTGGCAGGTTCTTGACAACTCTATGTTCATTCGTTTACCATTAGTTCCGGTCTCGCTCAACTACGTCAAAGATTCTCCTTCAAAGTAATGTTCTCGCGTTCTTTTTTCAGCGGCTCTGAAATTATTTTTTGGTAATTATTGTTAATAAATTGATTGTGCGTTAAATCTCATGCAAAAAAGGTTTCGTTGGTATTGGGAACATAATATTAGTATAAGGAAGGGGGGGACGCAAAGTTTTTTTTTTTTTTTTTTTTTTTTACGAAATGGCATGAAAAATTAAACACTTTCCACAAGTGTTTTTGTAATATTTTTGTAATCTATTCTTTAGTACCTTTCATTTGATACCCCACTCAAAATTAAAAAAAAAAAAAAAATCGCGGTACGAGAATGATTGATAATTTTAAATTCGCTATATTTTTCCTGTGTGCAGTGTGCGAGTCAAAACGATCTTTAATACTGGAATGTTTCATCTTTTTATCTTTTTTGATTCAAAAGTTACCGTACGGAGTGACAGACAGACATGCAGACTCAGGAACGAAACTATTCGTTCTTTTTTTGGTTTTTCCAACGAAACCCTAAAAAGGGTTCGAGATAATTAGAGCTTCAAACGTGAAACGCATTTATAAAATAAAACTCAAGACGAAATTAGGAACCAATGAAATTTAAATAGAATTATCTATCGCATAAAAAGAAAGCTATCTAAATTTTATTTAAGATAATGAATAATTAATATTATGTAAGCTATGGAGTCCATATTTCAAAGAGCATTTCATATATTAAGGACCTTTTATATAACCCTGCAAATTTGAAGTGTTGTAATTTTAAAATGGCACTTTAATTTTGATAAACTAGCTTCTCTTTTAATGAACGATAATATATTATGGTGGATTAATTTCAATTATTTGGCAATGTTGATCCCATTCTTATGATAACTGATAATGATAAATATGTATATTATTCTATTTGCTGCATGCAACGTGACAAGGAGATTAAATAATTTTAACTTTCTTAATGTAAAACATATTCTGTTATTAAAGATTTGTATTATTATAGGTAGGTGTGAATGCGGGTACACTGTTACCGTTGATATTTTATTTAGGACAGTTATTTCATATACATCCTTCTCCATGAAATAGAAGATATCCCAATCGTGTTTTTATGCCGGTTAAATACAATTGAGGAGGATACAAATCTGGATTTCAAAAAAGCATCAAATGGTCAGCTAAAAGATTCATAATAGACCCCTACATAATAGACCTACGTTAACTGGATACAGCTACTAAACCTTACAAAACAAATATGTTTTACGCAGGCATCAGAATTTCAAATAAGTGTTAAAATGTTGTTTTATTCATTTTGAATTAAATTACCATTATTTTTCAAGATATTATTCATTCAATTGCCAATAGACTGTGATAAAAATCCCTAAAGTGTTAGTATTCAAATGTACCTATGCTTTATAGGGGAAAAACCTCCAAGACCACTTACAACCATTTTCTCATAGACATATTTCTTTTACGATTGTCCCCATTCTTCAGTATCCTTTTCTATGGACATATTTGGGTATTACTTCCCATTGAAAAAATTGGTCCCATTGAAAAAAAAAAACTTCCTAGAGTAGCGACTTATGGATAAAATATGGTTTCATTATTGGTTTACCGAATTTATCAAAATTATTCATTAGTCATACGCCTTCGCTACGACCCGACGCGGTGGCCCACTTAAGTGTTTTAAGATGTTAAAAAAAAACACATTTTTTATGTATATTTATCGAAATCTTAACATAAAATTTTCGTGCTTTTATCATTTTTCCTCTGCCTTTATATATACAAGGAGGATTTATATAAAATTTATAAAAAAGTAAAAAGCGACTTTGGTTGACCTTGTTTTGCATTTTGATGAATAAACCCTATGGATAAGTCAATGAAGAAATATTAAATACCATTAAAATTTTAATCTGCAATTCTGATGTTTATTCTATCATCTAGATGGGATAATAATGGATGTATTCTAGCCAGGCAGGGCAAACCTGCGCCTGATATGGCGTCTCAATTCGCGAGGTTTCGTATTTCGTAGGTATTTATACTACGGTAGAAAAAAACTGTGTTGCCCTGCCTTATAAGTATAATACTGTGTGAATAAATTGTTAAATTAGATACCTATATATTTACCACATAATTTAGTTGAAAATCTTCTTTGTACGTTTTTATTTATTTATTTTTGTATATAGTGCGCAAATGAGTAAATAATAACCCTTAAAGTAATAATACATATAAACAGAGTATTCTCAGGATTAATTATGAAGTCAATATTCAGGATTAAGTATGTCATGTAAATTTAGTTCCAAGTATTAAATAAAAGCTACGATGTATAATTGTTTCGAGTACTACTTATTTTTTAACGAGATGGGCACAACATGTTTTCTCACGACTATTTCAAACCATCCAATCAACGTTGAATCATTTGTTGTAATTAAGTAATTGTTTTGATGATCAAACTCTACTTTCAGGATCATTACTTCTTATCGTTTTTGTATAGAATTATTTTCATTGTACTATAACTCTACAACGTTATGGGTACTTTTTGCCTTCAAACAAATGTTCGGTAACATATTTTAGCAAATTAATCCAAATTACCAATCTGCACCACTTAAACCTTGCCTGTTTTATTGTTCTTTTATTATTGTTGTTTTTATAGATGTTTAAGAGAAGATAACGTTTTGAAGTATTTCGCATTTTATTGTTCATACACCTGGAAACAACTTCAGAAATATCAAGGAAAAATGGTTAATTTGAGCAAAAAAGACTTATTCGGCTTAAAAACTTTAGACTTTCTTCCACGAATTTGCTTAATTTCATCTCTTAAGTAAAATTTATTGGCATTGCTATGATGTCAAAGCAATATATTTGTAATGAGTTACGATTTAGTATTACCTATGCTTCTGCAGCTGGAATCATAATAAAGTTCCAAATCGAAATCTCACCCAGTGTTGGGCACATCATCATGGGAGTATTATAAGTTGTTCTAAGCAAGTAACAACGTTAAATGCATTTCATGCTCTTTCTTCTTAAGAACAACATGTACTCCCCTGGAAGATGCTACCCAAACTCAACATGATCCATCATCCATCGTCCTCCATCCTCTTTCTGCTTATAAACAGCATGTACTTTCCAGGAAGATGCTACCCAAACTCAACATGATCCATCGTCACAACGTCAACTGAATTCTACCTGGTGCTCCTGCTTATAAACAAAATGTATACTCCACTGGAAGATGTTTCGTATACCAACACTGGGTGCGCAATGTCATGTCCTACATCTATCGAGACGTGGTCACCACCGGATGAATTTGTACAAAAGTTTGGTTGAATCAAAATAAAACATTATTAGACGAGGATGGTTTTTGGTTGGATTATAGGACCGAACTTATCATGATCTGGGCTCGGTCAAAGTGGTCACCCTGGTTGACCGCTAAAATAACTTAAACTAATGCGGTTATTTAGATTGGTCTTTCTGAACACCCTTAGGCTTCTATAGTTGGAATTCGGGTTAGAGAGCTTTCGATGTTCGATCATTTATCTACTATTCTGCTGAAACTTTTCCTTTAAGTTCGTTGATCAAAATTGATTAAAAGTGATTAATTATTTGTTTAATTTTATTTTATTTAATTATTGTGAGTATCAAACTAATATTTTCCCTGTTTATGTAAAGGTACAGATTGCCTGTACCTGTACATAAACAGGTTTCCTCTTTATTTTCACCAGAAACACCAAAGAGAAACTAGTTTATGTAAAGGTATTAGAAAATTGTTTTTCCTTATTCAAGTTAAAAATTTTATTACCTAACTTCTTAACAACAACCTACCTACCTAACAAATCTTATATTTCTAAATCAAAATCCTTTTATTAAAAATTCAAAGTTTTCTTTTGATTTTTCATTTTCAGAAGTAAGCTGTACGATAGAATCTTGTTATCTTTTGTGAAATTATTTCGTGTAAGTCTTTGTTCTTCTTCATTCAAATTATTATTTTTGAAACAAGCGAGTGCTCTCTTTCTTTCTTATTCTACTGCTAAATTTGGACAATCAATACTTAAAAAACTGGTTATATTCGCCTTCCCTCCCTTCTAAACAAGTTCAAAATTATAAATTATTTAATTTTGTTTTTTTTACATTGAAATATAATATACACTTTGTTGCCAAGGTAGTTTGCTGGTGTCAAATAATTAAAACTAAACAAATAGTAAAGATCTATAAATCTTTGTTTACTGGTTGTCTCAAGTCTACTGAAGATCTTAAGGTTTCTGGTTCTGGTTCGGGTTCATTAACCGCAGAGTTGCCATTTTGATTAATTTCCATTGTGAAGAAGTCTTTGATGTATAAACTTCGCAAGTCCTTTATTATCCGGACCGAATACAGATAATCCCTTTTTATTCTTGCTTAAAAAGGTTTCTATAAGTTATGCCTCGGTGTCACGTTGGACAATAATAGGTTCGATCACTCCACTCACCAAAAGATTCAGTAACAATAAACTGTGTGATCTATCGATATAGTCATATTATTTGGTATTGATGAATTATCCACATCAATCCACTAGTGCAACCGGAATTATCCCACTAGTTGGCATTGGTTAATAATTGGTATGCAACAATAATTTAGAGATTTTACCTGTATATGCCACCATTTAGTGAGAATAAACAAGAGTAACATTAAGCGGATGTAGGTCGTAGGTATGTGTTCACTTTTGGGAAGTCATTTACCATTCCCATGTGTCTTTTCATGGGAGGAAAGACATTTTTTCCTTACAAGATCAACATTTCCGCTTGCATTTTACATTTTAGACCTTTCTGAAAAAATTTAGTTTCGTTTCTTTTCGTTGGTCTGTGTGTCCACGAATCCTTTCCACACGCATTACTTTTACTTCCACAATTTCCATCCGATTTAAATGGAATTTTCAGGGACTACGCGGGTCATTCCTCAGAAGGTTTTCTATGAAATTCATTGCAATTGAAATTACAATGAAAAACAAAGCCACTGCGCATGTGTAAAGATAAAATCCTCCAAAAGTCTATTTCTTGCGACCTACTCATTAAATTTCGCTCAAATTTGGACGATAGTTGAGGATCAAATGTATGATATGGTCTACTTTGTTTTAACTTTGGTAAATGGCACGTAACTTAGAGTTAAGTTTTTAGCTTAATACCTGTTCATTTTTCATTTTGTGCACGTTCCTTTCCGGATTATCAAGACAATATTACGGAATATGTATACATATAATTTTCTATTTTAAGTTCTGTTCTCTGTGAAGTTACTCATTACTTGATCAAGACAATAAAAGATTAGATGGCCTTGATGAAATTGGAGGAAAGTAAAAGGGGATATGTAACAGAGCGTGTAGGGTTTGTCACAAGATTAGGATGTTGTAAGCTGATTGGTAAGGGAACTATTACTGGTTAATGAGAACTGGAGTTTAAGAACGGGACAGCCGTGTTAGTCTTTTAGCTACAGCCACAACTCTAAGCCATCCCCTGCACAATATTGCCCTTAAACTCTGTGTTTGACCACCTCAACCCACGCTTCTTCTCCTAGACCCCATCTCTTAATCACAATTCGCTTTTATTAGATGGACTTAAAGCATGTTCTTTTTTTAAACAAGTATCTACTGCCTGGTGAATAAAACACCGAAAGTAAACTTGATTAGTATATTGTCCACATCAAATAACAATTTTTATGGATCGATGCTTTAAAACTAATTGTTTATAAATGAAAGAATGAATGTTGAAAGAACTAATGTTAAAAACTTCAATAGTTCGGTTGATTGACATGAAGTTTTATTCAACCGGAGTTTAATTTTAAGTGAATATTTTTTCTATAAATTTCTTATCCAGTAAACTCTTAAAAGAAATGGTAAATTTAAATTTACCATCCCACCTATTTCTAGATTCCCGAGTGACGAGGCATTTTTCTTTCAAGCTTGCCAAAGGTAACGGAAGCTATGTGATCGTTCTGAAAAACGAAAATATTTTATGAAATCCGTTTAAGACGTCAAGACATTTTTGGTTCCGTGACTGTCTTTCGGTCTGTCGCTCAATTTTTTGGGAACCAATAAATCATAAAATCACAACACATTCGATTTTTAATGAAATTTTTATGGTATAGGTCATAATTAGCTCATTTTTGCTCCCTATAACTTTCAACCCTTTACGCGTATTTGTTTCTCTTTCACGTGTGCACAAACACACATCTATTTACACCTATAACTTCGAAAGTATACTTATCTAATTTGTATGAAACTTTATAGTTTATCGAAAGCTAACCACAGATAGCCCCAGTTAAATTTAAACCGTCCGAGCTCTAACATAGACAAAATTAATACTTCAATTCATGTAAAAAATCAAACATAGGATGCGAGGATGCTATGCGCCACATCAATTTTTTAAAAATAAATAAATAATAATATATATTTCCATTCCAAAAATACATCTTAACATAACACATGTTACAAAGTGCAATCAATGTCACAAAGTGCAAACATTAACCTTGAATACTGCAATATGAGGAAAATAATAACAAAACAATACCAAATAATTGAAAGGAATGAGAGCCCCCCATAGCAAAGTGCTAGAGTGGGGACTCCGTCTCTTTCCTGCTCTGTGATATGATAAAAAAAATAATGTAATAATTAATATAAAAATTCCATTTATGAAAACTGGTCTTATGTACAATTTTTTTTTTTTTTTTTTTTTTTCACCTTAGTTGTTTCAATGTGCAAAATTTGGGGAAGATTGAATGACGGGAAGTGGTTCAAAATTGGGGTAATAGGTGTGCGATGAAACTTA
>KZ651105.1:191145-202048 GCA_001010745.2 Gerris buenoi
GGGGGAGGACCCCCGGACCCCCCGCCATAAATCCCTTCCCCAAACAATTAACTGTAGACGACGCCTATGACTTAAAGATATTGTGCTGCAGTAAGCATCAGCATAACATTTCCTAACAAATACATTCCTAAATAATGGGGGGGGGGAGGGGGGTATATCGATCTGGGGGGGAATAGCGCCATAGGCCTTGGGGGGGATGGGCACCCCTGCAATATAATGTCCCGCCTAAATTAGTACTTGATTGATTAGATTTTATTTATTAACTATGTGTCAAAGGATTACATAAAAATTGGAGCTTAAATTACGAAATGTGATAACCATCCTTCTTATGCTTCGTTTACATTCAACCACTTTCGTGAAAGTGAGCAGGGAAGTGAGCATGAAATAGAGCAGCGCGAGTATGTAAATAGGTTACTTGCGCTACCCATTGCTCCCCTTGTTGGCCACGCAACGCAAGTATGTAAATAGGTTACTTGCGCTTCCCATTGTTCCCCTTGTTGGCCAAGCAGCGAGAGTATGTAAATAGGTTACTTGCGCTACCCATTGCTCCCCTTGCTCCCGTTGTTGGCCAAGCAGCGCGAGTATGTAAATAGGTTACTTGCGCTACCCGTTGTGGCCACGCAGCGCGAGTGGTTGGGTGTGTTTACTCACTGCTTAAACCCATTTTGCTGTGTTCGCAAATATTTCTAAAATTCGTAAAGAATATACAAATGTTCCAATTGCGCTGAAATTTGATGCAATTATACCTGTCGCTAAGGCGATGATTTAAATGTTTATTTTTGTATTTTTTGGTTTGTTTACAGTCATTTGACAGATTCGAAGGGAAAAAGATTTAATGTGTTTTGTGATTTAAATAAATATAAAATATTACGATAAAGAGAGTATAGTAATTCCAACAGTGTTCAGTACAATACCTCTTTATAAGTCAAACATCCCCACTGAATTTATTTTTGATATTTCCACTATTTTGAAAATAACACATTTGAAACTTTAACGCTAAATAAATTCGTTACTATTTCGGCAATATCCACAAATAAAGTATCGATAAAAGACAAAATGCAACATGTCGCTGAAACTGCATGTTCTTCGACGTCCTCCATTGTCTGTTGTAGAATGAGAAACAAGCAAAGGAGAATGTACACACTCACTGCCCTTGATCCTACCACAGAGGTATTTTGGGGAGAAACTGCAGCAAAGCGAGGAGCATTGGAAGTGACTGAATGTAAACGAGGCATTATAACACAAAGCAGATTTTAAAGTTTGTAATTTGTGCTTTAACTTATTCTGTCCCTGACTTTTAAAAAGAAAATTCTTATTTTTTATCTATTAATATTATGGGCTTATAAGTAGCAATTAGTTAAAGACATTATATATGTGACGAGGAATATTGAGAAACTCCACACGAGAATGTGTAACTAAACTTTCGATAATTCTCTTGCAATAAATCTATTAGACAGCTTCTATGACTCTAAACTCTGAAACAATATTATTTTTTAAAGGTTGACTTTTCTTCTTTAAGATTTTCTTTGCAAAACATAAGTGGAGTTTTCATCTTTAAATACAATCGATCCAAATACTTGTCACACATACTC
Source organism: Gerris buenoi (assembly GCA_001010745.2). Lineage (NCBI taxonomy): Eukaryota > Metazoa > Arthropoda > Insecta > Hemiptera > Gerridae > Gerris > Gerris buenoi. The sequence continues at coordinate 192,738 of KZ651105.1, forward strand.
TAAAGACAATGACGCGAAAAATTTTTTTATTTCAAGTGTTTTTTACGGTCAAGTGTTCTTCAAATCTATTATTATTTCTCATTGTCGGCTTGTTTATTGTTAATTTACTTGCTTGTAATAATCATTTGATTAACATCAGACTGCGCAATCTATTTAATTCCATTTTCAGTAACCTTTGTGTTTAACTTCCTATAAAATATAACTATATTTCCCCTTATTGTGCCTGTAGTTGGCTTTCATTTTTCTAAAAAATAAACCATAGTGTTCTAAGCACGATTTTCTTAGTTTAACAAGGCAGGCACAAGAGTGAATGTTAAATAAATGTCTATAAAACATATAAAATTTCAATATGACCCAGGAGTATGGAAATTGTAAGAAAGGGATCATCAGTCCTTTTGATGCAACTAGTACTTTCGCCTCTTATGTGTGCCTTGGGCCTAATAATTGAACAATAAATTAATAGTAAAAAAAAATTAAAAACAAGCTTTTATACGTATTTTTCTCAGCGAACTCTTTCATTTAATACCCATATCATAAGCGTGCTAAAAAAATAAATAGACTACCATCTTGGGCTCTCCATCAAATTGAATTTGGAATGATGTCACTAACAGATAACTGCTTTAAAATTAATTTGAAAGATTTGACCCGAACATACATGCAAACATTGCAAGTTAAATAAAAGCTTGTAAAAATAACTCCACCCTGGTGGGGAGTCGAACCCAACCTCTCGCCATCCTCTTCTAGAGCTGTTTTCTCAAGAACTAGATTTTTCTCGGGTAAATTACTTTTATGGTTAGATTCGTATTCAAATGAACTATATTTTAATTTTTTTTTAATCAAAATCGTAACCGTTTTCAAGAAATCGTTGTTTTTTTTTAGTTTATTGTTGTTAGTGACCCTAAATATAGAGCTTACATTCTTTTCTCAATTTTTGCCTCGGGTTATGACTTTTCTGAACCTGTGTCCCAAATTTCATCGGCATCTGCCTAAATTACTAGGCATCACAATAATACTTTGCCTCTATATATACTTCGAATGTAAGAAAGTAAAATAAGGCTTCTCCACCCAATTTAACTTTTTTTAAAAAAGACAATTTTCCAACCAAAATAAGGGCAGTTGAGGAATAATACATCCTGGAAATATAAAGATGGAGCAGGATTTGGCAGAAGATATATCCTGACTCAAATTAAAATTCTTGAGTTAAAATAAAACCTCTGTTTTACCTCCCAATTTCTTATCTCATCGGAATTAAAAGACCATTTTTAAACGACAACCTACTTTGAAGAAAATTGCCTTTTAAGTTATCATGTTTCGTGTATTATTGCTATTATGACAAAGAGTACATTTTAAATTTGTAAATTTTCAACATCCAAAAGTCGGTAATATTTAATAAAGATCGGTTTTAATTCATTGATGAATACCGATACCGACTAAAGGGTTAAAAACCAGTCTGTATTAAATATTAGCAATTGTTTTTCTGACAATTTAAAAATTAAGTTTGCTCTAGAATATGAGTAAATTCCTAAAAAACACGGTACGAAAAACTTGCTCTTTTAAACTCATGTATGTGTTTGTATATCTGCTTAATTTGTTTGAATTTTTACTAAAATTAAGCTACATCAATCGTTCTGAAGAACAAAAAATTTTTTGGTCTCAGATTTCAAAAATTCCAAGACAGAAATCCGTTTCCGACATCAGGGAACATTTTTGGTTCCTTGTCTGTCTGTCGCTGTCACTCTATTTTTGCGAACCAACATAATATATCTTAAAAACTACATGTCCGATTTTAATGAAATTTGGATTGTAGATCATTATTAGCTCATTGTTGGTCCCATATAAGTTTCGACCTTCTGCGCTCATTTGCATCATTCACATGCACACAAACATACATTTATTATTTATTTACACCAATAGCTTCATAATTACTTATCTGATTTGTATTAAACTTTTCTTAGTTTATCGAAAGTAACCCGCAGATGGCCCCCGATTAACTTTAAAAACTTAACTTTTGCTAAATTGATACTTAAATTCATGTAAAAAATCAAGATAATTTTGACAGATTAAAAAAACGGGGGAAACAATCAAATAAGACAATAATATCTTGTAAAATCAACAATGCACAAGATAAGATACGAGGAAGCTGTGTGCCACACCAATTGCGGCAGTTTATTTTTATTTCTACTCAATGTATTTCTAATTCTACATAATGTGTTTGCATTATTTTCAGTCAGCAGCCCATACAGTAAGAAACTGGAAATTATTTATGAGAAAGTCACTATCTTTGAGTTTAACCACGACAGGGCAGAATGTATATATCAGACAACAAGTGGGAGATTTACTCTTTAACGGATACACCGATCCACTTCTCAGCATAGCAAGAACTCTCCCAGCCTTTGCAGGCGTCGATATACCTTATGATAAGTTCGGCTGGTTCTACATGGTCAGTTCATATAGCCATTCAAAATAGTAAATATATCAACAATTAATTTAATTATAAATAGTTAATAGTTCATATTTCTTATTAATATTAATGGGCTGCCTATGAATGTAAATGTTGAAATATTGTAGTAATATTTTTATTTAACATTTAAGGCAAAAATTAGTTCTCCCATGTACTAACTTTTATATACGATTGATACGAAATATAAAGATTACATCCCTGTTTAGATGCGTAGAAAGTGATTCTTTTCGTATTCCTATTCATTGCACATGCGCGTTCATAATTCTTCTTTTTTTCCGCCCTAGTACTTACGCTAAGCCACTACTTAAATATGAATTCTTGCCTTTTGGGATCAATTTCCCAAACCAAACTTGCTATATACATTATTCATCGACTTTTTAGAATAATTTATTAGAGCAATAACTGAAATTTAAATCTTTATGTGGGCTATATAAAAAAAATGTAACTACATATTTTATACCTTTAATAAGTAAATAGCTAATTTATTTTTTAAAAAGATGCCTCTCTTTCGCGAAGCAAAATTCATCATTTTATAAAGTATGGTTGAAAATTTTTCTATTCTTTTGTTTTAGAATTTCTTTACGATCCGTAGTTTTTAAGATATAAAAGTTTTATGATTTATGTAAAAAACAGAAAATTGAAATAGCCCGTCATACCATTAAAACTAAGCCTTTTCAAACAATAGTTCGGATAAACTTTTTTACTTTTACTCCATGTTCGGAGTAAAAAAAGTTAGATAACTCTTAAGTTTGAACAACCCCGAATGCGTCAGTTAAAGTAAAAATTCGCTTAATAAGTTCACCCATTCTAATAAACACGCGCGTAAGTTAGTTTTTTGGTTTCTGTACAAAGTACAAAAAGAAACCTTTTATAACGGCTAACGGCTCTGTCTGTCTGTCTGTCCGTCCGTTGGTTTGTTTCAACTCATAAACTACTGTAGCTAGAAACATGAAATTTAGCACACAGGTACATCTCAGCATTTTAGACAACTTAACAAATTTTGGAGTTTTTACACTTAATATTTTCAAGATGGCGGCCAATATTGGTGGTGGCTAAAAAAAAAGTGTTTAGTCACCATGGCATGTTATACATCAATTTGAAGGTCTTAAAGTGTAGAAAATGAATTTGTAATAATTAAAATTCCACACTGTATATTTTCAAGATGGCGGCCAATATGGTAAGTGACTAAAAAAAGTTTTTAGCTACCTTGGCATGTTACACATCAATTTAAAGGTCTTAAAGTGTAGAAAAAGAATATGCAACTATGAAAATAACACACGTAATATTTTCAAGATGGCGGCCAATATGGCGGGTGACTAAAAAAGTTTTTAGTTACCATGGCATGGTATACATTAATTTAATGGTATTGAAGTGTAGAAAAAGAATATGCAACTATTACACTTTACACTTAATATTTTAATTTAAATCAAATTATAATTATTATTAACTACGGGAAACATACAGAGAAAAAATGTTCCGTAGTATGAATACTACCAAAAACGTAAAAATGAACTTAATATTTTAACTAAGTCGTACAGAAACCGGCGATTATCGCCTCACGTACTTACGTGATGCGCGCCTTACTTGTTTAATTTTAGAGACTATAGATTTTAAGTTTCCTGATCGCCATATTAAAAACAAATACGGCTGATATAAGAGACAAATTTAATTTTTTTAAGTGAATTCTTTATACGTCTCTTTATATTAGTTTCTTTCCAAATTTTTTTTGTATCAGTAACCCAACTTATTCGGTTTTTTTCTATTTTTATTAGTTGTTTTCTTAATGTCTTCTATGTCCTTATCAACTCAAAATTAGGAATCAGTGGATCAGTCACTTTACTCAAATACTTGATGATTATCAGTTTGTACTTATCTCAGCTCTCTGGGATTGGTGGGATTTGAACCCCCATCATGTAAAATAAATTTCAAGGTAATTAGTACAATTATTAATTTATAGGTATTCCGGTTGTGACCGCGAAAGGTTCGATGTGTTTTCCGACGTTTCGCCTCCTATGATAGAAGCATCTTTAGAGACATTTATATCAGCTCCCGGTCTTTCCTATTCACGTTGTCTTCCGCTTAGAACAGCATGTAAGTACCCCTGAAGATATCTCCAGCATAGGATGTGAAAGGTCGGAAAAAATCGAACATGCCACGATTACCACCGGAAGACCTAGAAATCCATGATGACATTAAACGCGGAAGCCTACTCACTAAGAGAACCACCATTAATATAATAGTATATCGGACATTTTATAGGGGAGTTGCGAAGATCCCCCTTCATATAGATACAACCAATTACTTTATAAGGAACAAAATTATTTATGTAAGCCATGTATTAGGTAGTATGTACCTGTTTACATAAATAACATAAAAACTAATTTAATTTTTCAGAGAAACAGTTCATCTGATTTTGAAGGAACCTTCAACATGGATACGGGTGAGCGAGGAATCGCTGATATAGGCAAGGTAGGATTAATCATTTTAAAGCTCATTTAATTTAAATTTAATGCTAATTTCATTTTATAATTTTTAATTTTAATTTAAAGCTCATTTAATTTTAATTTAAAGCTCATTTAATATTAATTTAAAGTTCATTTAATTTTAATTTAAAGCTCATTTAATATGAATTTAAAGCTCATTTAATATTAATTTAAAGCTCATTTAATTTTAATTTAAAGCTCATTTAATTTTAATTAAAGCTCATTTAATATTAATTTAAAGCTCATTTAATATTATTTTAAAGCTCATTTAATTTTAATTAGCTAATTTAATTTTAATTTAAAGCTCATTTCATTTCTAATTTAAAGCTCACATAATTCAAAAAATTTAAAGCTCGTTCATTTATTACCTTAACTTGGCTTGAAAATAAAAACAATTTTATTCCTGCACCAGGGTTTTTAATACACAATGCCCCCCCCCCCNCGGATCTGAAATCATCCACCATCCCCCCTCCCTCTAATTAATCGAAATTACTTCTAGTAAAATTTATTCGAGCTGAGGAAACTATGAAATATTATCATATCTGTATAATTAATAACCGGATTAATTAATTTGAATTGTTTTGCTTTAGATTTGGAGGTGGAATCATGACACTGAGACAAAGTTCTATGAAGGTGCCTGTGCTAAGGTTTACGGTTCAGCTGGTGAACTCTTCCCTCCTGGCCAATCTAAGAAGATACCTATTCACATGTACTCTGCTGACTTGTGCAGGTAGATAAATGTTTAATTATTTTTAAAACATTGAAATCAGAGGACCTATTTATTTATGGTTCTGTGAATCATCTGTGAATAAGTGTCCTCAAGCTACATTAGCAATAAGCAATAAGCTAAAGAATTTGTGAAAGTGAAAGACACCAAGGGATTTACCACCCAAGTGTGGCACATGGGAACTTGTTTCACCATCAGACAGTACATCAACATAAATGGCTCGGCATTGCGCCATGTTTTGAGTCGTTTATCGTGTCAGACTCATCAGGGGCCCGATGATGCTCAACCAACTCTGGACCTATACCAGATCCAGAAGATCAGATAAAGGGCTAATAAGAGACAAGCATGCTCTCATACCGCCATACTTGCTTGGCTGGTAAAACAGATCAGCAATATGATATCATAAGGAATCATATTCTAGATATTCCGCGCTGCATCGACTATGAATAATACCTCACCAAGATTTTAACAATATAGTAAAATTTAAATCAAATTATAATTATTATTTACAAAGGGAGACAGACAGAGAAAAATAGACTCCAGCGCCAGGACTTAAACCACGGGCCTCTATATGGAACCTGGTGCAGTAGTAAATGAGTATAAAATAAATATGTCCTGCTTGACCAGTAGATCTTTAATGAGGTGAAAGGTCTGAACTATTATTTTTATGTTTGTGGAAATAATATAACATTTGAGCAAATAGAAACTCCACTTATGCACTATCAATTCACAAGGGGAAGCAATAATCAACCGATTTAGCTAGACAAAGTCACATAGTTAAAAATGTACAATGCATTTTGTATTTCATCACCCGCCTGGATCCTAAACTACTGGGCCAATTTTGAAAAAATTTGGCATACATGCTCAAAAAAATCATACCCCAGGCGAATACGAGAAGTGAATTTTAGTTCCAAATTTGGGGGCGCAACCCCCCAATAACTCTGAAAAAAAAGTATTCTCTAAAAACGGTTCCGACGATTTTGATTAAAATGTAGTCCATTTAGATATGAATCTAACGCTATAAGAAAAAAATATTTATATAATAAATGACTAATTATAGCAATTGAAAACAGCCTAATTCAAAACATCAATATAAATATTGTATATTGTTTGAATGTATCACCCAAGGGAGGTAGGTAGTTAAGTTTCAGACACATAATCATATGGACTAGGTGAGTAAAGTGGCTAATCCCTTATCCTGTAATAATCTATTCATGAGTTGATCTAGATATAAAAGAAACAGCAACATAATAAATAAAAGTAATAACATTAAAAGTTAAAAATTTAGATTAAAAAAAAAAATTGTTTACTACCAAGGGATGTAAGTATAAAAATTATGGTTGAAAAAAAAAAAAACATGAATCACCTGTATTGCGCGTGTAGAGCAGATCCCATTTATTTACTATTTTAACTATCTTCTTACTACTTAATTCAGGGATAAAAAATAATACATAGTTTTAATTTTTTCTAGAACAATAAGGTTAGAGTATTCTGAAGAAACGGAACTCCAAGGTGTTAAAGGATGGAAGTACACGGGCGGTTTGTGGAATATGGACAACGGTACGCTAGATCCAAGCAACGAGTGCTTCTGTTCAGGTGTCTGTTCACCTGCTGGTGTAGTTAATGTTACTACGTGTCGCCTAGGAGCTCCTGGTTTCGTATCATATCCTCACTTTTTACACGGTGATCCTATATACAGGGATCAAGTGGTTGGAATGCAGCCCAGTCTATCTAAACATTCTCTATACATCACTCTAGAACCTGTGAGTAATCATTTAAAGTTTAATACTTAAAACCAGTTTATTTTTACAGTAAATCCTACTTATAAGGCTTCACTTGTTTATAATTCAATTATGAACTACAACCTTTATCGACTGATAATTCTAAATAGAGGGACTTTTTTTTTTCATTTCTTAAGTCATGGGGGCTTAATTTATCTGTAAGCAATCTTATTGTTCAAATTGTTATCTTAGTTTAAAACAATCTTTAACTTTAACAAACTTTAAAATTATTAGTTAATTTTGAGGAAAAATGTGTTGTGATAGCATTAAAATATTCTATTGTATTAAAATTCTGTATTACTATTCTGTTATTATTAAAGCGATTTCTTTGTCTAAAATCTATGTATTGAACTTTAGTACCAACTTATACAATACACCAAGACATTTTTTAAAATTATTGTGTTAATAAAAAACAAACAATATTTTTCCTCCTGGTAGTGAGGAAAAGTAAAAATAAAAATAAAAAATAAAAATATGAAATAAATTTCCTCTATCACCTAAAAATCTAAAGATTATATGTAATATCTAACCATAATTATTTTCATTTAACTCATAGATAAAGATATGGTGTAAAATTTGCATGCTAAAATAGCAAGTTCGAAAATGCTTAATTATATAGTTGTTGTTTGTAAAACAGCTATTATATATAGATGTTATTCCAAATTATTTTTATAATAAATTATGCATTGCCTACAGTAATTTTCATAATTTTTTTTATTGTTTTTAATGTGCAGGAAACTGGAATCCCACTAGATGTCGCTGCAAGGTTTCAAATTAATATTCTACTTTCAAAGGTGGATGGCGTCTCGTAAGTATATTTAAATAATACGTTTCAATTAAAGCAGTAGCTTATTTTCAAAGACTATCTTGCTTAAGTTTAATTTAAATTACTAGAATCATGCAATTGAAATTACGAAAAGTCGCTCGCTCATGCAATAAAATCATTTTTTTAATATTCTGTTATTTTACAAAATAAATTTAATAATTAAATTTAGTTATTGTATTTAAAATTTAAAGTAGTGAATTAATAAACCAAATTAATCCCTAAATTAATCTAATTATAATCATCTTACTGTTCTGGATCCACACAATGTATTGTTTAAAACTTTTAAGGCACTTTTTTGTAACACTTATTAATGATTATTTCATAGCCAAATGAATATATTGTTTGTTTTTATATTTCAGGTTATATCAAAATGCACCTAAAATCTACTTTCCTATGATGTGGTTCGAACAGCGAGCATACATCAGTGATGATCTCTCGGCAGAGTTAAGGCTTCTACTCATGGCTCCCTTCGTAGCCAAAGTCACTTCTATAGCTATGGCAATTTTGGGATTCCTTGCCGTCATAATAACTACCTGCCTTGTTTGTGATCCAGCCAAAAAGTAAGTTTATTTGCTCTCAAAATATTGACACAACATTCCCAAATTAGTCTAATAAATATTTTTTCATTTGAAAAAAAAAAAAAAAAAAAAAAAAAAAAAAAAAAAAAAAAGTAGTTAGTTGTGTGACTTATTTGAGGATAAAAAATAATTTAGCATAACACTCAAGTCTACTAAACTATCAGAGGCAGTTGCATAATTTAAATTAAATTGCTTAAAATTAATTTATTTTAATAAATTTACCCCCAGAAAAATGAAGATTTTAAACTACTACTGCACCAATAACAGTTCCTATTGGACTATGAGGTATGGAGGTTATTATGGAGTGTTAAAGAATATTTAGAAGATGCAATCCTTAAGTATGTATGTAGTTGAAACAAGCTTGTATCTTTCCTAATATGTATCTACAATGAGCTCAGCTCATTGGCATAGCATAATAAACATTCTGTGTGGAGCTATAGCTCCCCCCCCCCCCC
>KZ651105.1:209561-221082 GCA_001010745.2 Gerris buenoi
CCCCCCCCCAGAAAAAATCTGAAAATGTGTGTAGTTGTAGGTATTATAAAAATAGTTGTTTTGCTATTCAAAGAAATGGAAAATGGATAAGTATCGAATAAATAATAACCAAAATAAAATTAGGCCAATCAACAGTAATCATTTATAATTAATTAGAGTTGAATAATTTAACTATAAATTTCACATAATGTAGTATCAAGCAGCATACTTACTGTAGTATCAAGCAGATACTTTTGCATTGTGTTTGATTATTATAATTCTTTCCTCGATATTACTTTAAATTTTTATTTGGATTATTTCAGGGGGCTGGGCGGACTACGCCCAATCTAAAAGCATCCAGTCAACATGTTTATTTTTTATCGAGTCAAATATTTTATCTTCCCCTTTTTTTAAAGTTACAGTAAACCATTTAGACTTAACTGTATTGCGTGCTAAGTGTTCGGTAGAAGAATAATATCGATTCGTTGTTCTGCCTTTTCCTTATTACAACCTTTTCGAGGCTGTTACCTTTTCATCGCTATCAGGTTATTCTACTCGCGTGAACTCCCATTTTTTTCTCACGATTGTAATTCTCCGATCTGTGATATGATTTAAATACATTTTCTGATGTAATCTTACATTTATAACATTGTTTCAAGTTAACAATAAAATATTTATCAAACTAGTTTATTCAACTGATAATGCCGAGACTGGTTTAAACTTAGATAACGTTTGATACTGTCCAAGTTCCTCTTCTTAAATTTCATTGAGTTACGTAAAAAAAGAAGAAAATTAGAAATGGCCGAGAAGAGTACTCCTTCTGATGACAAGAAAACTGTCGAAAACGACGATGAATTAAACGATCTTTTGGATAGTAAGTGTTTATTTGTTCTATAATACAATTTAAAAAAAATAATGAAATCAAGCCATTTGATCGATACTTTAGTTTAAATTATTATTTATTATTATAAGTAAATAAAAAGTCTAATTATTATTTTTAAATATATTTAATACAGTTTTCTAATCATTTATTATTATTGTTTGAGCGAAATTCTAATGCTTAATCATCTTACGACGTTTCAGGAACGTTTGTATTCCCATCCCATCATCTGATTTTTTTTATTATCCCGGCTTATCCCTTCTGAGCGTAATCGTTTTTGAGATAACCTTACGGTATTTATTTCTATATTATCCATCAATGCAATTACGGTGGCTATTATCTACATATGTTCTTCCTGTATTTACCTCTTTTCTGTGATCCCTGTAAATACAGACCAGCATATTACATGTTAATGGTTTTATTTACTTTTGTTATTTGTTTTGTAATTTTTTTTAAACTATTCGTACTAGATGGATATGTTCACCTTGAAAAACCAGTATTAAATATTAGGTTCCACTTTTATTTTTCAGTATAGATTACAATTGCATCATTTGTCAAGGTGGGGCTCTTTAGGCTAAAATTAAAAGTTAACTCTTCAAAGTTATACTATACTAGTCTTATACCTATAGAAGGCATTCACTCCATTGTCATTTTTGTTATCCTAGTTGGCCCTACCTTCTTGAAGTCAAAATCTCGTGCTCTCATTGGCTCCTCCCCCCCTTTTCCCCACACTGTTAGAGTAAACTCAAACTATAATCATTTATAGTTGTACTATTATGTATAGTGTATGTATTATACTTTGTAAATCTGAAAGCTCATATTGGCCAAACTATGTGAGGGAAAAAATTTAACCACTATACGTTTATCTTAACGTTATCCAGTGATATTTTTGTTTGCCTAGTTGGACCGACCTACTTCCTGCCAAAATCTCGAGCTCTCATTGGCTCCCCTCCTGGTTTTTTGTTTTTCTTCCTCACTGTCTGAAAACAAAGTATAATGGCATTAGTATACTAAACTACCAAATCTAAACCACCACTAAACTATCTACAAAAAAAAAAAAAAAACCCTGAACTATCTACGAAAAACTAATCTATGATTAAAAACTAAATTTCAAACTCCATTGTAAAACCAATATAAGTTTATGAATGTCACTCTAATATTAGCTAGACAAAATGATTTAGATATATACAATAAGAAACAAATCAGAGTTAGAACTGCAGAAAAGAATACCTAAGTGAAATTAGCATGGATTCCAAAAATAGGCTTCTGCAGACAGATTTTGAATCTTTCAAATGAGATGTTTTTAATTCTAACGTTTCTAAACCATTGCATGGTTCATTCTAAAGAGCTTTGCACATGATAAGATTCATTAGCAACTATGAACTAATTGTTTACGACATAAAGTGTCCCTTAAAGATCCCTGTGCATGGTGCGGAATGACAGTGTTATTAAAATATCTTAAGTTGCCTCTATGAAAACTTAATTAACAAAGATTAACCTTATTGAGTAAATTCTGGAAACTCTGTCTTAACTATAGCATTTGTAATATTTCTGTTTTTTGAATCCTAGACAGGTAAGAAATGTTTTATATTGATGTTCAGTTATGTTTAAAATGGCTAATCCTCTGTCTTTTGATGCCTAATGTTTTGGTCTGAACATGAAATAAGCTAAACAAAAATTTAGGTATTTACTTCATAACTTGCTCTAAGATACCGCATGGCTTATGAGCTATTCCTATCCAGTTTAATGATTTGTTCCGCTTTCTCTTCTTTTAAGAGCATCCATTATATTCAGTGGCATAACTATGGGCCCGCATTCCAAGCGGGCCCCCAAATCCCAAAAAATCGAAAGCACTAATGCCGAAGGGGGTTCCTTTAGACAGTAATAAAAATTTAATTTTTTTTTTGCTCATAAATTTTCATTGGCAAGGGGCCCCAAAAACTTTTCTCTCAATGCCCTAGCTACGCCACTGAGTATAAAAATTATTGACAAATATCACTATTTGAGATCAGTCATTTAGCCAAAATATCACTATTTGAGATCAGTCATTTAGCCAAATGTACCAAATTATCTTCTTATCTTCTTTTTTGAGTGGGTCGTAAAGGATCATTATTTTTCTTTAATACACTAGATTGCTGTCATCTAGGTATATTTCGACCAAACTCCTGGTCATAATCATGCCTAAAACATCGATTAATTGACTTTACAATATGCTAATTACATTTTTCTTACACTTTATATTTATATTTTTTCAAATTTTGTATAATCTAAGCCATGGGTAGAGTAAACAGGAGAGTAGAGTAGCGAATAGAGTGCACTCTACTTCCACTCTACCAATTTTGATTTTGGAGCGTTTACACATAAGCTAGTACTTAAGTATAGTATGCTCTGCGAAAGCTGTTTGTTTACAATTCTGAACTCTACTTGCTACTTGCTAAGAAGGCGTTTACACGGGTAGAGTGAAAGCTAGTAGAGTGGGATCTGTGAAGGGGGAAGTAGAGTAGAGTCCACTTTGCTGCATGCGGTATAGTACTCTACTCTACCGGCTACTAGCTACTCTGCTCGCCACTCTACTCTATGGAGCGTTTATTCGGATTTCTATGGGTAGAGTTACTCTATTTACTATTCTACTCTCCTGTTTATAAATGATTAAAAATAACTCCTGAAAAGAAGAATTACAGTATACCTTAACATATAGACTTCTAGATTTTCCTCCATTATTTGGTATCGTCGAATCTTAAAAGCTTATGTAAAAAGCAATTATGAAAATAACCTAAAGAAATCTTTGAAAATTTAATAAAACCTCCTCTTTCTGAGAAAATCAAATTTTAATTGGTTTAAATCTAATAGTTAATAATATTAATATGTCTTACTTTTAATTATATGTTATTTCATCTCTCTTTTTACCTAGTTGTAATCATAAATTAATTGAATTAATAAATAGCATGTGCTTTTTTCATCCAGATTTAGTAAACAAAAATATGGTAAGCCTTAACACAATTTTGATTTTACCACATATATAATTGATTTTTCTTTTTGTTGCTGTATCCCTACTTAATTAATTAGTAATTTAAATCAAATTATAATTATTATTAACTACGGGAAACAGACAGAGAAAAACAAGCTCCTGCGCCGGTTACATTTTAATTTAAATCAAATTATAATTATTATTAACTACGGGAAACAGACAGAGAAAAACAAGCTCCTGCGCCGGGGTAGGAGCTTGTTCTTGTTGTTTCTCAGTCTGTTTCCCGTAGTTAATAATAATTATAATTTGATTTAAATTAAAATTTAATCTTTCTGTAGTATAAATACTACCAAAATCGTAAAAATGAATTTTTAATTAGTAATTAAAAGGCTTTTTTTTAAGAAAACATTTTATTGATACTATTAAGTTCTGTTTATAGTTAAAGGTGGCTAAGATAAAACTGTTGTAAACCTGCAAATTTATAAGTATAAATACTACCAAAATCGTAAAAATGAATTTTTAATTAGTAATTAAAAGGCTTTTTTTTAAGAAAACATTTTATTGATACTATTAAGTTCTGTTTATAGTTAAAGGTGGCTAAGATAAAACTGTTGTAAACCTGCAAATTTTTAAGGGCACCTTGCCAATAATTGATTTTTTAATAGACTTGGCGTCTCCAGTTTTGATTTCATAACATTTATAATGGTGGAATGCATTGTAGAAAAACTTGGCAGAGATATCTGTATTGTGCTGAGATTATCCTCTCCGCCAGTTTAGTGATTCAGGCTATGACACTTCAATTGTATTAACAACAATATATCAGGTCAAAAAGCTAAAAAGGAAGCAGATATTATTAGTGTTCTATTAAAAACTATTTTATGAGATAAAAGTACATAACTATTGAGGAAAATAAAGGCTTTTATCTTTTTTTTTTTTTTTTTTTTTAGATATTTGTAGAACATGGAAAAGTGTTTAGAAAAAGTAATTAAGGATTTTATGTAAATGACTGAAGCATCCTCAACCTTTGAATAGCTTATATTTAATCAAGTTGAGTCTATGAGTATAGTTAGTCAATGTTATTGTATGCATTTATTAGCATTAGTCAGTTGACTGAGAGTATGTTATTGATGATTTTATATCTTGTTAACTGTAATAATCCAGAGTGAATAATTAGTGTTAAAGTTAAATAAAGCCTTTTCTTATTCCCACTATTAATCTATCATCTATCCACAAACTCCGTATTATAAGTATAAGCTAGAAGCTCATTGTAAAAGGGGATCCAGTGAGAGACGACTATTTCCAGAGGTCATAGCTAGTTGGAGACGCAATCAACGCACATTTGCCATACTTTGATGTTATTTGGTGGACGTTAGTTTGCCACCTTTTCAGCTACTGGACCAATATCACAGGGATTTTCATAATTAGGCTGCAGCAGTCTACTAACAATACAGGTCATCTTTCAGGCTTTATTTATTTTTATGTAATTTCTATTTATGTTGAGAAAGTTCTTTCCAATATATTTCCTTAAAAAAAAAAATTACTTCCCATTTTTTTCAATTGCCTGTAATAGTTCTCTTTCACTGAAGCACTCTGTACTTCTGCAAGTAAGCAACGACCAACCTTATTAGTAGTAGCAGTACATCAGGGTGTCCAGCGACCTGGAAATCCTGGAAAACCTGGAAAAGTCAGGGAATTTTATATGACCTGGGAAAGTCAGGGAATTTAATGTAAAACCTGGAATTTTTTCAATTTTGTTAATATTACGAGTATATAAATAATAATAAGGCTATGCAACTCCCATATTATGTTTTTAGATTTTCATGAAGTTGAGATTTTTTTTTAATACAGGTTCTGCAAGCCAGCAGTGCTATTTCTATTTTCTTAGATAATTAAAGTTTTTTTTTTTCGATTTTAGGGCAGATTCTACCCATAATTTGCTACAAAAAACACTATTTATACCATCACCGTGGGTCAATTCTCAATAGTTTCACCACAATATTTTTTTGTAATTTTCCAAGGTACAACTATTTTACTCTAAATAATCAATGGCTGCTCCTAAGATAATGATAGTAGAGCTGAAATATACCGTTGAAAGAGGAGAACATTTTAGTTTAGAAAAAGGTTATTTTAAATGCCTTAAAGGGGCAAAACGCATATGCCTAAAATTCATTTTATTGTTAATTTTATTATTAAAAAAAAAAAAAATTGTTTCTGCCTGTAATTATGCCAAATTGGCAAATGCTACAGTTTGCCAAATTCCAGTAAAACTTTCTTAATATTTCTCCTTCAGTTTGAGTACCCTAACACCATCAGTTAATATGCAATTTTTTGAGCTATGGTCGTTAGGTTTCGTTGGTAAAACCAAAAAAAAAAAGTAACCCTTATAGTTTCGTTCCTGTGTCTGTCTGTCACTCTGTACGGTTCCAATAACTTTTGAACCAAAAGAGATAAAAACATAAAACTTTCCAGTACAAAAGATCGTTTTGACGCGCACACAGAAAAAATAAATTAAAATTAAAATAAATTAAAAAAATAAAATTTTTGTTTACAATACCAACGAAACCCTTTTTACGTGAAACGTCACGCCTTACCAATTTATTTCAAAAACTCCATCATAGCTCAAAAAAATTACATATTAACTGATGGTGTTAGGGTACTTAAACTGAAGGAGAAATATTAAGAAAGTTTTACTGGAATTTGGCAAACTGTAGCAGTTACCGTTTTGGCATAATTACAGGCTGAAACAAAAATAAATTTTAATTTTTTTATTAAAATGTAATTTAGGCAAAGGTGAAAAAGTTGGAAGTAGAAGTTATATTAACATATTATTCAACAAAAACATCACAACTGACTAAAAAAAAACCAAACATGAAATAAATATGTATAGCAGATAAAACAAAAATTAAAAAATTTGAGCCACTTAACTCAAACCTAAAAAAACACTAAAATTCAATTCAAGTCACTATGGTAACGACTTATCATGGGTCAGGGAATTTTCCCTAATAACATCCTGGAAAAGTCAGGGAATTTTTTAATACCCGACCGCTGGACACCCTGTACATATATCACCATCACTATATTATTGCTATAGTATTATTATCTCTACAAAAAGTGCTTCTGTACATTTGTTAAAAAGCTTTTTTTTAAATAAAATTTATTTATTTTT
Source organism: Gerris buenoi (assembly GCA_001010745.2). Taxonomy (NCBI): domain Eukaryota; kingdom Metazoa; phylum Arthropoda; class Insecta; order Hemiptera; family Gerridae; genus Gerris; species Gerris buenoi. The sequence continues at coordinate 216,555 of KZ651105.1, forward strand.
CAGGTGCACTTGAAGATTTTGACAAGCAAGCCAGCCCAGGGACTGGGAAGACAGTAAAGAAAGTAGAAAATACCGGAGAAGAAACACCACCTGAAGAAGCCCTGTGGAATGAAGAATTTCTGCTTGAAGCTCAGAAACAGTTTGAGCAGAACTTCAAAGCTCTCATGGGCGGCTCTGGTAACATTTTAAACTAATTATTTCTTCTATCCACTAAGATAAAGTAGTAAAAAATATCTATGCTTGGAAAATTGTACAAAACTAAGTTACTTTTAATTGGCCAGTACCAGCCTTGGATTTTTAATACATATGTCATCTAAGAGTTTTAAAAAATAATTTTCTAAAAAAATCTTTTAGGAGATAAAAATCTAAAGTTATGAGAGCTCGCAGTCATTTGAGTAAAATACGGATTTTTACATTTATGACAAAATTAATTAAAGAGTGTAATTATGAACTATTTTTTTCTTGCTCTGTGAATACAGAGAACATATCAGTGAAAATGACTTTTTATTTATTTAGAAAATTATTTTAAGAATTTATAAGAAAAATTATGTAAGGAACTAATATAAACTAACTATGGAATAAAATGCATTTTATTTGTGATAATAATTTGTTGACAATACTCTCTGTCTATGAAAAATTATGTCTGTCTAAAATTATAAACAGTCTATTATTAAATTATGGAAAGATAACAATATTATACAGTCTATTTAATATTATCTTAGAAAAATTGGCAATTTAATTATTTTAAATTAAACCATCAGTTTATTATTATTTCCGTGTGAACCAATTATCATTATGTTTGATTCCCACAAAATATCGATCAATACAAACAATTAAATTTAAGTTAGCAACCGTTAAAGTATAATTATATGAGATTTTTAGTGAGATACGGTTTAAAGAAATTAGTTTTTACCAACTAGTGTCGTAAAATATATTTACATCATCAGGGTATATGGCTTTGAATTTACAATTTTTTTTTATCTTATTAATTTATAAACAAACCTGTTTTATAAATTGACACTGTCTGTTAAAAATCTTGTCTGGTCTTTTCATAATAACAGAGATAAATAAGAAATTAAAAATTTGATATTATGTTATGATAGCAGATGCTAAGGTTATTGGTGTCAGTTCTAAAATTTACAGTGTTATTAGTTTTATATATATAATACATTTCCAGGACATTTCTTTTATAAAAATTTGGTTCTTGGGCAAGGACTATGGGATTCGAGAAATCAAATTTGTGTTTAGTGGAGTAGAAGTGTTGAGTAAGGGCAGTGGGGTTGGGGCAGTTGGGTTTGAGGCTGTATTCGTGCTGGTATAGACGCTTGTGTAGGTACTGGGAGGTTTGGCCAATATAAGATGAATCGCATTCAGAACAATTAATTTTGTAAATTACATCGGATTTGTAAGTGAGAGGAGTTGGGTCTTTGAGCGTGGAGTTTAGGCTTTTGACGGTGTTAATAGGTTTGAAAGAAATTTTAGTGGTAGGGGACTGAAGTATTTTTTTGACTTTTTCAGAGAGACCTTTGACATAAGACAGTGAACAAAATTTAGCATTACTATTATCAAGTGGGATGTTTGGAGCTGCGTTATTATTATTATTTCTAGTGTTAATTATTAATTTGATTATGTTTTGAGGGTAGTTATTATCTTTAAGGCTTTGTTTGAATAGGCGAATATTTTTATCATGAAAGGAAATATCACTAAGAGCGAGAATGCGATTAAGGAAGGATTTGGCAAAGTTAAATTTTTGAGAATAGGGATGGTGTGAGAAATAGTTTAAAAGTCTTCCTGAATTTTGGGGTTTGCGGTACCAATACAAACAATTTTTTAACAATATTTTGTTTAATTTTACACATAGCTTTTATTTCAGCAGTTTAGTTTTAATTTTTTTTAAAAGTATTCTGAAAAATTTGAAAATCAGATGAAAATGGCATTAACTTTTCTTTTAATTACTTTATGAAATGCTGCTATAAATATTTGTTATAATGTATGAATGCTATTTTTCCTGGCACTTATATGTTCTTATAAATAACATTAAAATAAATGTAGGAATTTGCTAAGGTCAGAATTTTTTGTGTTAATATAATAGAGCATTATAGACATAAAATTATGCCTGAGGCATTCAATGATGCCTTTATTCCATGCACTTATCTGTCATTTGAATTTTTCCCTAGTTAGTTCTAGTTGTAAATATTATTAATGATTGTTTGTAGTTCCATCCTTGTATGATTTATTTTTATTTTAATATTCTCTAATCTCTACTAAATCTTAAATTTGCAGTATATCTTGGAAGCTTGGGCTCAGTATTTATATTGCAATTGAATTTTCGCAGGTGAAGCAGAAGGAGTAGATTCGGAGGCTTTCGGCGAGCAGTTTCAGAAAATGGCGCATGAAGCTCGTAACTTTTTTGCCCAGGAAGGTTCAGATCCTGAATTTTCCAACACCATTGCTGAAACTTTAAAATGTCTCACTGAAAATTCGGAAAATCTTCAGGTACTTACTATATTTACTGTTAGATTGTTAATAATGATAAAAGATACTGTTAGTGATTAAACTAATGCAAATTTGGAATAGGGGTTCAAGTGTTGATAGCAGTTGGAAAAATAAACTTAACACTCTCGGATATCAACATCTGACAAAGTTAGAGAGGTAAAAAATGTCTCTCACACAACTCTTAAACCGTTTATCTATAATTTTTCATGCATTTTGATAAAATAACTTTGCTGTTCTGTCATCTGTCGTATCTTTTAACATTATCATTATATCCAGACTTCAGCTCACATAATTTTTATCAATATACTTAAGTATTTTTTTTATTCCAATTAGTCGGAGCTGGAGAAGATTGGAGATGATGAGTTGTCCTCGTTGTTCGGAGGTCTTGGTTTAGGTGGACCTGAAGCTAACACTGATTTCCTACCATTTATGCAAAGTACTCTCAGGTCCTTCCTGTCTAAAGATCTTCTGTATCCAGCCATCAAAGAAATCACTGAAAAAGTAAGTTAATTTCATTACACCTCTAAATCATCACTTGTACCACAAAGTTTAAACTAAACTATTGAATTAGTGAAAAGGCATCAAATCTCTCCATGGTTATGTTGGTTTATAATCAATCCACGTGCGCTTCTTAACCCTCGGGAACGTGTGGTCCTGTGCCTAAATTTGAGATATAACTGTGAAATTGAGATAGATGTAGGCGCGATGGGAAGATAGGGATTTTTCTAGCTACATTTCTTGCTTTTATCAAGAGAATTAGTCACTTTTTGACATCGTACATGATTATACTTCAATTATATGCCCATATTGTCCTGACTGGGGACCCGCGCCACTTTCACTTAAATTTTAGTATTATGCTAATTTTATTGAAATTTATACATATGATACAAAATAAATTAATATGGTACCTGAATTTAAAAATAAAATAATAAAAATATACAGAAAAAATTAAAAATTTGAAAATTATAATTGAGACTGACTAATTTTGTGCTTATAAACTATGAGACTAAACAACGCTATTTTATCAATTAAAAAAATAATAGAACAATAAAACAAATTTAAATATGCTTTTTAATTTTTGCAAAAATGATTTCAAGTTTATATTTATTTTACAGGTTGTATGGGCATTTTAAACAGATTAAGTCCTATCAGGGGTCCGCACCTCCTCGTGTCTGTATTAGACTGCGCGCACCTGAGGGTTAAAAGTACAATAAAAGTTTTACATTGGGCCTTCTTTAATCATTCTTAAGCTGTGAGATAATATGGTAGTGTTCAGGTTGCCTTACTCTATGATATCTTATTTTAATAGTTAATTATTTTTGTCCTTTTTTAAAATGGAACACTTTTTTAAACATGGATTTTTGTAAGTGATTGGTTAAGCCTTGTTCGCACTTGGCAAGTAATTTATTCGAGTGGCGAGTAATTTAGTAACCGAGCTAGTAAACTCATCAAAAATCGTTCGCAGTTGGCGAGTAATTTAGTCGAGTGGCGAGTAATTTAGTAACCGAGCTAGTAAACTCATCAAAAATCGTTCGCAGCTGTAATTTAGTCGAGTGGCGAGTAGATTAGTAACTGACCTAGTAGCAACTCGCCAAAAATCTTTCGCTCTTGCACTTTAATAAGCTGTCAAGTGCGTTAGTAGCTAGTGTATTTGCAACATGGACAGGCAACGCAAAAAATTAAATAAGCTAATAATGCTTATTGCAATGTCTATTTTAGAAGAAGTTGAAGATGAAATTAATATGTAAAAAGCAAAAAAAAGTATGGATACGAAAATGGATTCAGAGAAGGGATGAATTATGAGGTACTTCTTCTCTTCTCAAAGAATTGGCATTAGAAGACCCTAAAGAATACTTCGGAACTTTGAGAATGACTGAAAATTGTTTTAATTTTCTGTAAATGAAAGTGCAGTCACAACTAAACAAATAATTATACTAAATAATAATTATTTTATATCAAATTAAATTATTACATTTCCAGTGTAGAGGTCCGTGGTTCAAATCCCGGCGCTAAAGTCTATTTTTCTCTGTCT
>KZ651105.1:250420-286566 GCA_001010745.2 Gerris buenoi
GCCCCGTTTCAATAATAATGTAAATATAAATATATATTTTTTAATTTATTTACTTTTTAACTTGTTGACCTACCCTATCTCAATAAAAATAACAGGCTTTAGTATTAAATAAAATAGTACTGAGGATTTATGTTGTTTAAAAACATTAAGACCATGACCATTGCTAAGCAATAACTTCATTCATTAGCAAATCTTTGAGGTCCAAAAGTTATAAGTGCGACTTTTTAGTAAAACTCATTGTTATTATTATTTTTTTCCTTTGAGTATATTAATTTTGTCAAAAAATAATCATAGCATATTTAAAGATAGGTAATCACACTATTAGTAAAAAAATATATCACCTATAAAATATGTTTTCATGTAGGAGATATTTGTATTCAAACTTTGTTTTTGCTCTCCTGTAAAATCGACTTTTTGCACTTATGCCTTTTTCGCGCAATGCCATCGATGTGGTCAAGGAGACATTTATTGTACTTCATGATCCATTTTCTCCCATCTTAAGAAGTTTGAGTAGTTTGCTTCTAACGTAGTGTTGGGCAAATATGTAAATTCTGATGTTTTTTTAAAGGAATGAGTATTTACACTAACATAAACTATAATAAGTAATAATGTTAACAAACGCACTCTGAGAGCATGCTATTTTAAATTCTCTAGTAACTTTATTGCAATATTAGAAGGAGGAGCTATCAAGCTTTCCATTAAAAAGTGGCATAAGTCATTAATATGTGACTTAAGTTAATTATCTTATTAAATATGAATAGAGGCAGATATTACTATTGTGATTGAAAAAAAAAGAAAAAAAAATTACAAGCCAAATGAAACACTCTATGAAGTACGCACTCTGTTGAAATACACTAATTTATACAATTCCAATCAAGCTTAAAATTCAAATCTAATAATTAACACATTGCTTTGAGAAAACGTTTAATCAAATCGCCTTTTAAAAAACTAAAATACACACAGAAATATAGAAAATAAAAATGAAATAACTATCTACCTTTAATATTCAAAACAAAATATAATAATCTTAATTGAAATTATTATTTAACATTTACATCAATAGAAATAATATCATAACTTTTTTATATATATCATATAAGGCTTTGTTCAACTAAAATGGGATAAATAATAAAGGGAAGATAATAAAACATAATTATATATTAATTTAGTGAGATTTTTTTTTCTCTCTAAAAAAATAAAATTCTTCAGAAATGTTTTCTTTACAAAAATATAATACATTATAGTATCTAATTATCACAATACTTAATTTATTTAATTTTTATTATACAATTTTTTTAAACATTATTTCTAAAAGAAATTTGTTTGTTTTTCTTTGAGTACTTTATGGAATAAATAGTGTAACAATGAAATAATTGAATTTTAAAGCATAAATTTATTTATATTTTATATATTCATTGGTATCGTTAAGAAAAGCTCCAGTATGTGTGTAGTAATGATAAACTCATAAAAATAACCGATTTTTTAAGTTTTAGTATCAGGAATATAGGATTGTACAAGAGGTATGTAGAGAAGGAGGCTCTGGGGTAATGATAACTCGTAAAAATAACACATTTTTCAAGTTTTAGTATCAGGAATATAGAATTGTACAAGAAGTATGTAGTAAAGGAGGCTTTGGGGGTACAGAATAAATTTCAGTCACAAAATGACATGAAAAAGTGGCTAGTACCAGGAAGTTAGAACCTAACAGGAGCTTGGTCAGCCTTATTCATTTATTACTTTATTTTACCGGACAGGTTTGCTGAATTATCATTTGAATATACTAGGTACCAGGAAGTTAGAATCTAACAGGAGCTTGGTCAGTTTTCTTCATTTATTACTATATTTTTCCCGATAGGGGAGCTGAATTTAAACAATTTAAATAGTAGGTACCAGGAAGTTATAACCTAACAGGAGCTCAATAGTTAGTTTCACTAATAGTTCTATATTTTGCCACAAGTGATGGAGTGCGCTAGTGTTGATTTTGTGTCATGTATAATAATGGAGGGACTAAAGTAAGTCTTTTCTTTTTCAAAAAGTAGGGGGGAAAAGAAAGATTGTCAACTTAATTATTTTAGTGAAGTTGATGAAATCAGGTTGGTGACACTGCTTTTTTTTATCTCATTTGTAATTTGCACTTATCATTGTTTAAACCTGCATCTATATAACCATCTATTTGAGTTTTATTACAATTCTTATTTGTTTTTATTATTGAATCTCTCATATCTGCTATCAAAAGTGTTAACAATTATTGTTATTTATTAAAATAATAAATAAAACATGTGCAATGGATGAAGATGGGTTTTCTCTTTACTGAAGATAAAGTATTGTATGAACCTCGGGAGTAAAGTGCTATAATTCCTCTTGCGGTAATTATCTCCCTCGGCTTCATCCTTAGTTTTCTTTTCTTAATATCCCATATAAACCAATAAAAGAGTAAGCTGTGGGGCAGCAGCCCATGATCTTCAAAGTCGAAGGGGCAGCTTAACTAAATTTGTAATTATAGGTGGCAAAGGTTTAACTTCCCTAAGCTGAAATTTTTGGGTTTTACAAGACTGGCTGATGTCACTTTTAAATATACTACAACCTCTCATGATTTACGGTGAACACCAATTTCTAAAGAAAATTATATTAGGTCATTACAAGATGTAATGAAAATGATCAATACGAAGTGTAATGATGATAATGGTCAGTAATTTTACATATTTATCTTATGTGATCAATAGTGTGGAACATGTCTCAATTCTCTGGAACTCATTAGATTATTAAGTGCTAAAATGTGTTTAATGAGCCTTTTTAACTTTCCAGATACACTCATTCCGGCTAAGTAGTATGGAATTATTATAAAGTATAAGGTTTGGTGTAGGGCATAAATATTTGAAAATTCAGGGTTATATGTTCTACTCCCTTGCTAGTAGTTAATTTAATTTTTTTTTAATAATTGTAAAACTGCTACTGCATATACAAGGCAACTCTAGCTGTTTCATCTTATCTTTTTTTTCTTTCCAAAATTTCATAAAATCAAACTACTACCTTGGTTTTACAGTACATCCGTACAACCATCGATTGCATAAGAAACAAAATATTCATAAAGTAATCAAAGAATTTTATCAAATTTCCATTCCTCCAAATCTCAAAATCAACCATTTAAAAATCACTAAGAATAAAAAATAAGGGGATTAAAAAAAGAGAGAGCTTTCATTTCAAAATAAAATAGTTCCACATAACATTCAATAATAAAACAGTCTACTTTCAATATTTATACATAAATAAAACAAGAGTATTGAGTGCAATTTTTTTTTTTTAAATAAAAGTAAAATGAAGTAACAAGAAGGCGAATATACTTTTTAACATTAAATAATTTACTATTTCACATTGACAAATTAACAACAAGGTGTGGTTTCAAAAGATTTTTTTTTTAAATGTACAAAAACAATATTATAAAGATGAATAAACTAATTTAATATATACATTCAATATAATTTATTGATCTCATCATTGGATATAATGTAAGGCTATTCACAAACTAATAATAACTAGAATATGCCAAAGATATTGATATCAGATTAATGATAACATAGAAGGGAATATAGGTGCTTTACTTTTATCAAACCACCACAATGTATGTAATATATTTTCTAAATTTTAATAGGTCCGCCCGAGATGAAAACAATAGAAAAAAAAACTTGAACGACATTTGTGTAAGTATAAAAATATAAAAGTGGTGTGTTAATTTTGACGGGGAGTTTATTTAGTCATAATGAGAGTTATCTCTTCAAATGTACAAATAGCCCAAGTTAATTTTGGGGGAGACATATATTTACTTTTAATTAAGTGCCTTTATTGTTTGACTATCAAGATGTATTCAGTATAATAATAATATAATAAATAATGTATTAGATAACCTCATATTCTAAACTTGCCATCTTTAAAATTGCTAAAAAATTCAATACTTGCAATACAACAAATAAATTTACTGGCAAACCTATTTATTTTACAAAATATATGAGTGTAAGTTCTAGAAATCTTCAAACCTTTATTTGCACTTTAAAATGAAGATGTGGATAGAAAATGAAATCATAAAGAGATATTATAAGCAGGAACTTAATACAACAAACAAACCACATTGAGTATTTTAGTTATACTGTATCTAGTAAATAAAACTTAACTTTATTTATTGGTAAAATATCGTTTTAAAATAAAGGAAATTAAAATGAAGTCTTAAATTTCTAGTTTCTACACTGTTTTACAAAGTTACATATAAATTAGAAACTAAATGCAATCCAGAAATTTCACAATTAGAAAATGATGTGTCAATTAAAGGTAATCTGTAAAACAATTGATTTATAAATGAATATTAAATAATAAATAGATTACTGGATCTAACATCTGAGATTTTTGAATCCCTGGGATTTAAATTACCTATCCTGGAATAGCTAATATTAAAGTCAGGCTAGAAAAGCCTGAAATATAATATTAACTAAACCACAAATTTACCATTAGATAATAACTAAAATATGTCCATTTTATTTTTATAATTATTTTTACACTATATTAAACCTGGCTATACAATAATTATACCAAGTGATGTAATTGAGTCAAATTTACAAGAACAAAGAAATTATTTTACTTTTTAAAACGCAATAATAATAACAACAATCACAATATTAAAAAAAAAAAAAAAAAAAAAAAAAAAAAAAAAAAAAAAAAAAAAAAAAAAAAAAAAAAAAANAATAATGAAAAATAGGGAGATACGAGAAAATCTAAATAACGAGATAGGAATCATGTAGTTTCACTAGATTACTATGAGTGTTTTACAGGGTTCAGTCATATTGAGTCTAAACCGCCTCCAGTTAACTTGGTTGCATACATTTGCAGCACCTGGAATCAAATTACATTATTATAACGGATGGTTAAAAAATATAAGTTTAGTTATATTTAACAATTAAGAAATCATTCCTTGTAATTTTAAACTGGTAAGTAGTTGGTCTAAAAAGAATTAAAATTTGATGTAAAAATTCAGACAGACTTCACTGTACACATATTTTTATAGCAATTATTCCCATTTTCCTGTGAATTTAATTGTTTTTTTTAAAAAAGTGGATTTTGAAAAAGGTTTAATTGTTGTTATTTTAAATTGATTACCTTTACAAATTTATTATTTATAAAAATCCTTCCTAATAATGATCTATGCAGAGATTAAATTGTACGTTTGTTTTAAGTTTAAGGTATCTTGTAAAATCATTTTATAAGAGGTAAATCATTGCTGACAGGTAAAGAAACGCCTATGTGATAAAAAAAACTACCAAATTTTACATGAGGAAAAAACTGCTCTGTAAACTTTATCACGCAAATGAGTGTAAACAATTTTGAATTTAATTTTCCTTTGATCTGACCACATAAGAAGTTTTACTATAAGATGCAGGGAAAAAAATAATAAGTAAAAAATACCCAAGTTTCCTCAGTAGGAGGTTCTTACCCCTCAGCGATGAAATGTGGAATGAATTCTTATTTTTTCCTAAATTATCAGAATGATTTTGAAATATTAAATTTAATTGATTTTCCAGGAGCTTAGGATAGAAATAAAAACTATCAATATACATTATATGTTGTAAAGGCCTGTAACCACCCCTTGTTGTCCTTCCATACTATTTATATAAAAATTATTATTGTTAAAAAAAGAAAATGTATGTAAGATTTATCCCGATAGATACAGCTCAGATAACAAGGTAAAATGTAGTTAACTCAATAGTAATAATGTAGTAAATAATACTCAATAGTAAATAATGTAGTTAACTCCATTCCATACTATAAGCATGGATATAGCAAAAACCGAGAGGATGAAAAACTTAATCTTAGTCCTCATATAGAGTTAAAAAATATTAATTTTCTTAAAGAGAGAGTGAGAAAAAATAAATTAGAATAAATTAGACTATCAAGGAGTTAGATTATTTATTTTCTCGCTAAGTTAAAAAAATAAATAAATGGAGAGACAATACCTTTAACCTTCGATGTTTATCTTAATATTTATATGATAATAAATTTTCTAATAGTACCTGGTAAATAAAAGCATACTGGTCCTTGGTCTGTACAGATCCTGCCCTGTCTTTTCTTATATTGCACACAGTTTTGGGGACATCTATAGTTCTCTTGACTTCAAAGTCCCTGATACAGATGTCTATAGCTATAATAGTGCCTGTCCTCCCGGTTCCAGGACTGCAGTGTACTACTATGGGAGAACTGTTCTCTTTGCTCTTGATGTAGGAACGTGCTTCTATGAGGAAAGCAATCACAGATGTTGGCTCTGACGGAACACCTAGTGGGGGCCAGCATGTTAACCATAGATGTACAACCTCCCTCCATAGATTGTTCTCCAGATTCTAAACAGAAATAAATCATAAATTATTATACGAATAATAACTGGAGGAGAATTGACCAGGGTGAAATTATTTATAAGAGCCAAGAGAAAATGCAGGTGGATAGGGCATACACTGAGGAAACTAGAGGATGGCTTAAAGAATGCCAGAAGAGGCCTTGAATAGAATATGCAGAGAAGAGGACCAGAGAGAGACCTCGGTGAACCAGGGGCTGGAGAAGGACCATTATGAACAAGAGATCAAGGCTTGCTGCAAATAGAGTCCGGGGGAAATGCTTTGTTGGTGCTCTAAGCTTCCCTTTGGAGTAATAAGGAGCTAAGTCAATAATAATAATCAATAATTTAAAACAAGAGATTTAGAACAAGAGATCAAGGATTGCTGCAAATAGAGTCCGCTGGAAATGCTTTGTTAATACTCTAAGCTTCCCCTCGGAAGTAATAAGGAGCTAAGTCAATAATAATAATCAATAATTTAAAACAAGAGATTTAGAACAAGAGATCAAGGATTGCTGCAAATAGAGTCCGCTGGAAATGCTTTGTTAATACTCTAAGCTTCCCCTCGGAAGTAATAAGGAGCTAAGTCAATAATAATAATCAATAATTTAAAACAAGAGATTTAGAACAAGAGATCAAGGATTGCTGCAAATAGAGTCCGCTGGAAATGCTTTGTTAATACTCTAAGCTTCCCCTCGGAAGTAATAAGGAGCTAAGTCAATAATAATAATCAATAATTTAAAACAAGAGATTTAGAACAAGAGATCAAGGATTGCTGCAAATAGAGTCCGCTGGAAATGCTTTGTTAATACTCTAAGCTTCCCCTCGGAAGTAATAAGGAGCTAAGTCAATAATAATAATCAATAATTTAAAACAAGAGATTTAGAACAAGAGATCAAGGATTGCTGCAAATAGAGTCCGCTGGAAATGCTTTGTTAATACTCTAAGCTTCCCCTCGGAAGTAATAAGGAGCTAAGTCAATAATAATAATCAATAATTTAAAACAAGAGATTTAGAACAAGAGATCAAGGATTGCTGCAAATAGAGTCCGCTGGAAATGCTTTGTTAATACTCTAAGCTTCCCCTCGGAAGTAATAAGGAGCTAAGTCAATAATAATAATCAATAATTTAAAACAAGAGATTTAGAACAAGAGATCAAGGATTGCTGCAAATAGAGTCCGCTGGAAATGCTTTGTTAATACTCTAAGCTTCCCCTCGGAAGTAATAAGGAGCTAAGTCAATAATAATAATCAATAATTTAAAACAAGAGATTTAGAACAAGAGATCAAGGATTGCTGCAAATAGAGTCCGCTGGAAATGCTTTGTTAATACTCTAAGCTTCCCCTCGGAAGTAATAAGGAGCTAAGTCAATAATAATAATCAATAATTTAAAACAAGAGATTTAGAACAAGAGATCAAGGATTGCTGCAAATAGAGTCCGCTGGAAATGCTTTGTTAATACTCTAAGCTTCCCCTCGGAAGTAATAAGGAGCTAAGTCAATAATAATAATCAATAATTTAAAACAAGAGATTTAGAACAAGAGATCAAGGATTGCTGCAAATAGAGTCCGCTGGAAATGCTTTGTTAATACTCTAAGCTTCCCCTCGGAAGTAATAAGGAGCTAAGTCAATTAATAATAATTTACAAACAATGTACCATGCGTTCCTGATAAAACTATTTTGGCAACGAAAATACTTGTTTACATGAGTAGTTAAAACTCCAAGGAAATCCCCAATCTACAATAAATAACATTTGCCAATAAATAATAATAAGCAAGGAGATACTTGTTTAGGACGAATCTGCATGTATCCTTTTTATCTTTTATCTCTCCCAATGGGGGTGCCGCACCACAAATCCTCGTGGAGCCACCCTCCTCCACACCCTATCCTCCACACCCTATCCTCCACCACATTTCACATCCTGGCTCCCGACCAATACACTTACTGGCCCTCAGATCCCAACCGCCTTCCTGACAAACTTGATTACTTTATAACATCCAATAACCTTTCCCAACACTCCCTAATTAAATCCACACCAGACCTATCCTCTGATCATAGCCCAGTATTTCTTTCCTTCTATGACACCCCAATTCACAAAAAATCCAATTCCTTGATCCAAGGTCCCATAAAGTGGGACCAATTTGCAACCTACCTTGAATCCATCTTAAGTCTTTCCATTCCCCTAAAAACTCCATCAGACATAGATAAAGCCATAGATACACTAACACACACAATACAATCATCAATAACACAATCGACTATACACAAAACACAATCATTCAACAACAGATGGCATCTGCCCCTGGAACTGCGTCAACTAATTGCTGAGAGACGAAGGGCCCGAGCCAGATGGCAGCGTACACGATACCCATCAGATAAAACTAAGTTCAACAGATTATCCCATCGCCTCTCTTCCAAACTAAGAGACTACCGTTCACAGTGTCACCTAGATTTTACCGCTTCCTTGTCTCCAAAAGATGGATCTCTTTGGAAAGCCACCAAGCGCCTCCTTGCTTACCAATCTCCTCCTTTTTCCTTAAAAAAATCAGATAACACATGGACAAACACAGAACAAGACACAGCAACAGAATTCTCCAAACACCTTACCTCAGTATTCCGTCCTCACCCCAACATCAGAGATCCTAACACTACTGCAAACATACTCCATGACTTATCCATACCCCTCCAGCTATCTCCTCCACCAAAAGCATTTCACCCATCCGACGTCCTTCACACAGTCAAATCCCTACCCAACAAGAAAGCACCAGGCAATGATCAGATAACCCCCATAATATTAAAACACCTACCCCGCAAAGCCATTATATTCCTTACCAACATATACAATGCTATCCTCCGCACCACCTACTTCCCTATCCTTTGGAAAACTTCCATCATCATTATGATACCCAAACCACAAAAACCTTCTCACAAAGTAACCTCCTACAGACCTATCTCCCTCTTACCCACTATGGGTAAAGTCCTAGAGAAACTCCTTCTCCGTAGACTCCTTCCCATCCTTGAAATAGCCAAAATCCTTCCTGACCACCAGTTTGGTTTTCGCCACCAGCACTCAACAATCCACCAAACCTATCGACTTGTCGACCAAATTGCAGCAGCCCTTGAACGGAAACAATATTGCTCTGGGGTCTTTCTAGACGAGGCTCAAGCCTTTGATAGAGTTTGGCACCAGGGCCTATTGTGGAAACTCAAGGACAATATCCCTTTCACTTACTACCTAATCCTCACATCCTACCTTTCCGACAGATTCTTCAGAGTAAAAATAGGTAATAGCCTATCACAAATAAGTCAAGCAAAGGCTGGGGTTCCTCAAGGTAGCATCCTATCTCCCTTATTATACACCGTTTACACATCCGACATACCAAAACACCCATCCACTCTCCTTGCATCCTTTGCAGATGACAAAGCCATACTAGCCACCCATAATGATCCACAAGTAGCCTCCCATATTCTCCAAGAACACCTTTCACTCCTCCAACCATGGTTCCAGTGTTGGAGAATAAAAATAAATGAACAAAAAAGCACACAAGTCACATTCACTCTCCGCCATGGTTTTTGTCCACCAGTATACCTAAATAACAAAATCATACCACCCGCCACTACTGTTCGTTACCTTGGGCTGCATCTGGACAAAAGGCTAAGACTTCTAGATCATCGCACACGCCTCACATTAAAACACAGACTACAAATCTACAACTCAATTCTCAAGCCTTCCTGGTCATATGGCATTGAAATCAGGGGTTCCACAAAACCATCAAATCTTCACCGTCTGCAGTCTCTACAGTCAAAAATCGTAAGAAAACTGTCCCATCTTCCTTTTTATGTTCCAAACATCATCATCCATAAAGACCTAAAGGTACCTTTTGTGAGCGATCTTGCTAAAGACAGATATAAAAATTTCCACAACAAACTTGAACCCCACAACAACCCTCTTGTTCATGCCCTTTCCTCACCTCATATACCTTCAAACCCACACAGAAGACTGAAAAGAGCATGGCCAAGAGATCTTCTAAGAATCAACTGAAGAAAATTATGTGCACTATCTAAGCGATGTATATGCAAATGCATATGCAAATGCATATGCATAATAATGTTACGGAGTGCCACCACTGGGTGAACGCCCGATCATGTTAAATCGAAGTGCTAAAAATTGTAACCCTTAACAACACTTATTAAAACAAAACAAAAAATTGTAGTTGAAGTGAACAATAAACTAAAAAAAAAAAAAAAAATCTTTTATCTCTATTATTAATGTTTCCATATTTTAAAAATTTATTTGGAGCTTTGAACAACATAGAGACACGAATGCAGTATAAATATCGAGTATAGTGTGAGAAAAACCAATAAAATCATTTGGACAGAGATTTGATGGGAAAGACAAAAAAATCAATCTCATTCAATTTTCCAAGCCATTATCCATGTAAGAATACGACTTTTAATACAGCAGGAGTAGGACAAGCTCTAATAAACTATGAAAAGTATGATTCTAACTTCTAACTGAAAAATAATTATAGAGGATGGGATATAAAGAGGAAATAAGTAAAAAAACAACTTTAGAGGCCTACCTTAAGTTGAAGATTGGATATAACATATTTTTCTGTGACTTCCCTCTTCTTAAGAGTCACTTGGAGGTCACCAAAGACTCGGTGACAGTCAAGAACTTCAGATGGTGGCAAGTAATCTGCACATTTCTCCTGTAACAAGTAATTGATTAAATTGTTTTACATATTTAATATTAATTTTAGTTATTAAATTATACATTTTCTTCCTTTGTTATTCTTAGACTTGCTATTGCAATCTCTCCAGAAATTACGAAGCTTATTGGTATTTGACTATCAGTGCCATAATGCCACGGAAATCAAACTTTATACATTTTATACTTAATTATAATATATGTTTTTCTTTATTTTTTGTAAGTTTATTTACAATAATTTTCTACTTTGATAAAATTTGTATATCAATAATTTTAAGTTATAAGATGATAGAGTAGAAATCTGTCACAATCCCATACAAAAAATATTAAATGCAAAGTGTTCTCTGGCATTTTATCAATTGGCTTTATTATTAAAAAATTAAAAAAAAATTTCTGTTAATTGGTATTACAAAAAAAACTTTTTTTTGTAATACCAATTAACAGAAAAGTTTTGAAATAAAATGAGAACTCACAACACCGCCCTCTTGAAGATCTGTAAGCATTATAACTAGTCGAGATTGCTGTTCCCAGATCATCTGCCAAAAATCTGACACTGTATCTGCCATTGGCGCCTGACAGGCAATGTAAAACTTCTCCTCTCCTTTAGCTCCCTGAAAATATAATTGAACATAACTAAATAAATAACTATATTCTTTCACTAGAACAGGCATTATTGTTGTAGAACAGGCTTACAATTGTTAAAACAAAAGCAATAACAACAAAATTAAACTCACCTTAACATAATTAGCATTAATATAGGTATCGATTTCAGGGTTGTTGCCTCTAGTGGAGTTTAGAACAACCCTAGTTTCAGGTATTGGGATCACGTTGGCGAACCTGTTCTTAGTTTCAACTCCTGGAGGCAGCTCATCTGGTTTAACCGAAACAGTAGGAATCTGAGTAAACTCTTCATCAATCATTGAACGATTGTTACAGAAATTTCCCAGCGTCGCAAAGTTCACTACATGTGAAATGGCGCCCTGCAAATAAAATAAAAGAAATAAAAATATTTTCCTTCTTTTTTTCTTACCTAATAGTTAATAAATGATACTGTAGTTGCTTACTGGATCGTCAAAAGCAGGGTTGCCATAAGAACGTTTGGACGCACGGGCAGCTTTCCTTCTTGTACTATTATACACCGAAATGTTGTCCAAACTGTAATCTTCCAATGAAACTGGAGTACATCTTTGTCCATAGTTAAAGCCTTTTTGTCTTTTCCTTATGACAAACTAAAGAATAAAATAAACAAACAAAATAAATAAATGAGAAAGATGGTATTTTTAATGACAGAAAAAAAGTATTATACTTACTAATAAAATGACGATAAAGAGTAGACAAACTCCAGCTATAGAAGAGATTACGATTGCAGCAATGAGAGAACTATTTCCTTCAGATTTTTTGTCCATCTCGACAAATTTCCTCATTCCAATCACTTTGTCTACTCTTTTCACCTAAAACAAAGTAAGAATACATTAAACATATATTTAAGCATGATCAAATATGTTTAAAGTTCTCATCTATCAGTGAAGTTGTCTAAATCAAAGTGATGATTTTGATGTCAGTTAGAAAAAATCATGTTTAAGAGAGTAGTGCCATTGGAAATGGGTAACTACAATATCATCAGCCAAAGATAAAAGACAAAGCATAAAAGACATAGAAGTGTTCAGATGTTTATAGGGTCAATTTAAATTAATGGTAAAAGCAACCACGTGATTGGAGGAACTCTTGAGTAGCTACACAAAAAAAGCTTATTATATTAATAGCATATAAAACTCATTATGTTTTTAAAACTATGTGTAAATTGTATTATTTGTAAGAGAGTTTTATCCTCCTTCAGATGATTAATTGGTTTGCCAGAAATAATAGCTTAATTTATGCATTAGTCGACTCTCATTAATTCAAATCACTTTTTTTCTTCTTTTTTTTATAATTCAAAGTTGTTGGCTGCTCCTGGATGAAATGATTTGGAATTATCCTTTTTGATAATTCGAACTATCAATATTTCTCAATTATTTTGTGTTCCTTTGGCTTTTATAGAATTGATAATGATAGAATTGATACTGAAAGTAGTTTAAATCAAACTTTAGGTGTTTTACCTAATGTTAAAGCTAATTAATTAAAAAACAAGTAAGGCGCGCTTCACGCAAAAAACAAGTACGTGAGGCGATAATCGCTGGTTTCTGTACAATTAAGTGTAATAGTTGCATATACTTTTTCTAAAATTCAAGACCTTTAAATTGATGTATAATATGCCATGGTAACTAAAAACTTTTTTTTAGTCACCCGCCATATTGGCCGGGCCGCCATCTTGGAAATATTGAGTTTAAAAACTCCAAAATTTGTCCAGTTGTCTAAAATGCCGAGATGTACCAGTGTGCCAAATTTCATGTTTCTAGCTATAGTGGTTTATGAATTGAAACAAGCCAACGGACAGACAGACAGACAGAGCCGTTATATAAGGTTCCTTTTTTACTTTGTACAGAAACCTAAAAATAGCCTATCCTATTTAAACAAAACTAAGTGATGCTTACCGGGTAAGAGAAGTCCAGTCCTTCTCGCTGCCAGAGATCAATAAATCTATCAGTAAGGAACATATCGTTGTGACCCTGAGAGTCAATCAGGTAAACCTGTATTGGGAACAAGCCATCGTCACTTGGAGGGTTCCTGAACAGGCACTCCTTGGGACCAAGATTATTGATGATAACTTGCCTTCGATGAATATCACTGGAAAAATAAAAGCATTACAAATGTTATTCGTTCTCTTTTAATAACGCTACTACTTTACTATTTTAAGGCGGTTTATTGACAGTATTTATTATTTAATCAATAATTTTTAATGTATGATCCTTATTGGGGTGGAATAGAATAGAATAGAATAGAAAAATATTTGTATTTAAAGCAAATAAGCCTTATACAAAGGGGTGTAGCCAAATTACATCAAATTATAAATAACTAAGAAATAATAAAGAGCATTAACGACAAAAATTGGATTAACAATTACTCCTCCAGGATAAAAGATCTAGTTTTGAGAATATTTAATACATAATAAAATATGTTTTTACTATTGTTTTTGTTTTGGTAAGTTAATATGGAAGCAACATTAGTCGTGTCTGCCCATTCCTCACTAACTACGTGCATTGGAAGAAAGGATTTTCTTTGGAGCTCATATATTGGGCATCGTAAAAAAATATGACCTATATTTTCTTGCTCCCCAAGATTACATATCGGGCAGATTTCATTCGTTTTTATTTTGTGGAGCATCCCTCTAATTGTTAATTTTAAACTATCGAAACCCGCTGTTCTAACCTGTGCAAGGATACGTTGTACTGAATAAGGTAGAAATAATGATGTGTTTAGGTAATGATAATCGGGGCTATTGCAGCTTGTTAATATTCTGTATAAACTGGAGTAAGATGAGGTTTGTATTCTGTCCAAGTCTTTTTGTCTAAGTTTTAATCCGTATGCTGTCTGTGTGTTTTGTATAAATGTCGAAGAGAACGGTGCTGTTAGTACTAAGTTGGGGTTGACGTCTATTGTGGCTAGTAACTGCTTTATTTGAGAAACCCAGTTATATTTTACTGTATTACCTTAAACCGAATCTAAGTATATTAGACGATTAAAGCACTGCTTCACGAGACTATCGTCCTATTCTGTTTATAAACTTTAACACTTGACCGAGGATTTTAATTGAGACATGTTGAACGTCGAACTCTTGCCTCACAATATAATGCGGAGTATTGACGTTTAACGAGAAATAATTTTTAAAGAAGTAGTTTTGTAGAGCTTCTAATTGCTTAAGGTATCGAAGAGACCATATCGGAGAGGCATACAAGAGAGTTCCAAGCACGGATGCGTTATATACTTGCTTGACAGCTTTAAAGGAGCGATTGGATGCTTTAGCAAGAGTTTCTTTACTGATTTCTTTACTGAGGTTCTTAACTGCACCAGATATCGCCCTGCAGCGTGCTACTGTATATTTAGTATTTTCTTCGAATAACCCTCTTTTGGTAAAATATACTCCAAGGTAATTAAAACTAGTCACTTCCTCAAGAATTTGATTATTATAGTAGCACTTGGGGCGATTTTGGGACAGATTGCCCTTTGATACTATCATGACTTTAGTTTTATTTGTATTCACTGTCAAACCGTTGTCTCGACAGTATTCATCGAGAATTTTCAAAGCTGAATTTAGCTGGATTACCGAGTCTGACATTATAGTGAGATCATCTGCGTAGGCTAACAGAACAATGTTTGTTTCACCGTTGATGCTTACACCCTCGTATCCTCTTGCTTTAAAGAACGCGTCGATATCGCTAATGAAAAGGTTGAACAAAAGAGGTGATAATATTTCACCTTGAAGCACGCCTTTTAATATAGATATTTCGTTCGATTTTTCGTTTTTATAAAGAATTTTGGTTTTGGCTTGATTGTATAAACTGATTAATACCCGTAGAAATTTTGAGCTCAAGTTTACTCCCTGTAGTTTTTTTATTAGTAGGTGATGATCAAGGCTATCGAAGGCCTTTTTGAAGTCAACAAAAGCGACAAATAGTTTTCTTTTCGGTAGTCGGATATGATTTTGTATCAATGAATTTAATATAAAGATATTATCGCAACAGCTTTTATTGTTTTTGAACCCTGATTGAGTATCAGGGATCAACTTATGTTTTTCTGACCAAAGTCGGAGCCGGTTATTGAGGATGGATGTGAATATTTTTGTAATGCAGTTAATGAGTGCTATTCCTCTGTAATTATTTAAATCGGTTTTTTCTCCCTTCTTGTATAATATTACAGTACATATCTGGGACCAATCACTAGGAGTACTTTCCAGTTCTAGGATTTTATTATAAAATAAGTTAAGGTGTTGCAGCCATTCTTGGGGGAGATATTTGAAAAAGTCGTAGCTAATAGAGTCAGGACCGGGAGTTGTACCACTCTTACATGCATTGATAGCTAGTGTCATTTCTTTATTTGTAATGGGTGTATCAAGATCAGGGTCAGTCAACTCTGTAATGTTATTGTCGGTCAGTTTTTGTTTGTTATCAGTAGCAGAGTACAGGTGTGAGTAAAAGTCTTCCCATTCATCTAATCTTATTGGGGTGGATCAGTAAAGGTGTCCCATCTAGTTTGCACTTATTTTTTAAAGGCATACTGTAAGGCCCACCAAATCAATAATTTAGAAAATAGGAAAAAATGGTCAACTAATGACTTGTACTAAATATTTTTTAAATATTTTAAAGTATAAATAATAAAATAAACATGAACTCCTCCATCCATGTTTTTAAAGATGAAAGGATTACTAAAAGGAATACTTTCAATAACAAATGATTCACATCATCGTTTAGTTTATGCTTCTGAATAGGTTTTGATGATAACATTTTAAGGGTTCAAAATTTATTGTTCCTCAACAGGTTTTTGTAAAAACACTATTTCCAATCCCCCCCCCCCCCCCATCAATTTTATATGCCATTAAATAAAATCATACATAAATTGGGTGCCCAAGACTCTATAGACTGTAGAGTTATTAGTGTAACTAATATGATATAATTGATCATAATGAAAATTAGACAGATATCTACCTTCCATTGGTTTTAAAGAGTCTGATTATGGAGTTCCTCAGTTCTTCTTTGCTTGAGCACAGTTCCTTATCGTTGGCTTGGACTAGTAACCGAGTAAAAACTGGATCTGATGTGTCGTAAATAGCATCTTCTTCAGACCCAGGATATCCTAAAAAATAAATAAATAAATATAACACTCAATAAGCAGAGATAATTAAGACAAAGCATGAATGATAAACACAGAGTAGGAGAGATAGAGGCTTAGATTTAAACCTCTTAGACTTATAGCTAAACATTTAGCTCAACTTCTACACTAAAGATGACTATTAATCACCACCAAGTTTTGTTGGAGCTATAGTATACTTTGTTTTTATTACATACAATTTAAATTTCTTACTAATTTGAAAGTAAACTCACTGTCATGTTCTTCTTCTACAGTGACTTCAACCTCAGGGCTTGGTGTCAATTCTGGGTTGACAGGAACTTTCTGTGGTTCCTCAGTCGTGGGATAAAATTTAGGAGTACTTTCTTCTTCTGGTTTAGAAGAATTGTCAACGGGGTTGGTCAAGATGTTGGTAGTTTTATTTTCTTGTTCAATACTGAATTCTGATTCTTTACTCTCATTTGAAGTGAATGGCTGAGTATCATTGGAGGTAGCAATATCTTCCTCACTGTGGTAATTAACTGGAGGTTCCACTGTCGTAGAAACGGCGACTTTATCCACAGTGTACATAGAACCAGGGAATTTGGTTATGGTGGAGGTCATCAAATCTTCTGTAGAGTTAAACAACTCAATTAGTTTTGAGTCATCTCGTGCACTTGTAACTTCATGGTGTTTTTCTGTTGAGTTAACTTTTTGAATAATGTTCTTTTCAGTAATAACTGTCGGTTCAACATCGTTGATGTCCTCATTTGTTTTGGTTACAGAGTCATTTCCAGAAGTTTCAAAATCTTCTGAAACATCAGCAGACGGAGGTGTAGATGAAACAGGAGGAATAGTAGTTACGATTGGTTTGATAATTTTTTCAGTTGAAATCGTACTTTTCTCAATATCAAGAGGGATTTCATTAACCTCTTTGGGTTGGCTTGTGGTGGTGTTTAATATTTCTACAGGTTTTTCAGTAGGAGTTATTGAAGTTAAAGATGAAGATGGTTCTGTGTTATGACTAACATTAAACATATCAAAAAGTTTGATAGAGAAATCTTTCTCTGTTGAACTTGAAGGTTCAGATGATAGTATAGAAACGACATTAGGATTTAATGTAACTTTTTCAGAACTATCTCTACCCTTTTCCGGTAACATAGTGGATGTGACATGGACTATTTTCTCAGTGGAAGTTGTAGTAGAAGAAGGTGCTTTTGTAGTTACAGTAAGAGGTAATTCAGGTACCGATGTTTCCACTGTAGGAACCAAAATAGTTGTGTTATGGACTTCACTAGAGAGTATTTCGTTCCCTGGTTTTAATGTTACAGGAGATTCTTCCACCTCTGAAGATGAGGGAGGTGTTGAAAAGTCAAAATTACTTGCATAGGAATTCTTTCCAGAAAACATTTTAGTGATATTGGGATGATTAGAATTGTTAAGTGAAGCACCAAATATTTGACTCATTTCTGGAACACTTTCTGTGGTCCGATATAAAATGTCAGAAACTGAGGGATCCGGATGTTCGGTGCCGACTTTATTTTGATGACTAGAATCGATCGGCAACAAAGGTCCGTCTCCGTCAGGGTCAACATCTTCGTGTAGTTCATTCACCGAATTGCTGATAGGCGAGGGATAAATAGACAAGTTTTTGACACTTTCAGTAGTAGTGCTTACAGCAGGAGTACTGGTAGTCAGAGGAGGGGGTATCTTTATTGTTGTATCAGACTCATTTATAATGTTACTTAATTCAGGAGTTCTAGGGGTGCTGCTGGGTTTTGATTCGTTTTGAATTTTTACAGGTTCCTCTGTTTTCACGGCGTTTGTCGTTTCATTGAAACCTTCCTTGTCTGAAGAAGTATCAATTAGATTAATAGAACTACTGGGGCTGGTAAAATTAGCTTCTATCAATTTTTGAGGTTTATCAGTAGTTAAAGACGAAACTTTTACCGAAGGAACGTCTCCAATATCGATTTTAGAGATACCGACCCAGTCCGATTCTCCTGAAAGTGAAGACGTTGATGATACCTCCACAGATGGTGAAGGTGCTGTGGTAGGAGCTGGAGTAGAGGTAGGAACGGACGGCTTAGGTTGATACTCGGTAGTTGGTTTACTCAACATGGTTGACCAAGGAACAATGGGCTTCACATCTAAGTGTGGTTTGTCTTTAGGAGTAGCTTTCATCGAAGCTAAAGTCCAAATCGTGGTTTCTTCAGGGATGCTTAAATCCGAAGAATTTATTTGTGCCGACCACGGCCTTTTCCGCCTCTGATATTTACTAAATTTATCATTATTTATTTCGCTTTCAGAAGTGGTATTTACTGTGTTAAGGACGGCGAGACCAGGCAAATATGAACCGGAAAGATTTCTCTCTTTGTTAGCCCTGCTTTTAAATTCCGTAGTAGACTGGCTGGGGTTTGTGATCCCTCGCTGTTTCTTGATCCAACGCTCGCCGTCCTTGTCAGCGTTTTCCTCTAGTTTCACAACTTTAGGTTCCGAAGGGACTGTGTTCTTAAGTACGTCGGCACTGTCGCCGTTCGTCGAGTTATCTTTATTATAACTCAGAGTCCTGCCTTTTGGAGGATACTCATATTGAACAGAGTCGTCCAAGCTCGATTTCGTCGTGCTTTTAATATCGTCAGGAATTTCCGTGGAAGTCGCTTCGATCTTCAAAATAGTTTTTTCTTCGGTTGAAAGGTCTGCATCGCTCACAACCGCGTTAGCATGAGGAGTATCTAAATTTTTGGGAATCCTTTCGGATTTTTCAGGTACTGGTTCTTTGGGAGATACCGCCTTTTCCTCGACGGATTCCTGACTAAGCTCGGGGGATGACTGATTGGAATCCTTATCTTCCACGTCTTCCTCTGGTGATAAAGGGACAGCGTTGATTCCGTCGGAAAGACTTTCGACCGGTCTTTTATCAAGTTTGTCATTTCTGATTTTCAGCGGCGACAGTTCTTTCTCAGAAGTGCTATTTAACGCAATAACCTCTTTTACAGCTTCTTCACTAACCGAAGCCGCTTCTTGCCCAAAGAGTAACAGCAATCCACACAGCAGCACCCCTGAAAATAAAAACAAAGTTTGTTTAAAATTAAAACTATCAACTAGGTAGTTTACACTTTATATAATTTAATATAATATAAGATTGTTTAGTCCTCACTTTACTTCAACAGAGTAAAGAGATAAGAGATGCTAATATTAAACATCAAAATAAAAGAGGGTATAAACGAAGCCCTACTTCAGTATACTTCCCCTTTAAGTCTCACTTCATAACATCTCAAGACAATGGCTTCCTTAAGTGACAAAGAAGGTCTTTTTTTAAACACAACCAGTAATGCAATACTTTAATGAAAGCAACAGGTTTCAGAGCTTCTTAACTTAAAATGTATTCCATAACTTCTAAGCCCAAGAGACTATTAACCTTAAGTCTTCACAAATGGAAATATCTGACACATATACAAAAATACTTATGACGCATGTAACTAATGATGACATCGAACATATGTAAAGAGTTTTTAAGATGTATAATTTTACGTCCACTTTTCTAACTCTTTTTTTAATGGAAACATTTGGATTTTTAACCACGTTTTTTAATGACAATGGAGACTTCATCATAGTAATTTTTGATCACGGTGGCTACTATAGACAGACCATGCCTCGGAATATCAAAATGCATTTAATCGCTCGAACATTCTCACGACGGTACTGTATCAAGTGTTCTCACCTTATCGGAATTACCGCATGTTCCGGGAAATCAATATTCAGAGCTCATCATAAGAAAGAACACGTTTTAGGTTAGCTCCAAATTAGTATTAAATAATTGCAACTGTGTCGTTGTCTTGCTGGAAACTTGACTTGAAACGTTGTGTCTCTAGGACTCAAAAAATGCTCGTCGAGGCAACAATTTATGAGGAGGTAATGAGTAAAATTGCCAGCTCACTACTCCGTATATCTGTGTCTACTATTTATTATTTTAATGTGAATAGATTACAAAATAGTTAAATTTCAAATTTAAATTGTCGTCGAAATATTTACTAAAAATGCTTCAAATTTAGAACTCATATTAAGACCAGTACCTATCGAAGTCACTGAAAAATGTCGAGTAAGTAAAAAGTGAGACTCAAATTGGGGTTTTTTATAAGATATGGGCAAACCAAGTAATAGTATGAAAACATAAACGTTGTTACCTTCGTTTGGCAGGTAGGAAGGTATATAAAAAGATAAAATTTATTATGAAACAAATAAAAAATACTGTACACAGTTCGAACCGCGGACACATTGATTATTTCAATGGATATCAATATAATAATACTTAAAAAAAAACATAATTAATGCCATGGGAAATAATCAGTAAGGTCATGAAACGGTTAGAATTATAATTGCGAGATGAAGCACCGAAATAAAATGTGCCTAGAAGAGTGAGGGATGCGACTCTTATAAAAAGGTAGTGAGAAATATTCTTGAATTAACTCTGAAGCATCCATAAGAACAGAAAACAAGGCAAGGACCTCGGCTGTATAATTCTCTCATTGAAAGTGAGAATTCACCGCGGCTACTGAACCTCATTTAACAATGGCTCAAAGAATATATATATATATATATATATAAAATTTAAAGCACGATGCATGACGTTAAATCTTTTCATTTTTTAAAGCATGCAGAAGTAAAATGACGATGATTAAAAAATTCCAATGTGAAACCCGAAAAAAACCACAGGAATCCTCTCTTTGATTGTAGAAAACGAAAATTACAAATCTTTCTCAATTTTTTAATCTATTCGTCTGTCTGTTTATATTAGATCTGTCTCGTCTGAGTATGAAGTAGNAAATTGAAATAACATCCCGATTCAAAAATCTGATTCTTAAATAAATACTTTCAAAATTGTAAAATATTTAATTATAAAGATAGTTTTGGTCAAGAAAAAAAATCATAAAAACTCTTGAATGTATTACATGAGCAAAGTATTTATTTTACCTAAGCAGTAAGCAGCTGTAGGAAAATAAGAAGTTCTTAATATTTTTCTTCACAACTCATCAGAAGAAAAAGTTACCGATCTAACTGGTTCCCGATGGGTGATAGTGATAGGTAATTTCGTTTTCGAATTATTTAGTGAAAATCTTGCCAGGAATACCTTAATCGATGAGTAAGATATGCGCAATCCTGCTTTGTGACAGAGTCGATGAGGATGACTCTTTTGACCAAGACAGTTAGTGTTTTATTATTTCATAAAACCTTCTGATGTCCTACAATTTGTTTTAAACGGATATGATAGGCGAAACGACATTCTCTTAAATTTCCGTTTAACGTTTATTTTTAAGGTGCGGTAAGTTTTAAACAAAATCTTTCTCTAACAGTACTTTATGCAGCTTATACTTAGCATATTATGTTTAAATAACGAGAAAATTAACTTACATATCAGGTGCTGTGGATGAAGGAACCTCATCTATATGTCTCTTTGGACAGCATCCCTCACTCCTGTAATCAAAGAAAAAAACTAACTATAATTAAAAAATAACTAACTATAAATATAAAACAAAAGAACACTTAAATTTTACAATCAAGTAAGTTAAAGAATAGTTTCTAAATTAATAATTTTTAAAATTACTATCTAAAACTATTGTAAAATCCTTTCACACTGATGAAAGTATTTTATACATAAAGGAGACGTGTAAAGTGGACGATTAAGTTAGATTAAGGTAATTAATTTAAGGTTATGTCAGCTTTCATTTTGGATTACGTTTAATTTATGGTTAGAGGCAAGTGGCTAGTACCTATATTTAGGCCATAACTTTATAACCTCGTCGGTATAAAGAGGTTATGTTAGTTTAATTTAATAAATTGAGGTTGTTAGTTAGGTTATTAACCCTTCTGTTTAGAGTGATAAACATTATATAAAGAGAATAATTTATTGATCCACAATAAAAAGGAAAATTAAAATAAAGCATTGAAATAAAAGATATAAAAAAAAGTTCAATTTAAAAAATATCCTTATCTAATAAAATAACATTTAAAAAATACGGAAAGAAAAGAACTAATTAAGTTTAATGCTTAAGAATAATAAAATCTAAATAGACTTCTTTCTTGCGTATAAGAATAGTTGTACAGATCTGTTGATCTTAATTTAACTTTGCTTTCACTCCGCATTTCCTGTCCATGAGCAGTAGTCATTATTATAATGGTTATCACTCGTTAACATCTCAATGTCACCAAACACAGAGAAAGTTAAATACCTCCATGAGATATTAAAATGTGTAGAGTGAATTTAGTTCTCAGTTTTACCGCGTTGTCTCTTATAGCGCTAGTTTGTTTCTCGTAAATAAAACAATTATTAAAAGGACACTATCCTGTGAATGGTCTCCGGTACGACCCATTTCCCACGTCACAACTGAATACCCCGTATTATATTTATTGCTTGTATACACTTCATACATTCTTCCTTCCTGTAATAAAATTATAACTTTCAACAAAATCCACAATGATTATGTTCATTTTTTAAAAAATATATTCCTTTTTTGTAGATATTTACCCAGGTTTGTTCATTGACATATTGCGAACACGTGTATCCTGCTTCCTCAATTCTAAACTGTAACAATGGATATGATATAAATTAGCGACATTCTCGTGAGAGGAATCCTGTAATCGTATCAAATCCAATTTATCTACATACTTATTTATTTTTAAAAAAATGAATAATTGAATTTTATAATCCCCCCCCCCTCAAAAAAAAATATAGGCGAATTTTTCTACTGAGCACCTCCAATCTTCAAAAGCGTAAGCCACCCCCAAGCGTTCTTGGACACCCTCAAGGCATCTTGCGCTGGGCCTTCCGCGTTATCTACCTCTGCCACTAAAAACATTTCTCTCGAAGTAATAAGCCTTAACCACGTTATAGGATGATGCTTGTAAACTATAAAATAAGAGCTTGTCTATAAAAATGATAAACACTTAGGCTTATAGGCATAGGCAAACATAAAAGTTTTTTTTCGGATTTCACCGAACTTAATTATAATTAATACAACTTGGTCGGTATTACAGTTGCCCAACCCCAACCAATGAGTTACCCTTCCAATGAGGTTGTATGCGTTTGCAATAAAGGTACGTTTTCCTAGATGCAACACCAGCGACTATCACTGGGACTAAAAATGATGAACCGTTTTCAACTTTCAACTACGCTCCTCCAGAGACTATTGCGGCGTTAATCAGTAAATAACTAGAAGAATAGATATGAACCAATCGGTAGTTTGGGAAGTTTAATGATGAGCTCTAGGAGCAGGCTCATAATCGTTCAGAAATCGACGCTGGCAACTCTATCGACATCCAGGCTAGAGGAAAACGGTAACTCAGAAATGAATTACCCCCAAAAAAAATCGTTTGTCAAAAATCACTCCAACCACGTCTAGGAAAACGTACCTCTTTAAGCTGCTTCCAAAACTAGAAATATGATTAATACGAGCATATGTGTAATTTTACTCTTAACTAAACTATTTACTCAATATTATTAGAAAGTTTTACACAGTAAGACGCAGTGTAGAAAAATTAACTTATGATACATCAGCTGTTAAACATTAGCATCGTTATCATTTAGAGAGGTTATGTTGTTCTATCTTGTCCTTGGTGTAACTCTAAAACAGTTGGATAGTCAAAAGATACAAATAGAATTTCAATGACAAACATACAGACACCTAAACTGTACAATACTGTGAGGAGTGAAATGGTCCAGCGTCGCATCTCCCAGTATTCGAGGCACTATTACAAGGCTCGCCGCTGTCCATTATCCTATTGGATACAATCATATACTCAATCATATTCTCAATTGGCTTTAGAATAGATTCTTTTCATCCAGATACCTCGGATGTTCTCCTCTCTCTCCTCCTATATCCGTTCAATCAAAAGTTATTTCGATTTAATTGGATTTTTCTTGCATATTAAATTCTGTAACCGGATGGCAAAACATGATAAGCCCATCAAAATATAACTAATAAGAGAAAAATATAAGCCCAGTTATGATCATTTTATTATTATAGACCAAATATAAAGTTTAGTTTTAATTGAAAAAGTAGAATATTCTGCAAAATGTTTATATACTTCCATAAAATAACAGTTTATTTATTTGTTCCTTTCCGGAAAGATATATTTTAAAGGAAAACGCACCAAGATGATTGTAGAATGGTAAATAGTAAAACAAAAGAATAAAAATATCTGCATGTGATTCATATCAATTTTAAATTAGTTCATTTTTTTCTTTGCTTGTTTTAATAATTAACTCAAGAATATTTTTTCTTTCAATTATTTTTTATCTGATTGATTCGAAATTAAGTTCCGATTGAATGAAAAATATGTATATACAATGATTGATAGTCGACAATTGAATGATTTCCTCAATTTTGTTTAAAAAAAGAAGATGCACCGCAAAAAGGTTGATTTTCGAGTATTCGTTTACACGGTGACACTATCTGAATACAAACACACACCTTGTCCCATTGTGTCCACGATATATCGTGATTCAGTTCTTGCCCATTGTCAATTGAATTTCACGATGTAAACAGGGTGGACATTGTTTAAAAACAACTCAACACCTCCACAACATTCTTTTGAATCGATTTAAAAAAAAAAAAAACTTAAAAAAAAAACATCAACAATACTGTTAGAACGGGCCTTTTGGCACATCGATCCATCCTCGACTGAGGCCATCGCCCAGGGCAACCGTTCAGGTCATACAAATCCAGTGCGGACCTTTAGCCAAATTCAATTAGAATGGAAACAATAACCTTGCCTGCACGGAATTCTTTTATCACGTTGCTAATCTTAACACAACTGAGAACCTTTCTACGAAATTAACTTATCATTAATTCATCGAATAATAAATTAAAACCTCGCCAAAATAACACTATTCTTTTATTTTTTATAATGCTGAGTCAACTTTTTTAAGATGCATGTATATTTTTTTTAAACAAATTATAGTATGCGAAATCGAGAAAAATTGTAACTCTAAATTTAGAAGTGCTACAACCTCCAACAAACTTTTACAACAAGTAAAATAATAAAGAAAAATAGGTAAAAAAAATTAAAATTTGATTGACTTAAAATCCATTTGATTTCTTTGAAATCGGAGACTAATGTCCGTTTATCAGAATGATCACATAGCTGCCGTTACCTTCGGCGAACAAGAAAGCAAATTAAATAGATAACTAGTTAATAATTTATAACAATAAATAAGGGCAAGAAAAAAATTGGTAAAAAAACAAAAAAAAAAAAAATTAAAAACAAAAAATAAGAGATAGAAGCAAAATAATTAAGAAAGACAGGTAAAAGAAAGAAAAATATTATTGAGAAACAAAATAATAAAGAACGACTGGTAAAAGAAAGAAAAATATGATTGGGAAGCAAAATAATAAAGAACTACAGGTAAAAGAAAGAAAAAAAATATTGCTAAGCAACTGGTAAAAGAAAAATTATTGAGAACCTCATTCTATTTTAGAATTTAGTTCAGTTTTTTTTACCGTTTTTGGTAAATTGCAAATTATTAGTTTATTTTGAGCACTACAATAGATTTTTCATCTTTGAAATTAAATTATTGAATACCTACATGTTCCTCTTCAAGAAGCAGCAACCGCAAGTTGATTCAAATAAAAGTATAATAAAATCTACCGTACATATGTAAACATTGTACAGGAATATATCAAATCATCGTCAAATTCAAATTAGGCTCCGATATCAATATATTCTCTAAATATGTATTACGAATACAAAAAATAAAAAATGGATACAAATCTAACTAAAGGATGAATGAATGCTGCAACTTTTGCTTGAATGAATGCTACAAACATACTTCTCGTATCCACAGTAACCACGAAACTGGTGGAGGAGGAAATAGAGTAGACGAAATTATTTCTTTTAGTTTGGTTGAAGTCATGCAAGCCAGTCTAGAAAACTGAACTACTAAACTAAGCTTCATTCACGTAAACATTTAAATAAAAAACTTTCTATTTTTGAAGTTTAAAAAAAACTCGTTTTGACATTGAACCCAACCTATTAAACACTTTATAGCGTTATTCAATCGTCACATCAAAAAGGGTAGTCACTGGACTACTTCCGTTCTCCGTTTTATAAGTCAAATAAAAATAAACTACATTTACAGTAAAACTAATAACATGTACAATCATACTTGCGCTAAACAATAAAAAGTAAAAATTGTCTGTTAAGTAGTGTGCCACATACCACATAGCTTCCTCGCGTCTTATTATAGGAGAATGATGGCGTGTGAAGTACCTAATTGTGGTTAAATTGGCCTTTTTGGTCTGGGTCATACTTATTTTTATTCAATATTAAATCAGTATAGGCAGATAAAATTAATATAGGGTCATATTATGTTGGCTACTTAAGACAAACTCTTCTTTTTCTATCTTCTTTATTATCGGCCGAGTACTTTTAAAGGTATAGGTGTTAGTAAAATAGTTTGTGCGCATGTGGGAGAGAAATAAATGGGCGTAAAAGGATGAAACTTATATGGGACCAATAAGCTAATTATGATCTACCATCTAAATTTAATTTAAATCGGACGAATAGTTTTGTGCTTTAAGTTAAAGATATGATAGTTCTCCAAAATTGTGGACAGACCAACAGAAACGACACGGGAACGAAAATGTTTCCTTACACCTGAAACGGATTTCTGTCTTGACATTTTTTAAATAGGCGACCTGAAAACGTTGGTTCTTATATCGAATAGTTCCCGTTATATTTGGTAAGCATTAAAATCTAAAAATTACTTACGAATATTAATGTTGATAACTTCTAAACAAGAATGAGATTGCGAAATTTGTTAAATCTAAGATCTGGTTTAAAAAGGTGCTGAAGATAAAACGAATTAACTTGTTCGGATTTTAAATCTGTACCGTGTTTCACAAAAGAATTCTTGTTTTCGGGTTTAATAGCTGTGATGAAGATACTAGAAGGTTCTCAGGCATTGTGCGAGAAGACAGTAGAACAACATTTGTTAAGTACTAAACATCTTTTCTAGTAATTAAACCCTTGTAGTAATTAAAACTAAGAGTACAACAACCCTGTTAAACACAAACATATAAGAACAAATAAAGACTAAAAAACAACTAATAAAAATTAGAAAAAAACAACAGCATAACAAGAGATGAAAAACAACTCAAGTTATCGCTTCCTACTAGTAATTAATAGACCAAATCACAAAATTCTATATGTCTCTACTGGAGAAGTAAAACTGAAGGAAGAATACTCTAGTTTGAAAAACACCTAAGGTAATTTAAAAACACCTAATTTTTTTTTTTGGTTTTATGTTAATAGTTATGATTGTAAAGAAAACTCATGAAAAATATAAACCAATTACGTTTAAAATATCGTTCTATCTCAGATATTTAATTTCTTAAAAATCACAACACTAATCGAAAACAATTTTCATACGAAACACAACTTATTTATATGATATTGTAAGCTTTGGGGAAGTCCGCCTAGAATGTAGTAGAACAGAGTTGATTCTACAGATGTGCAGTTAAGTGCGGAGTCAAGGAAAAAGTCTCTATAAGTAACGTAAGGAAATGTGAAAGAGAAGGAAGTAAACATCTGGAGTTTCTCGAATGTTTAAATAATTTGGTTTTATCTTTTACGTTTCTTTTTATATTAGCTGAAACCAATGTTAATCCGTGTTTTACATCAATATTAATTAAGTAAAGAATCAAAAAGAGGAAGATCACTTCCCCATAACAAATTTTGTGAAAAAGAAATTGGTCAGAACTGGAAGAAATATTAGTCTTATAAAAAATATAGTCTTTCATGCTTCACTAACATATTAAAAAATATACCTATTGTTCTCAGAAAAATATAGCTAATCAAAAAGCTAACAAGTCAGATTAAAAGTTTAATATAAGCTGTAGTAATATGAATAAATCTTCCTCATTCGCAATAAATAAAATATCGACTTATTAGATATTGACTTTATTGTTAAGTATCAAAAAAAATATTGTTATATCTTTTGGATTACTAATAATGATTACAGTATAAACCATAGTTTGTTAACAATATTTAATAAACCGCTCTTATCTATTGTAAAACACAGGATTTTTTTTTTTTCACACGGAGTATTGGATATTTGTTTAGCCAGGTTGCAAAGAAATTTTTACAATAAACGTAAATACACTGAAAAAAAAATCCCTAGTCTGAACTACAATACGTTACAAGTATTACTTGTACTTGTGCAGGTAGAAAAATAACTTATTGGTCCAGAAGGTATAGAAACTTATGTGGTACTAACTATGGGCTAATTATGACCTATCCAAAATCGGACAAATAGTTTTTGAGATGTGTTGGTTCGCAAAAACTGAAGACTTTTAATTGGATTTTTTAAATCGAAGACTTACGAGCTTGAGAACGATGGCATAGCTTCAAGTTACCTTCGGTAACATCGTAAACAAAAATAAATTTTACTTCAATAGTTGAGGCACTTAAAGGAAATAATAATTTAAAAAAAAAGGTTTAATTTATCTAGAAACTAAATATATTTCGCCCTCTCTCAGGGCATATTCATTACACTGGCGAGAATACAAAAAATTTTCACGTCTTAGATAAACATTTTAGATTAAATTAAATTAAATAGATAAATATATTAGGATACTATGTAATCCTTCGTCAAATGATAATAAATAAATAAGATCAATCAGTCACCAGTAATGGAATAAAACTAACATAGAATTAAAAACGTACACGAATAAGGAAATGAACTATAACCCACTGGGAAGGTATTACTGAATTACAGATCATATGTTATAACCTACGATCAAAGAAACAAACCTAATAACTCTCAAAAATAAATTTGTTTCTAAGGCTCTACCGCCCTTTGAGGTTAGGAAAAACAGTAAAATTCAAATTACTCTGATTCTAAGCAAGATATCAAAAATCTTATCACAGGCTTCATTCCTAATTTTAATTCTGCACAATTTGAGCCCTATTTCAACTTCCTATGATAAATAGTACAGGCGCCATTTTGATACAACGGGTTTTATCGTTGTATCAAAATGGCGCCTGTAGTATTTATCATAGGAAGTTGAAATAGGGCTCAAATTGTGCAGAATTAAAATTAGGAATGAAGCCTGTGATAAGATTTTTGATATCTTGCTTTGAACCAGAGTAATTAAAATTTTACTGTTTTTCCTAACCTTAAAGGGCGGTAGAGCCTTAAGAATCAAGGTAAATATTTTATCACAATATATTATTCTTCCATGAAGAAAACTTAAAGAAAAAGCTTGACGTCACAGCCTTTGATTTTGCTTTTCATTATTGTAAATCTTTTCTACGAAAAAAAAATAGAAAAGCCCTTGATATTAGAGCTTTGATTTCTTTCTTTTTTTTAGAAATGTAATAATTGATGAAAATAATCAATGTATATTATTAACTTATTATATAGACAATGAAAAAACGAAACAAATAAAACTAAGTCCTTTTTCTCCTTTTAAGTCAAAAACAAATAAACGAAGTTATATTATTCATAGACAATTCGTCACTTAAAGAAATCAATACTCGAAGGCTTTCATTTGTTATGCTGAGTGGCTGCCTTGGTTCATGTTAACTAAAAAGGGAGGGTTTTATTTTTAGGAACTATTCCAATATTCGATGGAATAAATTAAATAGATAATTCCAGTGGTTTGTATTCCATGCAATGAGTAAATAATATAAAGCTGGGTTATTTTTTAAAGGTCTAATTCTAGAACATTCAAGGCAAGAGTTACAATATAAGAAAATGTGAAATTTAGGTTTCGAAGATACTATCAGTATTAGAGGGTTATTTTATGTCCGTGGTTGTGACTCGATTTGAAAATTGGTACATGAAAATTAATGGTAAGTTAATACAAAATAGACAGTAAAGCACGAAGAAATTGTGCTAAGGTTAGACATAAGGCCATTTCTAATCCACTGGTTATTTCTTTAGAAAGAATAAAGGCTAATGATTCTAAATTTTTTACATAGATTAAACAGATTGCTTTCATTTTATAGGTGAAAAATAATGAAAACATTTCATCTCTGGACATTAGCCAAAATAAGTTAGGGTATAAAGAAAAACTTTCTTTTAAAAGTATAACTAATATTTTTAACAATTTATATATTTATAAGAAAACGGCTTATTTCGTTAGATTCGTATTTAAATGACTACAATTTAGAATTTTTAATATAATCGTCGGAACCGTTTTAGAGATTTTTTTTTTATTTTTAAGAGTTTTTTGGGGGTATCACCCTCCAAATTAGGAACTAAAATTGATTTCTTGATTTCACCTCGGGGTATGATTTTTCATGTGTGCCAAATTTCGTCAAAATCGGCCCAGTAGTTTAGGCTCCAGGCATCTGCACAGACGACAGACATTTTTTAAAAACTACTTTTTTGGACTCGGGGACCTCAAAACATGTAAATCCATCAAACTCTCAAAATCGAATTTTCGCGCCATCGCAATACTTTCTACTTATAAGAGAAAGAAAAAACTTTTAATGATGGCAAGAATCCATATCTATAGCTAATTTACAATATTTACCTTCTATCTCAAAACTTAAAACCTAAAGTAATACCTGTACCTGTAAATAAAACTTAAAAGTAAATTAAAACAATAAATTAAAAGCTAGGCTGCAACAAAAACTTAACTATTATCGTGGCTCTCGTTCATAGCCAGAAATAAATGTAAACCATCACTTATTGAACACTTTTAAATATGTTGAAAGTTAATTTAAATTAAATATTATTGGATTTAAATTGAATATCACTATCTATCTTGTATTAGAACTCGATCTTGTCGTACCAATATCTAAGGATAACTATATCAAAGTATTATCCATATTACATATTTCTTATTCTTAGGGTTCTTTTAAAGTCTTTCTTAACCTAGCTTGAGGCCGTCGAGCTTTTGTCCCACTTTTATCCAAGCCCTGTCCTAGATCTAACAAATGACAAAATGTAAAATGAACAATAAAGGTGAAAATAATGAGGTTGCATGCACGTGATAAATCCGATAGATATGAAAAATAGAAGTAAAAGGACCGTGAGTTAAGATTTTTTTGAAAAGGCCTGGTGAATGTTTTTCTTTTATGAGTAAGAAAGGTCAACCTTGGTACAGCCACAGTCGACTACGGCCTCCAAAACATTGTAACCTATACCTAAAACTATATAAAATACATTCACTATACTTGAAAACCTTTCAAACATTTTATAAATAGAAAAATAACATATATGTATCTAAGAGTACATCGCAAACTCGGTGAAGCTTCAATCAAGGTTAGTTTTATAAGTCAATGAATTCAAATGACATTTTTATTAGAATTATTTTACATAACAATAAAAATAACCATTAGGATTATACTAATTCAGTTCAACTAATTAATTTATTGTATCTTTATATTTAAAGCTATCCTATTTAACAGCATCCTATTTAAACAAAAACAAATAGATGCGTTCACAGCTCGCTGCACGGCCTGATTAATCAATGCTGCTGTTGAACATATGTTTCAAACCTAAACAAACTTTCTCGTAGTACCGCTTCAAACCCGAATAAAACGTTCCGCAGGCTTTGTTTTTATTTAACTTTATTTATAACATGAACGGAACCTGTGTACAAGAAGAAAGGGTGAGAGAAAACAGGCGGGAAAACACAACCACGGCTTCTTAAATATATATAGCTTTCAATATTATAGTAGTGAGGTTTTTTCCTAGTATGTGATTCTTATTGATAGTAATGTCTAAAGGAAAAAATTAAAAGTTCACTTTTGCAATGCTTTGACCCCTCTTTGGGTCATCTTTAAGCTGACTATATGATTACTGATTACTGATCCTTCCGGTTCTTGCTAAAAAAATAACTTTTTTCTAACCAGGGTGGTTATTGTCATTTGTTTGGGTCAATTTTTCTTAAAATCCAGGCTTCACAATTTAAACCAAAAAAAAAAAAATATATATACCACAATCAATGTAACAACCAATCCAACTGTCTTTCATTTAGACCCTTCAAGTAAGAAATATAAATTTATAGTTATGTATGCAACCCGAAACACGCGGCGAGCCAAGAGCTATATGAACTATGAACCTAGCTCCAAGCTTTATTTAAGTTATCAGGATTATTACAACTGAGTAAAAATATTTCTAATTTCGAGTATATACTATAGAGCAATTCTTTACACAAAATTTGAAAAAAAAATGAATGAAAAATTAAAACTAGCATTATAATTCGAATTTAGATATATTTCTTTAAGATAGTCCAAGCTTAAGCTCTATAGTTCAAAGGTCAAAACATTAAAGATACTCATGATTTCATCAAATCATAATTATAAGTGACCAATCATATGAATGCGTCATCCAATAGGATAAAGTACATACTTGGTGCAGCCAATAGTGTATGCAACTTGCCGGAAATCATGGCCCAAAAATTGAAATGATTGATTTTGCATGGCTGCAGTGGTGATCAGTGTTTCACATTGATAATTGAAAAATCCCGTCAAGTACTTGCCAGCAAGTTACTAAAAGGGTTTCTTCGGTCATAAGAATTAATTATAATTATATATTTTTTTAAACAAAAACATCTATTGTTAACTTTTAAAAATCAAGATGTGCATATATTATTATTCTTTACTATCTTCGGTATGCGCTTATTGAATTCTTTTAGGGGTAAAATGGCCGCCAATTTGGAAACAAAATATATTTTTGTGAACTAAATTTCAATACCTTTCAAATGATATCCGACTTCGATTTTTCAAAACACAAAAATTTTGGGGCCCCCTAGTTACGCCCCCCTAAAATTTTTAAAAATTGACTTTTTTATATAAACTTCCGGACATATCATTGGACCACAAGGACGCATATTTTTGTGTCTTTGCCTTATTTTTATGACCTGTCCTATTGGGCTAGCGGGAGGGGACATTTTTTTTTGCGTTTTGTTTTAATTTTTAGGGGGGTAAAATGGCCACCAATTTGGAAACAAAATATATTTTTGTAAACTAAATTTCAATACCTTTCAAATGATACCCAATTTCGATTTTTCAAATCACAAAAATTTTGGGCCCCCTGGTTACGCCCCCCTAAAATTTTTAAAAATTTTCTTTTTTATATCAACTTCCGCAAATATCATTGGACCACAGAGACGCATATTTTTGTGTCTTTGCCTTATTTTTAGGACCTGTCCTATTGGGCTAGCGGGGGGGGGACATTTTTTTTTGCGTTTTGTTTTGAGTGATAAAGTTCGCAATAGGTTTTCTGTTTTTGGGCAAAAAAGTTTAACTTATATACCAAATTTCAAGTCAATAGCGTCAGTAGGTTGGGAGATATAATCCAAGTTGCGACGGACGGACGGACGGACGAACTACCAAAAGCATAAGGGTTTCTATGACGACCTCGAAACCCTAATGAAGTAGATCTTAAAAGTAATTCCTCCATCCCAGTCCCTTATAACGTTATGTTCAGAACATAACGAAAATATGTGAATAAGGAATAGTAACGTTGGATGCGGTATTCCTAGTAACTACTGACCTTTACTACCATTTGTTCGACTGCCATCGAGATGAGATAATAACACATTTTAAACTAAGAGCAGTTCATTTATTATATATTTATAAAGTGGCTGGTTCATCTATTCTGTAATCCTAAATTATTGCTAGATTATGAGCAAAAAATAAAAATAAAGACGAAAGCAAGCATGCAATTACAGTGTTTTTTTGCGAGAATATTATATAAACGACACATTTGTGTGGTCCATTACACTATGCAGAGCAACTGTTTCTATTACTAGTAAAAGAGCTTTCAGTATTTACGCTGATATAATCACAAGTAGATGCTCAGTAATAAATTAATCTTCTGTAAATCGGTACGTAAAAGAAACAGTAAAAAGAAATATGTTTAGTACTTTTATACATAACTAACTAATGATGTGTAAATTGGAGTACTG
The DNA here is from genome assembly GCA_001010745.2 of Gerris buenoi. Classification (NCBI taxonomy): domain Eukaryota; kingdom Metazoa; phylum Arthropoda; class Insecta; order Hemiptera; family Gerridae; genus Gerris; species Gerris buenoi. Next base: position 285,129 of record KZ651105.1, read on the forward strand.
CAAACAATCTACAGCATTATATAAGAAGGGATGTCGAGAATAAACGCGCAACAAACGTTCGATCAGTAAAAATTAAATTACCCAATAAATTATAAATGGTATAAATTATAGTGCAATTCCTTCTTTCTTATTTTTTATTTTTTTTATACTGCACATAAAAAATAAAGATATTTTTTTTGTAACTTAAGGAGAGGGAATTACCTACCGTTTCAGCATTTGTTGTTGACTTTTACATCAATTTTATTCTTCGGGCGAAAAATAATGTTAAGAAATATTAGCTAATCCGGAAGAGCAATGTAAAATTATATTTTTTAAAAATTAATGGAAAAGTTAAACAATTATCCTTCGATGATCTAAGTGAAATACTTATTTTTTTATATTGTTTTAAAAATGAAAATAATAGTAATAAATGACATAAATAAATTGTGCTTTTCTAAAATGGTTAAAACGTGCACTTTTCCTAACTTATTGTATAGGCTGCTAAAAAATTACTGGCTATTGAAAGGTACAGTTGCAAACACAATCTTGAAAGATCATCCATATGATCAGATCAAGAGAGCTATCTGTTCACAGTATGACTCAAGCAACTGAATGAGTAGAGTCATGACTCACATCGTATGCAGTTCCTTTGTGAAAGATTCCAGGACATAGGTTTGAAACGTGGACTTTTATTAAAGCAGAAACATCCTCTTCCAGGACATACAGCTACAAACTACAAAATACCTCACGAACAAATATTAGTAGTCTGAACATATGCTCTTTGAATATGGTATGTAATACAGTGTTAAATGCAACAAATGATTAAAGATTGCCATTGGGAGAGCGATTAAAAATTTAATACGAAAAATAGATTCTCGATTAAACAACGCATCTGCCAACCTGAAGTTGAATGCTGGTCACCAAAAACCAATCGAGAAAAATCGAGGAACCTTTTATAGCAACTATTGCATATGTTTAATCATATACAATTTAATTTTTATAAAAGGATTTGATAAAGGAAAATAATTAAAAAAATGCCCATCACACCAACCAACATCAGGTGCATATATTGTAATATTTTAATTAATGAATGAGTCAATTGAGACAACACATCCACACATCATACCTGGGCATCATCCAAATGTCCATTAAATAATTATGAATAGTTTGTATCATAATTATTGAGAAATTTGATAAATGTGACCAATTTTATAGGGTCCGCATGTATCAATTCAATGTATGAAACATTTGCTACATCTCCATACCTCATAAATGTGCGCCATTTATTATTTTCTACGCAAATATATTTATAAAATATATTTTTATAAAATGTAATTTTAAATTAAAAAATCGTATTGATCAATTAAATTCTCGGTAGGGAACAATTATGTCAATAAGTTGTTAAAAAGTAATTTCTAAAATAATAAAACTGTAAAACATAAAAGAGCCGTTCTTTAAA
>KZ651105.1:301201-317685 GCA_001010745.2 Gerris buenoi
GAATAATTTTTAAACTATGACCATGCAAACTTGAAATGTCACTCACAATAATAGAGTAACAGTTCCCACCGTGAGCTGCCTCGAGGAAAAGCTAAATCTTAAGCACTTATATTAATGCCCTAAACGTCTAAAGTGAAATTCAAGAGCATCATGGGCTAAAATTAAAAAAAATGGGGGGGAGGACACCCTACGTTTTGGGGGGGATTTGCGCATTGAGCTTTGGGGGGGATGGGCACCACTGATGAGAGGTGCTTGCTGGTAGTAACTAATTATAATGATTTGACAACCACAGACAATACTAACGCCTTTATGATACTAACCCGAATGTACGCTGCCACTTTTAACAAGAGAAATCCAGTGTTGTTATCAATAATAGATCAGTAAGTCATTCTCATAAATCTTAAGGAGGAAATCGTGTAAAAGATTTTTCGAAGTTTCGAAACCATTGCTCAGATCTTTCTTCTACTGAATGTCATCATGAGTAACTCAACCTTGAGAATGATATCGTCAGAGTTAAAATAATTGTCTGCCAATTTGGCACATAGTTTCCACGCGTCTTATTATTGGAACGGTCACATGTGATTTGGATCTAGTTTTGATTCCCAGGGGGGTCAAACTTATATTTAGCAATATTAAATTTTCGCAAGCGGTTGAAGTTATATTCGTTACGTTTGGTAAGCTCGGAAGCAAACATTCTCTGACGTATTCCCCTTTTATTGAAATCGTCGGGATTAAAAACATCTCTGATTCGTTATCCTCCAACAGATATAAGTCATAAAAGAATTTAGCGAGTTAAACAATGATGATAGATTAAGAAGATGCACTAGGTTAATAATAAAATTAAAACTATGCAACTGTCAACTATAACAGGACAAAAAAGCTTGCAGGTCTTGATTAAGTCTAATCGAACAATTTATTGATTGTCAGATTAGGTAAATAAGAGAAGATAAGGAAACAAGTAAAGGAGAGCAAGAATGATGAAATATTATCTTTTATATCCTCTTCCGAGGACCAAAATAAAAAATCGAACCGATTGTTTTGACCATCGTATTGCGACTTGGCAAGATATGTGAAGGAAGAGGGGTTGGGCTCAAGGTCAAAATAAAGGCAAGGCTAAGCACAATACGTATGATTAAGTCCTGCGTGCCTTAAGACTTAACAACTTTGAAGAGATTCTTTGTTTTATAACTTTAGCTTTCGTTTCTTTTGTGTAGGATTACTGTAGAGCGAACACCGTACAGCAACTGAGCGACGTGCAGATCTATCATTATGAAGGCTTTAATAATTACTCCACGTGGATACAAAAGAAGAAAAATAATAAAGAGGAAGTATGTCGATTGTTTTATTATTTAGACGATACAGAACAATATGGATTCTTTTTTTTCTTATCATAATGAAAATCATCTAAGGTAACATCAATCACCATAGAAAGATGCTGTAATTATTATTTTTCATTTATCAAGTATATGTAATTAAAAGAGGGATGTTAAAGAGGGATATTTTTATTTTCTAAAAATAAATAATTGAGAAAAACCAAACTGGGAATCCCAAGAAGTTATAACATGAACAAATATGTATTTGTTTGATAATAAAACCAGGAAAAAAGAGCCTCTTAATTTTTTTAAAAAAAAGAAAGATAAAATATATATAAAATTAAATTAGTCTCTAAAATTAAATTAGTATATATAAAATATGTATATATAAAATTAAATTAGTATTTTGAAAATACATATTATTAACATAATTGTACTGCTTAAGGCTCCCTAAGCGAAGACTCTGATAAGTATATAAGTCTTTACCTTAGAAGTTATTTCGTCATCATTTTAGAAGTAATAAACTTGGAATTTTATTCTTAACCTCCTCTAGCATAGTAGAAACGACAAGTACATAAAACTACTCTCATTACCAGAGACCTTCAAAATGTAGCATTTATTTTTACGAAATGTGGCACTATAAAGTGTGGCAATATGGCACTTATTTTGGCATTTATTTTAGCTAATACATAAAGTCCAATAGGCAGCTATATTGTATATTGAATAGTGCTAAGTAAAGTGCATTTCGAGGGTTTAAAATACCCAACACCTGGTATTTGAAGATTAGGCTGGGAAATACACAAGAATCACCACCAAAAATAAAGTTATTGACTATATTTTTAAAGCAATTAGTTTTTTATAAATTATTTAAATTTTCGAATAAGAACGAAAATTTGTCTGAAAAACTTTCTCTAAATTAGTAATCTTAAAATTATGTCTGCGGCCGGTAAGAACCATTTTGAAATGTGAAAAAGTTGTCTCAACGTCGCTCGACACTACTGGAACATATTTTAGGGCAGCGACGTCAGCTAGGGTCAGATTTTCTATTTCGTCTCTACACTACACCTCCCCTTTCAGGATTCGGGTGACGGTGACATTCTCCACAGTGGTCCAGCCCGGATTATGGTGGAGAATAGCGTCAATTTTATGTCGAAGTTTTTCCCCAATCGGACCCGGCAACCCTTACTCCTCTATTTAAGTTCCTCGAGGAGAGCTACAGCTTTCGTTAGCTCTTAACCGCGAGTCTCCAGTTTTTCAATAATATTTGGAAAGACCCCGAAATTAGCTTTAATAAATACCAATCTACTGACTGACTTGGCTGTTGTTAAGGACACTCTTTGCTTTTGGGATACCCAAATTTGCCGATTCTTCGAAGCCCTCTATGACCTTAATGTAATACTCTAATGCACTTTTGTGCATTCATTTGGGTAAAGAAGCCATTTTAATCTCTACTCTATGAATCGTCAGCGGTAGCTTTGTCCGGGATTAAGTCGAAAAACAGGAAATCAAGCCATCTTAGGGTACCAACCAGTAGAGACTGGTAAACCCCCTGTCCTTGCAGAAACTTATAGGACAGGGGGTTTACTTGCACCGTTAGACAGTGAATGCCTTCTAATCCTTAAAAGGTTTTGGTACCTAAATAATGTATGTTTGAATAGAAAAACCATATAAAATATGCACATCAGTGGAAATTTCTAACAAAAAGTAGAATACTTATGCGAAAATATGCAATACTATGTATTAATGCTGGAAATATGCAATAATACCCGAAATATGCAAAATATGCATTTTTAAATTTGGCAAAAAGTGTGGCATTTTACCAAAAATTGGCAAAATGTGGCTTTTTACCGAAAAATGTGGCATTTTAGTATGGCGCCATGGCAAAAAGGCATTTGAAGGTCTCTGCTAATTACAAAGGAACGATAGTTCAAAAATAAATAAGTTTCTTTTTCTATGAACATATATTTTACTTTTACTTCAAGCTCAAGCATGTTCAAAGACGTGCCAAAAATATGGCTTGAATTCCAACCAATATTATCATCAAATTAATCTTTATCTTCCAGAGGATTACGTATTTGAAATTATGTAAATTGTAAAACTGGATTAGAAACTATTGCTCGTCCTAAAAATTATTCACATCGTAAAGGATTTATCTTTAGATGCCTACTTTTGGAGAAGATATAACATCATATAAACCTTAAAAATGGAAGTTTAACAAATTTAGCTGTTTTGGTTGTTAGATGGTTACTTGTTTTGGTTTTCATATACATATAATATGTTTACTTCACTGGGTTTTATGTTTGGTTACTATTACATAAATGGAAGTTTAACAAATTGAGCGTTTGGTTGTTTTTGTTTTATGTTTGATAACTATTACATAGATCTTAGTTCAGGAGATAGCAGTGACAGTCAGGTAAAAGCTAGGATTTCTATTTAAATGCCACTAGTACACCTTCGTTATCGAAAGGCCACATATGATCGTTTCTAAATACAATATAGAAATTTCTTCAACTAACATTCCTAGACAAATGTTCTAAAAGGCAGATAGATTCATCTTCATGAAAGGACCATCTTAACGAATAAAGGATTTCACGAAAATTATGAGTGTCACGGGATCAGAAAATTAACACATCCAGGCGGTTTATATTTTATTCAAGATCGGTGGACGCCATTTCTATCGAAATTTTAACCATTTACCTTACGATGCGGGTGAAATCACCAAAAAGAGTGGATCACACCACAAAATTATAATAAAGAGTCAGACTTACATAGGTCAAGTTTTATTTCAATGCCCTCAATTTGTTGAACATTACTTGTATCTCTGTAGTAGTCTATTAAATAAGTTAATTTAGAAATGTAATGATGTTAATTCTATTTTTGTTTGCCGTTTGTTTTACGTCCCGATGAATACATCATTAGGTTCTAATCGATGTGATCATCAGTGTGAAACATGTCTCTCCTTTCACCTTGCTGGAATTCGAACTCAACAGATATGTCAGTGTTAAGTGTTTAGACCTAGGTTTCAGGCGAGTTGCGAACGCTAACCACTAATCCCAAATTTTGTTTATTTTTTTTAAGTGAACCATTATAATTGCTTTAGGCTATTAACTTCTTGGTGGTGTTCTTAGCCTGATCAAGCGGTTAAATTCATTAAAGAGAGAATGAATAAATTTGTTTTTCATAACCTTTTCTTAGTGGATACTACGACCAATTATCAAAGGACCTTCTTGTATTCACTTTCTTATAACAGGCACTATTACAGAAGGATGTGAACTGTGGACAGAATGTTTATTAGACTATTTCCTGGAGCGCCAGTATTATGGAACGTACAAAATATACTCTTAAAATTACCACAACTCTCAATTCTCCATTCGTCATAGATCATTCATTTAATTGCTCATGCTTGGTACATGAAAAGATTAACATTATTTGAAGCGCATTTTGTAAAATCTAATTAGGTGCAAAGAATGAAACGCTTCTGAGCTAATAGAACGCTAATTGAGCAATAAACTCGAGAATTCATTACTCAAAGAATTCTAGGACTGTGTTTTTGGACAGAGAAATCTTTTAAAAAATTCTACTAATGCATCGTCAGTAGAATTTTTTAAAAGATTTCTCTGTACAAAAACACAGTCCTAGAATTCTTTGAGTAATGAATATTTAAATATTATTTATGAAATAATTAAATATTTCTTTTTAATTTTAAAAAAATATATATACATATTTAGTTGATTGAAAAATTAATAAAGGGATAACATATGGGGGGGATGACATATTAGGGACACATAATAAGGGATAAGTAATTTCCATTTTTTCCAAGCATTCATCGGAATAAAATGAAATAGTATGCTTTCCATAAAAGTTTTGCTGATAAGATATTCAACCTTATCGGATAATAATACTGCTTTTTTTAAAAAAAGAAAGTCGGTGTACTAAATATTGGTTATCAGCAAAATAATTTGGAAAGGTTATTAATGAAACACTTTTACTTTTGATATTATACTTTTGTTTCAACAAGTACTTTTAAACAGAAAGTTTAATATGATCTGATGCAATGATATCTGATCATTTCAGAGAAGCGAGTGTCTGACAAATTAATAAAATCAACAATGGTCATTTGTTTTTAAATGCCGACGTTGGCTAGACTCTGTCTGTACATAACATAACAGTTGGCAGTTTCTTTGAATGTAAACCGTTAAGTTGTGAACTCCTCTGATGATATCCGGGAATCACTATTCAGCAATGTATCGGATGACGTGATCGATTGAATAAGGAACAAGTTGAACCGTTGACATTTCATGACAGTTGGACTTGTCCTACAACATATCGTCATTCTCGTATACTTGGGATCCTGTTACAACTCCATCGTAAACATATACTTACTATCCACTTTGTTAAGATTTCATAGATGTTTTGAAAGATTGTCGCTAGGGCCGCCACTTCGGGCGTTTTCGTAGCTCCGCCCTACCTCCGAGGGCACCCGATGTCTACGCAGAGAACTGTAGAACAGTCAGTCTGCCCTAAGTCAGCTCCGAGTTGGTACCGATTCTGCACTACAACCTGACAAAAACCTCCACGCTATGTTGATTAACCTAACCTCTCAATATTAACTTTAAAATAATCCGCCTTCCAATTATCTTTATGTATCCTAAATACAGTCCACTATTAATAACAAAGTATACAAGTGTACAAGTGTGTAATTATTCCACGTCGTTACCAGCGCGACATTTTTTGGTTCCTTGTGCCGGACTCTAATATCTCGGATTTACCTCGTTCTTCAACTTCAACTCATCTCTACACTACATCTCTTCATTGCCGTACCTACAAGTTTCTCTTTCATCTCTTCAAGTTGATCGTCGAAGATAGCGAAGTAAACCGAGAGGTAAACCTATTCCTTTTACATTTTCCTTTATATGTCTCTTATGTCCTCCCTTCCTTTCCCTTTTTATCGAATAGTTATTTCTCATTTCCAGCCAGAATTGTATTTAGTTCCTATTAAAATCCTCCATATTATAAAGTTATTGTATAGTGTGGAATGTTAGTCCAATCCCGAGTTAGTGTGTTTGTGTAGGGTAGTTAAGTTACGTTGCGAGTTTTGTACTCAGTCTATTCTATTAGTGTGCTAGTGTTAGTTCTATTTCTATCCGTGTCCTGTGTGTTAGTCTTAGTTACTCCTACCTACCTCCGTGCGCCCTCCAAGGTCAACCTACTCAGCTGTTCCCTCCTGTGAGTTCTACGACCACTATCGCACAACTCTTATCTCTACCTTTAACACATATTCTTTCGCCTTTCGTTATCTTGACCCCGTTCACTGATAATTTTTTCTCTTAAGTTTTTTTTCTTTTGAAACTTCTCTTTATTTTATTTCGTGTTTTTGTTTTATAAATAAAGGGGTTGAATCCTTTATTTTAAAGTTTATGCTTTTATTTTATGACATTTTATTGTCAAATCCTTCGAATCGTGGATTTCCTACTTCCTTGTATGTTATAATATTTTTATATTCTAAGTTTTATTTTTATTTCACAATCCAAGTTTATTAAGTTTTTTATCCTCTTTAATTTTATTGGAAATATTTACTACTGTGGCAAGATTTAATTCAGTATGGGAAAGCCAAAATCCCTTTTAAAGCAGTTACTTTGTACTAAATCGACAATATTATCTTCGTTAAATAGATTTGAACAGTTTTTGCTAAATTATAATGAAGACCAAGAAAACCAAATTCCTGCCAGGCTAGAGGCTGTCAAGCCCTTGCTCAACCAATTTACTGATTGCGTTTCTGAAATTCAAGTCAATTTTGAAGTTGATTCAGAAGAACTAGAAAATGATTTATTTAATTTTGAGTACAAATACTTTTCTATTATTGGGTCCTTAGAATCTAAATGTAAACTATCTTTAACCAAATCCAAAACCTCTGACTCAATTAATTCGCCTACTTCTACCCACCACCACATTGACACCGTCTTATCTACCACTACACATCCAGTTCGTTTACCACAAATTTATTTACCCACTTTTAATTCGGATCTTCACAACTGGGTTTCCTTTAAAGATAATTTTAAAAGTTTAATACACGATAATTTAAATTTATCTAATGTACAAAAGTTACATTATTTACGTTCTAGTTTGAAAGGTCCTGCTTTAGATTTAATCTCCAATTTATCGATTACAGATTTAAATTATAAAGTTGCATGGGAACTTCTATTATCCAGGTACGATAATAATCGTCTAATATCACAAACTCATGTTCTGACCTTGTTTAATTTACAAAGATTAAAAAACGAAAATCTTTCTGATTTAAAATTTTTGACTAACGAATTCTTTAAAAATGTTAGAGCTCTAGAAGCTATTGGGGAAAGCACTCAAACAGCTGATTTTATTTTAATTCCTTTATTAACGTCCAAATTAAATATTTCTACCCTAAAACGTTGGGAACAATTCGTATCCTCTTGTCCGGAAGATAAAGTTTTAACTCTTAATGATTTAGAATCCTTTTTATTGAAACAGATTAGTATCCTAGAAGTTTCTTCTAATATTTCTTTTGTGCCTACTGATGCCAAACAAAATAACTCTAAATTTCCTAATTCTTATCCTTACAAAAAAAATGATAATTTTCATTTTAAAACTCAACCTAAAGATAATAAAAGATCTGATAATAATTCTGGCTATGCTAATAGCAGAAATGTTAATTACAATTATTCAGCAGTTAAGGAAGATAACCATAACTTAAATTCAAACCAACTTACAGATAAACCTAAATCTAGTTTAACTAATTCTGGTCCATCCTTTCAACCTAAAAAAGAATATAAGTGTTATATTTGCCCTGAATATCACAAACTATATCAATGTCCGACATTTAAAAATCTATCAGCCCATGATAGATTGACCCGTGTCAATGAAAAGAGATTATGTCGTAATTGTTTTTCTCAAAAACACCAGGCTTCTGAATGCAGTAATGGTGGTGTTTGTAGGGTTTGTTCAGCCAAGCATCACAGTTTACTTCATGTAGAGTCTTCTGATTCAAACAAGTCGTTCAATGCTTCGTCCCAGCAAACCGTGAGTAAGGTTTTACTGGCCACTGCTCAGATTCTCATAACTGATTTATCAGGAAACCTTGTCCCTGCTACAGCGCTGCTAGACAGTGGTGCTCAGAGCGATTTTATTTCAGAATCACTTGTTAATAAATTATGTTTAAATCTAGTTTCTGCGAATACTCCGATATGCGGTATCACCCAAGTGAGTTCGACTGTTAATCACAAGGTGAAAACTCGTATCAAATCTAGAATAAGTAATTTTTCTGCGCAAGTTGAGTTTCTTGTTTTATCCAAAATCTGTGATAATTTGCCACAAGTTCCTGTTCCTTATGCAGATTGGAATTTGCCTCCAAACATCCTTCTTGCCGATCCTGATTTTTTTAATCCTCATGCAATAGATGTTATAATTGGTTCATCCTTATTTTTCGAAATATTGTCTCCTGAAAAATTCAAACTCAATGATTCTCTTCCTATTTTTCAAAATACTGTTTTCGGTTGGGTAATTGCTGGAAAATATCCCCCACAATCACCGTCAGTAAATTTTCTTACTACATCCGTTCCTACTTGTATTCCAAATTCCAGTCTTGAATATCATTTAGATCAATTACTGTCCAGGTTTTGGGAGCTGGAACAAGTTCCCAAAGTTAAGGTTATGTCTCCACAAGAACGTAGTGTTGACGAATATTATGATTCCACAGTAAGTCGAGCCCCCTCTGGAAAATATATTGTACATCTTCCCTTTAAAAGGGATCCATCTTGTCTAGGGAATTCATCCAATTTAGCTCTCAAGCAATTTTATTCATTAGAGAAAAAGTTTGAAAAAGATCCTGAGTTTTTCCGTCAATACAAAGAATTTATAACCGAATATGTTTCGTTGGGACACATGGTAGAGGTCCCTGAATCTGATTATTCCACCCTACATGAAGAACCAAATTATTTTTTCCCTCACCATGCCGTCCGGCGAGAACATGCTCTTACCTCCAAAATAAGAGTTGTTTTTAATGGATCAGCACCTACTTCTTCTGGTATATCGTTGAATGAAGTATTAGATGTAGGTCCCTCCTTGCAGCAAAATTCTTTAAATATTATCCTTCGATTCCGCACTCATCAATTTGCCGTTACTGCAGATATTGAAAAAATGTATCGCCAAATATTAGTTCACGATCCACACACCAAATTTCAGTTAATCTATTGGAGAAACCATCCTAAAGAAAGGGTAAAAATCTATCGTTTATTAACTGTCACTTATGGAACCGCCCCGGCTCCATACTTGGCTATAAAAACTCTTAAAAAGTTAGCTCTTGATGAATCTTCTAATTTTCCCTTAGCCTCTAAGTGTATCCTCAATGATTTTTATGTAGATGATCTCTGCACTGGTCAAGACCTTCCTAGTATGCTAAGTAAGTTACATGATGAACTTTCAACTTTACTCGATCGAGGAGGAATGCGAATAAGAAAATGGTGCTCAAATAACAATGAGTTTCTCTCTTCCTTAACAGATGTCAATCCTGATCCCTTATATGCTTTAGATTTAGCATCAAGTGACAATATCAAAACTTTAGGAGTTAGTTGGAATCCAAAAGCTGACACCTTTCATTATAAGGTTAACCTTTCTGATAATGAACTTCATACAAAACGTTCCGTTGTTTCAGACATAGCTAAAGTCTATGACCCTCTTGGTCTTCTTTGTCCAGTAGTTAGTTATGCTAAGATTTTAATCCAAAGTTTATGGCTGTCCAAGATTAACTGGGATGACTGCTTGCCTCCTGAAGACTTAGAATCTTGGATTAAATTTAGTAAAGACTTGATTTTGTTAAATGCTTTTGAGATGCCGAGATATGTTGGTAAGCACTTCTCTGCCATCAATGAGATCCACGGCTTTTGTGACTCGAGTCAAAAAGCATACGGTGCCGCTATCTACTTAAAATCCATATCACCAGAAGGTTGTTCTGTTCATCTTCTAGCTGCAAAATCCAGAGTTGCACCAGTTCAGTCACAATCCCTCCCGAGGCTTGAGCTATGTGGAGCTCTTCTCCTAGCTAACTTATACTCTATAGTTACTGAGTCCCTGTCCAATGTTAATATTTCCTGTGTTAGATTGTGGTCAGATTCTACCATAGTTTTGCACTGGTTAGCAGGTGAGTCTTCTAGGTGGAAGACTTTTGTCTGTAATCGTGTATCTGAAATCCAACAATTAACCCCCGATTGTGTTTGGTCTCATGTTTCCACACAAGAAAACCCAGCAGATCTCATCACTCGAGGTCTCCTTCCATCTGAATTTATAGAGCAACTCCCATACTGGCTTCATGGACCCTCCTGGCTCCAGAATCCAAGTTATACTTACCAACCGTTTATTGAGTCTAAGTCCCTTGAAATTCCAGAAGCTAAGCAAATTTCATTGAATTTTATTTCAACTACGGCCCCTAAATTACCTATGTGCGTCGAAACTTCATCATCTTGGATTTCACTTCACAGAACACTTGCCCATGTTTTAAGATTCATAAATAATTGTAGATTGCAAAAGGATAACCGTATCTATGGTCCTTTGACCTTAAGTGAAATTGAAAGGGCTCAGACCATTATTGTTAAAGTTTGCCAACACGAGATGTTTGTAGAAGAAATTAAGTGTCTTGAAAATAATCAGCCCCTTGCAAAATCTAGTAGATTGCTATCTCTAGATCCATTTATCGATAATTTTGGAATTCTACGTGTAGGTGGTCGTCTCAAGAATTCGACTTTAAGTTTTGAGCAAGCTCATCCTATCATATTAAATTCTAATCACCATTTAAGTACCTTAATAGTCAGACATTACCACATCTGTAGTTTACATGCTGGCCCTCAAAGTCTATTGTACAGAGTTCGCCTTAAGTATTGGATTATTAATGGCAAAAATTTATGCAAAGCCATTTTTAGAAATTGTACTTTATGTTTTAAACTTAAACCTAAGCCGTTTTCTTATCTAATGGGTAATTTACCAGCAGATAGAGTAACTCCAACTTTTCCATTTTTAAAAACCGGAATGGACTTTGCTGGCCCTATCTTCATTAAGCAGTCTACACAAAGGAAAAGTCCTATTGTAAAATGTTACATTTGTATTTTTGTGTGTATGGTTACAAAGGCCATTCACCTCGAACCTGTATCAGATCTTACAGCAGATGCATTCATAGCTTCACTCCGTAGATTTGTTGCTCGTAGAGGTAAAGTTCTGACTTTATACTGTGACAACGGTCGCAACTTTGTCGGAGCAAACTCTTCTCTAAAGGAATTAGGTTCCCTACTCAAAAAAGATGATTTCCAAGATAAGGTAGTTAGTAAAATGAGTGTAGATGAAATAGATTTTAGATTCATTCCTAGTAAATCACCCTCAATGGGTGGTCTTTGGGAGTCTGGGGTAAAATTAATGAAGTACCACCTTCGTAAGACCATGGGTTTAACTCATTTTAACTTTGAAGAGTTGGCAACCGTTTTGGCTCAGATTGAATGTCAATTAAATTCCCGTCCTTTAACATCTTTATCCTCTGATCTTTCCAACTATACTATCCTTACACCTTCCCACTTCCTAATAGGTAGATCCGCTTCAGCCGTACCTGATATCAAGTTCTCTGAAGCCAATCCTAACTTGCTTAAGCGATGGGAGCTTATGCAATACATCCAACAGCAATATTGGAAACGGTGGTCTCGAGAGTACCTTGGTTCTCTTCAACAGAGAAGTAAATGGCGTGTCAGAGGTCCATCTGTAAAACCAGGTACCCTTGTTCTATTGAAAGATGACAATTTACCACCACTTCGCTGGTCACTTGCAAGGATAGTGAAACTTCACCCAGGCAATGATGATATCACTCGAGTCGCCACTATTAGACTGTCAAATGGAAGAACCACATCGAGGACACTGATGAAGCTGTGCCCTCTACCGATTACCTATGATGACGACCCTTCGCCTGATCAAGATCAGATAGTTTCTTCACTTTCTTAAACTTTTATACCTAATGTTCTTTAATTTTAGATAATTCTTATAATTTTTCAATTTTTATTATTTCTTTTATATATTTGTTATCAAGACTAATTTTGGACTCTTAGTTTCATGAGTAATATGTAACTCTTAAATTTATTTCCCTTTTATTTTATTTTATTGTATTTTGTTTTTAATGTGAAGTAAAATTTTTCTATTGTAATTATTTGATGGTACATGCCCATCAATGGGAGGCGGAATGTTAAGATTTCATAGATGTTTTGAAAGATTGTCGCTAGGGCCGCCACTTCGGGCGTTTTCGTAGCTCCGCCCTACCTCCGAGGGCACCCGATGTCTACGCAGAGAACTGTAGAACAGTCAGTCTGCCCTAAGTCAGCTCCGAGTTGGTACCGATTCTGCACTACAACCTGACAAAACCTCCACGCTATGTTGATTAACCTAACCTCTCAATATTAACTTTAAAATAATCCGCCTTCCAATTATCTTTATGTATCCTAAATACAGTCCACTATTAATAACAAAGTATACAAGTGTACAAGTGTGTAATTATTCCACGTCGTTACCAGCGCGACATTTTTTGCGATTTTTTGCGACATTTTTTTCAGCGCGACATTATCCGGCCCAAAGGACCAAAAAATGTCGCGCTGGTAACGACGTGGAATAATTACACACTTGTACACTTGTATACTTTGTTATTAATAGTGGACTGTATTTAGGATACATAAAGATAATTGGAAGGCGGATTATTTTAAAGTTAATATTGAGAGGTTAGGTTAATCAACATAGCGTGGCGGTTTTTGTCAGGTTGTAGTGCAGAATCGGTACCAACTCGGAGCTGACTTAGGGCAGACTGACTGTTCTACAGTTCTCTGCGTAGACATCGGGTGCCCTCGGAGGTAGGGCGGAGCTACGAAAACGCCCGAAGTGGCGGCCCTAGCGACAATCTTTCAAAACATCTATGAAATCTTAACACACTTATTTATTAAGATCTACGATGATTCAAATTGATTCGCAAGTTTAAAGATAGATTTACTAGATCACGAGTGGCCAAATGCGGCTCTCTTCGTTGAGTTTAGTGCAGCACCCATTAAAAAAAAAATCTTTACACTTATTATTATTTCAGAACATTGTTAAATTGAAGTAAGAGAATTTTAAGTCTTATTTTAGCAACTTTGTGGTAGGACTTCGGTTGAATCTATAATAAAGTTTATAAGTCGTATGCAATCGCTTCGAACGAAGATCTTCAGTTACGTTGATAGGTCCTCATTAACTATGGTGTGGCTCTATATAATAAGGATATGAAATTATGAAAACCATAAATGCTCTCATTGATTCCATGCGTTTCCATCCAATATTGTGATATAAAAATATTTTTAAACTAATCCCAGCTTAGTTAATGTGGATATTAAAACCAAAACAATAACTAAATATAACTTATTATAAAAACTATGTCATTTATTTTTAATGCAGAATGTAGAATGAAGTAAATGTTTGCCGGGGAAAGAACCAACCCCGTCAATATTTGAGAGTGAATTTAGAATTTACAAATGGTTAAACAAATACAAGGTAATTTACATTTATTTGGGTAAAGTTAAATGGGATTTTAAAATATGAAAGTAAGAAATCTAAAAGAGAGTATAAGAGATTTAAATGCATGGATGTTAGAAATTATAAAAATAATTCTTAAGTAGAAATTGCAATTTTAATTAATCTTAGACCTTAAAGAACTAAATACTTCTAAAATTAAATATTAAACCAATAAAGAAGTTAAATTAAAAGAAAAAAAAAAGTTCATACATCGCTAAGCCGCTAAGCTATAACCGATCCTATGTTTTAAATTTTTTTAATTAGTTATTCACGGTCTTTTCTTGTTGTACAATTGGCACTTGTTTAGATTGTTACTCCTATAATAAAACAAAAAAGAAAAGGGGTAACAATCTAAAGAAGGTGTACGGAATGTTCTTCTTTAGACTGTTACTTCTCTTATAAACAAAACAGAGGTGAGTCACAATCTAAAGAAGGTGTACGGAATGTTCTTCTTTAGTCCCAAAGTAAATTGTACTAAACATTCCTTTGTCTAAATAGTTATTAAGTCAAAGTCATTTATACTCTAAAAAAACAGGAGAGCAGCAATCAAAAGAAGTAGCATATATAATTAACGAAAATCGCTGAAATCGTTTAATTGAAGTAACTACCTAGTGTGTTCTCTAAACAAGAGAAAATACATCTTAACAATTCATACATTATCCGGAGAAATGTTTATAGAAAGTTAAACAGTTTTAGGTAAGGCAACATAAATTTAAAAAACAGCAATCAAATTACTAGTTAAAACAAAAAATACGTGTAAAAAGAGCCATTAAATTCCTCATTCCTCCGATCAATATAAATTAAACTGACCTTTAAATATATATATAATAGAACAGAAAAGAAGTTTCTTCTAAATTGCTGGTTGATATGTAATTTAAAGAATACAGAAAAAGAGAACGGCTTTTAGAACAATTTCTTGGATAGCTAACCTGATTCTAACTAAACTGCTTCAGCTCTTTCGTTCGAGAAGGGGAAAGTTTATAAAAGTCTATTCTTTTTTACAAAGTAAATGACTACTTAATGGTATAACACGATATAACTCTAAAGTAATTAAGTTTAATACTATTTAGGTGTTGTTTCCGTTAGAATAGCACGAACAGCGTTTATGGCTTCTTTGTAAAGGCGCGGCGGTGACTTTGAAGTGACTGGCTTCAATTCTGATTTGAAACTCATCATTCTTCATAATGAAACTGACAAACTCAATTCCTGCAGTTGTACTCTTTTAAAAATAGTTTTCCGGAAAATTCGTAATCGAAATTGTTAGAACCTACCAGTCCACGAAAATCATAATGCAATACAGATTGCATCAAAATCGGTTCAGAAAAAAGAGCTCAAGCCGCATCAGCACAACATCCACAAACATTCTTTAAGATATTATTTAACAACTTGGTAGACTTCTCGAAGAAAAAGTAAAAATAACAAATTACTGAAAAGAATTGAAGACGTAATTTTCAAGTACCTACATAGTATTAGTAACAAGGCATAACATAAATGTGTATGCATAATGCGAGGATTCAACCTCACTAAAACCAATTTCAACGAACTTGAGGCACTCAAGAGAGATTTTAAGATCCTTTTAGTGGTCCTCAACTCTGATTTTAAAAATGTTTACTGATTTTTAATAAGTTGATGGATGATAAAGATGTGGTATTGATAAAAACAATTAGTTTTTCATTATGAGACGTTTCGATCTTCTGAGAGGGTCATAAAATATATAAATATATCACTATATCATTACCACACCTTAACCACCCATCAACTAAAGAAATAAAGTATAGAGAAAAAAAAAGAAAAAAAAGAAGAACCATCAAATGAAAAAGGTGTTAATTTCGACGTTTTTAATCGGAGATAAATTAAGTCAATAGCTTAACTGCAGCTTTCTTAAAACAACCATATCAATAAACTAAGCTATCTAAATACCTGATTAGCTATTATATAAATAAATTTTATAAGCTCAATTTTAAAGTATGTCAATAAAAATTTAAATTCACACAAAAACTTATTAAAAATTAAGAAGAAATGCGGTTTACGGAAACGGTTTACTGTTAAGGAGAAAAACTTTGTAAATTTTAACTGTAGGCAGGTCTCCTACGATGTAAATAAAAGAGGACATCGTGTGTAAGAAGGTGGTAATTTCTTTTAGCATATATTTTCTCTGTTATCTTAGCCATTAATCTTAATATACTTATATTTCTTTTTTTAAATTTTTTTTTTAGTATTATTACTACGGAAAGATTAAATTTTAAATAATCCAAATTACAATTATCAATAACTACGGGAGACATACAGAGAAAAATACACCCCCGCACCGGGAATCGAACCACGGGACCTCTGTTTACCGTACAGGTGCTCTTACCATCTGAGCTATACGGGAGATGGATTCTTCTCTGTCGTAACTGATACATATTCCCGAATCCAAGCTTTAAATCTTATCCTACAAATCTAGAGAGCCAAATATTCACGGCAACAGAACTAGACCGAGAATTAACGCTTATAATTGTAAAGTACTCAATTAGTACCTGTACCTAGTACATCTATTAGAAATTCAATTTTTAAATTTTTGGTAGTTTTATTACTACGGAA
>KZ651105.1:323605-338724 GCA_001010745.2 Gerris buenoi
AATTCACTATAATTCAAAAACTAGTCTGTTGATCTCAAGCTTTAATTATACCATTTGAAAGCTTATGAAAAGCAGAAGTTTTTCCTGAAATCGTCACACTTCTAGCATCCTTCAATTAAGAGTAGAAAGCTCTGGAATTTTGGGGTCGAATTACCAAAAATCCTAATTTTCAAATGTAACAGAACTTAAAAGATGCTTAGCAGCTGATAATTTAAAAATAAATGAGTGATTCTATGAAAGGTTTTTTTATGCTCTTTAAAATTGTTCCTTACCCTGATTTCCCTATCTCATTCAGTTTTTGTGATATTTGGCATTTTTTGAAAATTTTCGTGAAACACTTAAAAAAAAAAAAATAAATCGATATCTCGAGAACTATTGAGAATTGGGCATATGCTTACTCGACATTTTTTGTTCCAATTTGGCCATAGATACTAACCATGAAGTTTGGCTGGTTAACTTCCGGTCACCCTGTATATCCTTGATTATAATTGTAAATTTAAATAAAAACGTTTAAAAAATGGAGACCACACTATATTACAGAGTTCACTAAACAATACAAATAAAGCGCGAATGAAAATAAAAGTGGGTAAACTTTCATCTTCAATGGATTTCTTTTAAGACGGTAAATTCCTGAAAGGAAGTCAAGACAAATGAATCTCCTAACATGGAAATTCTTCCTAAGCTTACAAACAACTCCAGGAATGGAAATGAGTAAGGATTATAGTAGGTAATTTACTCTTTAACTTAATGGTACTTAAGTCATTCCTTCAACAAAACAATTTTATTGCTAAGGAGGAAGTAACCATTTTTCTAAAAAGTAACTCTTACGGTCGGAGAAGAGGTTTTATAAGTAGTTAAAAGTAATAGTAAAAAACGCAATATACATATCTACATTAAGAATTGTGATAGCCATGAGGAATATCGTTTGATATACATCTCAATGCCTTTGATAAATCTAAGAACAATTAGATATCTGACGCAGTCAAACTTTACTTAAATGAATACTAAATTAGACAACCATCCCAATGGAGCTATGAATATTGACACTCAAATCTCCATTTTTTTACTTATATATCTATTATTGAAGCTTTGGTTGAAGTGCAAAATTTAACATACAAAATACAACACATATAGAGTGAGACAGTTATATTTAACCAATTCTGTCCAATTATTTACGCAAACGCATTTTTTTCCCCCTCTGAAACTGCTTGAAATGGTTATTTTATATATAGTCAGATTGAAATTGGTTGCAATGACAATTATTATTAGAATACTATCTAATAATACTAATATAGGATTATTAATGATTAAAAAAGAAAAATTTGCAGTGCATCTCCAAGCCAAACATTGTTAAGTACAGTAAAACCTCCCTAAAGTGACCATTGTCGAACCAATAAAAAGCGGTACCTTCCTCAAATTAGGAAATAAGATTTTTTTCATGACCCTAAAAAAGTGGTTAACTTGAACAGGTGATCTCCTTTTACAGGTGTACCACATTATTAGGTTTTTCTGATAAATAACATTTCATTTTATACCTAAGCTGGAATATATACGGGAGAGATTTCTAAACTTACTTAAGTTCATGACGCATTCACTGAATTTATTTATCTCGAAAGGCAACGTTGATTTTGCTAAGGCCCGTTCTATCCTATTTAAATCTAAATGCTCTTCATGGTCGACTACTGTTAAACTATTTGAAGCAGTTGTATTCTCCTCTCTCCTTTATGCTGCGGAAATATGGGCGCCTAGGTATGTTGAACCTCTCGACTCCGCCCAATCTAAATATTTTAAGTTTCTCTACTTTTGGCCTCGTTCAACACCCCACTATTTACTCCGGGTGGAAACTGGCACGAGATCCATAGCTCTTAAAGTGTTTAAACAAATGTCAAGCTATATCCTCAAAATTTTGGCAATGCACGATGATCGGTTACCTGTCACATGCCTTAAAATTCTGTACGACCTAGACACTAAACCTTTTAACATCTCCTCATTTAACTGGGTTACACAGTTTAAGCAGTTTTTAGGCCCTATCGGTTTCTCTGGAGATTTCATCCTTGATTATAATTTATTTAAATCAGCATCCAATAGTTTTATCTCCCAGCTTGAGAATCATTTACTCTCTTCAGACATCCATCGTATCCTCAACAGCCAGCATTCGCCTCTTTTTTGATCTGTGACTTCTTTCCCACTCCCAGCGGAAGGTTACCTTCAGTCAACGATTTCGTTCTCTTTAAAGAGAATGATCAGTCAAGCCAGACTATCTAGTGCCACTCAAACATATTTTTACCATCAAAAACAACCCCATGTAATTTTATACTTATGCAACGTAGATTGTCCTGCTTGCCTAAATGACTTAGAATTCCTTCAACACTTCCTTCTTTCCTGCTCAGCATATTCCTCCCCTAGAAATAAATATCTCTCACCTTATATGAATCTCTCTCTCGCAGATATACTTTACGACCCTGATGAGCTAAAAGCAACGGCTCTATCTACATTTATCTTTGCAGCTTTGTCTATCCGAAATAAACTTTACCCTGACCCACCTACTTTTCTTCCCTCTCTTTTTTATTAGCTTTATATACCAAACTTCCCTAGACATATTTCCTATGTTTTCTATGGCATCCCATGCATAATTTTTACCACCAAAATAAGTAACAATAAAAAATACTCTGCCAATTAATGTGGCACATAGCTTCCTCGCAAAGAAAAGACCAAATTAAGAAAAATACTTAAATATCAAAAATTTGGAACCGCGCGGCACTGTTCCAGTAAATATTTAATAAAGTCGGGGAAATTTAAACATTCGTTGAAGAAACAAAGCCTCCAACAAGCACCAAAAGTNTTAACTATGTGTGCATTATATTTGTTAGTTTTTGCAATTCTATACATGATGCCCCGTATAGAGGAATCCAACCCTCGCTAAAACGTGAACATCAAATCTAATATTGGAATTTTAGGTCGGGAAAAAAAATCAAACTTCATCTATTCAATGAGACAAACATTTCGCTAAAAAAGATCGCTATACCTGTTATGTAGTAGTTTTTACACAATAAACAATATAACAATAAAGTATTATAATGTTAATTGTTACATGATAGGATGCGAGGAAGCTGTAAGCTGTGTGCCTCACTAATTGGCAGTCTATTTTTATTTTAAATCTTTCAAAATTGTTTTGATTTTACATGAATAAAATTATCAATTTAACAAAATTTAGAGCGCAGACAGTTGAAATTAATATTGATCATCTGTGGGTTTTGTTCAACATACCATCCAAATATCTTAAAAATATGATCAGTACTTTTAAAGATGTAAGTACAAATAAAACGTAAGTTTGTGTGCATTTAGAGTAGAAAAGAAATGGTCGCAGAAGGTTGAAACTTATGTGGGACCAACAATGTGGGCTAATAATTATGACCTACCACCCAAATTTCATTATTATATTAAAATTGGACGAGTATTTTTAAGATATGTTGGTCCACAAAAATTAACGACAAACCGACAGACAGACACGGAACCAAAAATGTTCTCTCGTTGGAGATCTTAAATTGTGTCGTTTCGTTCTTCGAAACAACCACATAGCTCCGTTAACTTCGGTAAGCTCAGAAGCAATTTTCTTTTTACATAAGATGACTGTAACAAACAGATCGAGTACGTAAATATATGTAGGAATGTGTGTCAAGAAGGGTCGGGGGGGGGGGGGGNTTGTTAGGAAGGGTGGGGGGTATTTTTGGCCAGTAAAAGCTCAAGAAGGGGGCGGCAAAAAATGGATAGCCCTCATGCGACCAAAACGTAAATCCGGCTCTGATTAGAATACTATCTAATAATACTAATATAGGATTATTAATGATTAAAAAAGAAAAATGTGCAGTGCATCTCCAAGCCAAACATTGTTAAGTACAGTAAAACCTCCCTAAAGTGACCATTTTTGAACCAATAAAAAGCGGTACCTTCCTCAAATTAGGAAATAAGATTTTTTTTCATGACCCTAAATAAGTGGTTAACTTGAACAGGTGATCTCCTTTTACAGGTGTACCACATTATTAGGTTTTTCTGATAAATAACATTTTATTTTATACCTAAGCTCGAATATATACGGGAGAGATTTCTAAACTTACTTAAGTTCATGACGCCTTCAGTGAATTAGGATTTATTCAAGGTGTCTATGTAAACCAATAATATTAATTAATGTTACACAGTGTTTACAACTATAGCTTTCCATTATTGAATTAGTACAATAGATATTCCTACATAGTACAATAGATATCCTAGAACTAAGTACATAGGAATACCTATTGTACTATGCAGCACAAACTTAATATTACTTATAAAAAAAAAAAAAAAAAAAAAAGAATAATTATCTTGTCATTCATTGTAAACAACTTTTATCAATGATTCTATTTGTTTTTAAAATAAAGAGTAAACACAAAAGATAGCAAAACAAAAATCGGGCAAGGTCAAGATCGAGTGTCTGTAGTACTTTTTTTACATTATTATGTAGAACGCCTACAATATACCATCTTCGAATGACTATGCCACCATTCATTAATTTTTTTAAAACAAGCTATTCAGAAGAATGTTCCTTGAGATCTTTCTTACTATAAAAACATTGCATATTTAAAAATAATACTAACAATAAAATCCCTAGTAAATTTGTCCAATAATTGTTATTATATCAGAGAAAATAAATTCCTTGTGAGGAGAAAAAAAGAGCCGAATTCATTGTAAACATTTGTTCTAAAGGATGTTTTTTCCTAAATATTGATATTCTTTTAAATTGTGAGTGCATTTAAGTTTCTTCATGCTAGATCATAAAGATTAAAGAGCAGAAAAAACCGACAAGTGTAAAAACCAACGCGAGGTAAAAGTGAAGAGTGAACTTACAACAGATTAAGTTAATGGAAAAAGAAATTTCCCTGATTATCTCCTTGTTAAGAACATTAAAGATTTTCTGATTACTTTTACTTAAATCCTCGTCACCATGACCAATATCTTTTCAGGAGTTGACTTTCTGCTCACATCTCGCTCGAGACTTTGAAAAAAGAGATTTTCACTTTAATTCTAAAAGACAAGCATTTTCTTGGTTGCACTAATGAAACCAGCTGTGCAAAAAGATTTAATGTACGTTTAAAAAAAATAATTGTATCCTTAATTTTATACAAGACAAAGAGAAAGGAAAAATTTATATATAAGTCGAATAAAGAGCCATATTTGAAGAATTCTAGATTATTATTTTTAGATTAATTTCTTTGAAAACAGTTTCAACTTGTTATTTTAACTGTGCATACGTGACCAAAAACAACTAAAGAAACAGCTGATTAATTTTAAAAAAACATACACAGCTGACTAAAATCATTAAACAAGACACATTTCACTTTGTATGTTTGTCTACGCTTATAAAAATAATTTGAGTTTAGAGAAAGTCCAATCAAAATAAAACAGTTTTATTAAAAGATATGAAGATTTTGGGTAATTAAAAATATATAATATTAATAAAAGATTTTTATAGTGACTATTTTCTCTAAAAAAATAATTCATTACATAAAACATATATTCTAGAGTTAAAGTTGAAAGTAGAAGACGAAGTTTTAGTACTAGAAAATATTTTAGAGGCCAGTTTTAGAACTAGAAAACAGGCAGATATAAAAACCAATTTCTGCAAATATTTTTTTTTTTATTAGATTGATAATTAGACCATAAAGATAAAATACAGCTTCTTTTACATATATAAAAACAAAAGATCGTTTCATAACTAATGTTTGACACCTAAAAATTGTATGGAAAGCTTACATAATTTCTTATTTCTATGTATCCAAAGATAATTTTTTTAAAAAAGTCGTTATCAAGCGTTGTTAATTGTGAATGGATAAAGGCAGAAGATATGAAATAATCCTAAAATCATTGACCAATTTTCTATCGTAAAATGAGTAGGTCTATAGTTAGCCTAAACATTCAGGTCAGGTGGTATATTTAGGTGGGCGAACACGGACTACTTAACAAAACCTACAGGAAGAGTTGTAAGCACGGATAGAAAAAAATGTTGTAGGTAGGGAATACCACCTAAACGTCAACAGCAGGTGATATCGTTAAATCCATATTTAGACATTTTTTTTTTTTTTTTTGAAATATCCTCTAAGTATTACTTGGCACTAGTGTATCATATTTAAAATGTTAATTAAATATAATTGTAAAATAGTTTGTTAATTTATTTGGTAATTAATTAACTCTCGGAGAGTATAAACATTTAGTGCAAATTTTATTATTTGGCTGTCATAGTCATGTTGTTCGGTTCCAGCCAATTTTACAAACAAGATAATCTACAACAATTTATAAGGTGGAGGAAACAAGGATCAAGCGGAATTTGTGGGTTGAGTGAATTATGTTGGTGGAGAAAGGATAAAGTTAGTATTGTGTATAGTCGTCATGGAGATGTGATAGAATTATGTTTAAGGGTTGTTACTAAAATGTATCTGTATAGCTAGTTATTTCATTTTCCTTAAAAAGCTACATATTTCTTTAAGAATTGACGTAACTATCAATTATACTTAGTACCAAGATGTTAAATTAACAACTGGCAAAACAACCTACATATTTCTTTACACTATTTTAATCCTTTATTATTGTCGAGCTACTTGATGCTCAAAATACAAATCTTGTGTCGTATTGTCTGACAACACATTTAAATATAACGATCAATAAGAAGCGAGTCATCAGCGTTGCTGGCCAAAGGACAGTTGGTGAGGAAGCCCAGGAATGTAGGGAAAACTTAAACCAAAATAATACATATTTGCATTTCTCTATGCTACGATAGGGGCAACAGGAGTTGAAGCAGAAAGAAAGCTATAATCTGGGCTTCATATTTGTAATCGAATGAAGAATGAATCAATGAATTCCAATGAATAACCATGAATAGACTAAATAACCATCAAGCTTTTACAATGATTATCAAAACTTAAAAGTAACTTCAAAGCCATAAGAAACACAAAAAATATGCAAAATATCTAATAGGAACAAAATCCCAGACGTTAAAGAGACTTCTATGTCTGTAGCAATCTTAACAGGAAGAGAAAAGAGAAACAATAAGGTCGTCCACATTGAGGTCAAAGAATAAACTAACAGCTATTAATAAACCTCTAACTTACCATTTTTGTGGTAAATGTCTAGTCGGAACTCAGATAAAACCAACTTTTAAAAGATAAATATGGAAAAGAATCCATTCTACTCTCGATTAGTCACTGACAGGAAACAAAAGACAATATATTATGGCCAAACTAAGTCCTACGCAATTCCTTCTCAAAGGAACTAAAATTCTTAGAAGTACTTATTGTTAAACTGATGTGAAATGAAGAAGTGAGGTTAAGACAAAGAAATGTTTAAAATTAAATCATAGGGGCGCCTAAATTGAATTCACGACCTTTGTCGAAGCGAGCGCTACAAATCCTAGCCCCCAATGTCGTGATCAAGGTTCGTTTCTTGCACGAACAAGTATCACTTTTTATTTTTTCTTCTTTCTTGTTCTTGTCACTCTGTTTTGTGGCACAGATTCCGTGGTGGCGCGACTCGGGAGGCCTCGTGTTTAAGGGCCCTTTTGCTGGCAGCACTGCCTGATACCGTGGTAGCTCCACCATGGTGGGACATATTCTTATGTCCCATATAGAATCCTTCATTTAACATAGGTAGTAGTATCCAGGAATTTCTTTGCTAAGGTGGTTTTAAGAAGAGTTAAATATCCTATCCGATAAATGGATAGGATTTACTTAGTAGAGGTTAAAAGTTCAAGTCAATTTGTCATGCAATATATTTAAAACCTCATCAAGTTTGTTCTTTGCTTCATTGTGTTCATTCAGTTTTTTATTTTTTGAAACCTTATATAACGGCTCTGTCTGTCTGTCCGTTGGTGTCTGTTCCTTGCTTGTTTCAATTCACAAACTACTATAGCTAGGAACATGAAATTCGGCACCTCTGTCTGTCTGTCTGTCCGTTGCTTGTTTCAATTCACAAACTACTATAGCTAGGAACATGAAATTCGTCACACAGATGCATCTTGGCATTTGTGACAACTGGACACTTCTTCGATTTTTCACACTTAATATTTTCAAGATGGCGGCCAATATGGTGGGAGAATAAAAACAATGTTTTTAGTCACCATGACATGTTATACATCAAATTAAAGGTCTTGAAATGTAGAAAAAGAATAATAATTATAACTTAATCGTAAAGAAACCGGGGATTATCGCCTCACGACTTACGTGAAGCACGTCTTACTTGTTTTATTTTTGGTTTTAATTAAAACGAAACTGATTCATAGTGAAATGAATTTAAGATTTAATAGAATTGTCATTCTACTAAACTGAGATATTGTAAGGAAGAAATAAATCCTCTTTGTACGAAAATAATCGCCAATAAGATATGAAAGTTGGAAGGGAAATTGGGAGAACTGAATTCTATTAAAGATTTAGCTATGTTTAAGCATTGATGAAAAAAAAAAATATATATATCGCTACAAGAAGTTTTATAACAGGTGAGATGCCAAGACGAAATAAAAGGAAACGACCCTGAAATCAGATGACTGGTCTTGCCTGAACTGGACGAACGGAATATAAACCTGCTTCCTGTTCTAACATTATTCGAAGTCAACAAGCTTCCGAGCTCGTCAAAACTCAACAGGAAATAATAAACACATGAGACTAAAATAAGCTTTGAAACCATGTATCATCGCTTCAATGACAACCTTCATAAACCCTAAACAAGAACAATCCATAAGTAACGCGTTGAACGCATTAAAGACTCGACTAAAATAATAAATTGATATTAATAAAACAGATAAAAAATTAGCATTTTGAATCTCATTTCATTAATTTATATCTTTCACGCATAATTCTCAAGGA
The DNA here is from genome assembly GCA_001010745.2 of Gerris buenoi. Taxonomy (NCBI): domain Eukaryota; kingdom Metazoa; phylum Arthropoda; class Insecta; order Hemiptera; family Gerridae; genus Gerris; species Gerris buenoi. The sequence goes on from KZ651105.1 coordinate 332,491, forward strand.
TTTTTCCTTTAATAAATTGTTAAGATAAATCACTAATGATGTGCTCAACACGACATAATATACGTGTTTTACTATTTCAAGAAAATTTCTTTATCAGATTGACTTTGTTTTATTATACAATTAGCAATTTAAATTGCTTATTTTCTGTTAAAATGATATAATAACGATTCTAAGAGGAGTAAATTAATATTTTGATTTCTTAAAGCTAGATATGAAGCCAACTCTACAACATTTTTCCCACACAGAGACAAGATCATCTTGGGAGAATATTATGTTAACTAACAAGCTTCTCAAAAATAGACTAAATTCAAGGAACGTCCCATTCTATATTAAAATATTTAAACTGATCTCAAACCCAGACTTCAATTACTTCCATAATATGACAAACAAAAGTTTAAGTATAGTGCGATTATTATTAACACTTTTGTAATCATATGGTTTCGAGAGCCTGAGAACTAGTGATCAACTGCATCTTTTACTCCACATTACCTGCATGAAGTAAGTATATTAATAGCTCCTAGCGGAAAAAAGGGGGTAAACGAATACATTAATAACATTATCATAAATGTATTAAAAATAATAAATACTATGTCTTTATGACGGTCCACTAAACAATCGTTTCAAGCTTGTAGTAATGCAGTCTCGTAACGAGATATAGTACTGTACCGGTAGTAGGCCAACGGGAGCTGTATTAGATTTACAACGATAATTTTCTATATGATTGCCTCCGTCCAGAGCACCGTTCTAACAGATTCGTGAAGCTTGAGCATTAACGGAAACAGTTGCGGTGAAAACTCGACTGATGTTTTTAGACCTATAGAAGATGCGTCCCATAACGGTAAAGCGGAAAATTGCAGTTAGCCTGACACTAAAAAACTGCAGATAGCATGCGGAAATTTGCAAAATATATTGATGATATAATTTATTAGAGAAAAAAATCCATACATTTATGGTATATTTAACTATCCAACTATGAAACGATAAGGTCTTTACTATTGTTACCTTCAAACTTCTAACTCTAAGTGTAACCATGAAATACATTTGGAAAAAATGTATTAATAATATTAAAACATTTCGTGTATTCTCAGATGTGTGTAACGCCTGTTAATCAAATCTCCGATGCCCTAGCAATTTTTTGATCGAAATAACATAAAGCAAACTAATCAAAAATACAGCTCTGAAATGAATTTAACAATTAACAAAAATAATATCAAGTGATTATACTTCCACTTGGCTCTTCTTGTTCACCTACTCATCGTTGCTAAAAATAGGGGATACACATATAAATTATAAATTGATTATCTATCAAGGTAACAATTAATACCCAATAAATCTTAGAAGGGGAAGAAAGCCTGGAGTGTTATAATGATTCAAGACGTTGTTACCTGCCCACTAGATTAGGTAACGTTTAAATATTTACGTGCTATCTTTTATATAACACATTAGCATTAGATTAATCATGTTTTTATACGAAATAGAAAAAAAGTTGCTCCTCCCTGACACTAAATAGCGACGAGATAATTAGTGAATGTATCAGTTTTAAAAGAACCACTCTTTCTCTTGAACGCGTGTTTCTGGGAGAAATTTAAGAGCACCACCAAACTGAACCACTGACCTACACTGTATATTGATAAAGAACGATTAAATTGAACGGATCATTTTAGTTTAGGCAGACAATTTTATGTATGTGTCGTTCCACTTTTTGCAACTCGTCAGATTTTGAAGAAATTTGAATATTATATCATAATTAGTCCAGTACTAAATTAGCTATTTGTACTGAATTTGAAACACACCCAATGTGGTCAAAACATAAAGGTAAATAGTATAGTTAAAAGCTAACATTTAAATTTAATGGACCATTTAGAAATGAACATCAGTAAACCTATGAAGGTAAATTTAAATACTTAACGTTCCTATTTTGGTTTTCTTGTGACGAAATAACCTTTATAGGTATATTTCTATTTCCTATAGGTTACATAATATAAATTATCAAAAAAAAAAAAAAAAAACACAGTTGGGTTAAATCTCTCAAAAGGAACAATTATAGCCAGGCAAACAAATAAAATGGAATCTACTTGAAGCAGTAACAATTAACATTATTGGAAAAGGTATGTCTATGTCACATTTTAATTAGTGGCAAATTTTTACAATGAGTGGGAACTATGGGAACGATAGGGGTAGTGCGATAATGACGAAGCCTCGTGGGAATCTACCTAACTAAACGCAATGATACTACTGTCTTATCACCACGGGGACATCTTATTATAAACAAAGAGCTGATAATTGCTTAATTTTTAGACAGGAATGAGTCTTAAAACACTTAACTGTTATCAACAAGGTTGTTTTTTCTAATGAATCAGCTGAGACACCGATAACATTAGGATTATTTTTTTTAAAAGGTTAACAGGACAAAGGATGGGATAAGTTACGCTGAAGATAGCTTAAAACAAATTACGTGGAGTTAATAATATACCAAGCAAAGATAACTACAAATTTACACAACGTTTTGCTCTTTTTTTTTGGGGGGGGGGGGATAAAAATTTAATGTAACAAAAAAAAAACAGAACATCTAACAATTGAAAATAAAGTATTATTTTATATATTTATCGCAGGTTTCATATCTCAATGGCCACTTTAAGAGTCACGCAACACATTCCCAATAAATTTCATATTGTACATATTTTAATAAATAAATGTGAAGTGTCTATAAATCACTCTGCATAAAATCTCCGGAATCCTTGAAATTTCACATGTTTGTTATTATTGAAAGAGATTGTTTTATATATTTAGAGATTTTTATATTTTTAGAGATTTTTTTATATAGATTATGAATTCGTACTTAGATAGATCTTATTTAATAAATTTGTTATTAAAAAATTACATAAAAATGAATAGAAATAATGGATTGTTTGAAAAACCTGTTTTGATTAAACGGGGTCACATTTGTTTTTATTCCATATCTCGGATACTCTATTAGATCGTTAAAGTCTAACTAAACTCGTCGTTTTAAGAGAAAAAAAAAATATATAAATATTAAAATTTCGTAATAATTACATGCAATGAACTAGGACCAATGAAAAAAAAATCATACTTTTAAATAAATACTCCTTTGTTACTATTAACTAAATAAAATTTGGACAACACCAGTAATTTAATCCTTGTAAATTATTAATAAATTACTATTGTTCTGTTAATAATACTGCATTGATACAATATTAAAAAGTAACAACAATATTTAATGCTATTCATTATCATACAACAAAGAAGAATCAATAATGTAATCAGTTCTATGTCAATAAAATAAAACTAGATAAAGTCAAGGCAACTAAGATTATGATAGAAATGTGGAACTAGATTAGCAAACACCATGCCTATGTATGGCCTCAAAATAAAGTAACACAATATCAGCCATCTGGTTTACCTTCCTAAATATGGCAAACTAACTGTATTTAAACAGAATCAAGACATTCCAATTTTTAAAAAAATACATTTCTAAGCAATAAGGTGGACAATATGAATATGAATACTTTGAGCAGTAGGAGCAATAACTTAATCCAACATATAATCAACTTAAATCAAGTTATAATTATTATTAACAATGGGAGTTAGACAGAGAAAAATAGACTCCTGCGCCGGAAATATAGAGGCCCGTGGTTCGAGTCCCGGTGCTGGAGTCTATTTTTCTCTGTCTATCTCCCATTGTTAAGAATAATTATAATTTGATTTAAACAAAAATGTATACTTTCCGTAGTATGAATACTACCAAAAACTTAAAATTGCGTTTAATTAACTGGAAAAAAATAAATGTGCTGCTGTATAAAAGAATGCTGTAAGATAAGAAAAGCTTCAGTTCCGATTAAGGAAAAAGAACTATTAAAATTTTGTTATTTAAGCTATTCACCCTGTTTTAGTGAAATATTTGCTGGAGATAATAAGATATTCATTCTGTTTTGGGGAATATTTTCAGAAATAAATAATTATTTTTTAAATCTTTTAAGTAGGAAGTAAATACAAAAGACATTTTTAGTAAAAAGTAAAGTATATAAAAATTGGTTTGACCGAGAAAACTCTGAAAAATCTTTATCATTCCCATAAATATTTTTATTAGGATAATCTTGAATTTGTAGCTTCCTTCCTCATAGACATATAATTAATAGAAATATAGTCGGACTCATTAAGAAATATTTCTACAGTAAATATAACTGATCAAATAGTTCATTTGCATTTAATCAGCGTCACCTACCAGCATAAAAAATAGCAGTAAGGAAGTGATGTCATGAAGTAGTTGTTAGAAGGCGCAGTTATAAACAGAAGTTGTTTTATATTTACATTAAAGGTGAAGTCGGGTCGGGCATATATTTCTAATAGAATAATTCTAAAAGTACCTAACGATATATATATATTTTTTTTTTTTTACTTCAACACGGTTGTCCCTAAATGTTTAATTTGGCTACAGCCTTTCCATTTCCATTAACCAAAAGGCCAAAACACAGTAAAGGATGTCTGGTCAGAGAAGGGTCTGACGCCGACGCCAGTGTGTCATTATAAATCATTGTGGGTCATTTTCATTGTAACCCAAAAAACTGACGACCTTCATGGGACTGTTTTAGAATGAAACTGAAACAATATGTTCATTTACCAAAAGAGACAAACAAGTCTTAAGACGATTTGGTTTGAAAAGGAGATTTTAAAGTTCAATCAAGTCATCTTAAAATCCCTTGATTGAGACTCTGAGTTGATCTACCCCGATCTAGAGATAATTAACGTGAAGATCACCACAGTAAAAAGAGTGAAATGCAAAACAAAAATTCCCATGGAAGACAAAGAAATTTTTACACAACAGCAAAAACCTACACACTGACTCAGGACTCAGGATTAAGGCCCCCATACACGGTCAAACATTTTGCGCAAACATTTTGACCATGTATAGGGCTGCTTGATGTTTGCGCAAACATGATTTTTTAACTAAATTCCCCCGACATCAGGTTTGCGCAAAATTTTGCACAAAATGTTTGATCGTGTATGGGGGCCTTTAGGTACATTTTACTCAGCAAGCATTTATTTTTTACCCTCTCAACTTTTATAATCATTTAGATTATACATTTAAATTTACTTAAATAGTGTCAAAGATTAAATTCAAACTTTTACGATTAAGGCCAAGGGCAACATTCATAATATGTAGTAAGTTAATAAAAAAGCTCAAAGAATTAGTGCAGTTGTTAATTAAATTAAGGATAAATATCTGCAAAAGAAGGGAGTCAACTGCTTTTGCATCTCTTTCCCACTCTGTCTCAGGCTGCTAATTGCTTTAAGACTACTTTCTCGACTCCTCCGCTAAATATCTTACACCGGCTCATTTTCAAATACGTCGGTGTCACAGTACAAGATATTTACTCTCTCCTCTTACCCGTCAATGTCCTAAATAAAGAGTGGGTAGACCATGAAACGTTTTCTCATCTTACGTTCCCATAATTAAATACTTTAAGGTCACATCTTACTATAGTAAGTGCTGAAGTAAAACCTAATAAATATTAAATAAAATAAAAATTAAATGTTTGGAAAGGGATTTTTATTAAATAATATTTAGCTTCTTACAAATAATGCATAGCCAACACACTTAAAAATACTAAATAATAGAATGAACCCCATTAGTGTGGCACATAGCTTCCTCGCATGCTATCTTGTAGTTTATTGTTATATTAGCATTAACGATTTATTACTTTATTGTTTATTGTGTAAGAATAATTAACAGTTACTTGACTTAACTTATATAATACTCATTCATTAGGGGGGAGGGGTTACATAGATAATACATAGGGGGGATTTTATTTCGGTAAATATAAAGAGAATATGAAAAAATTACAATGATACGGCACCAAATATAGATAACCATTAACTGTTAAAAGATAAAATATATAAATCTATGCGTTATTAAAACATTAAACAGATAAAGATTTAAATGAAAAAAAAATATGACGGTTAAACAAAAAAACGCTATAACTCGAGAAACAATTTTTTACATTGGACTAAAAATATCTACTGCCGATGTTCCACCTAAATAAATTCCCAGTAGAAAATTACAACGGGGAGCAAAAAAAAAGGGCGAAGATCAATACGGTGGAAATTCAAGTCAGATATTTCTGCTCAATGGCTTAAAATTTTAACCCAAAATAAATAAAATCACGATTAATCATTGGATAGGATAAAAAATCGAGGGGCTCCAGTATTGAAGCT
>KZ651105.1:344571-384471 GCA_001010745.2 Gerris buenoi
CCCAAGTCCCCCCCCCAATTCTACTGCTGTAGCCGCCTTTGACGGAAGGGGCGGCAAAATGTGCTTTTGCCCCCCCTGAGAAAAAACCTAGATCCGGCACTGCAACTTACAATTTGACTTTAATTATCATCTTACTTAATGATTTTGTTATCATAATACCTTTGGTTTAAATTTTTAAAGATAATAAAACATGTAAAAGTAGACAACAATGTATCACCCTATCAATCATAAAACACAAAAATTATACACCTAAAATCAACAACTTGCTAACAAGCTAAAATATCACAGATTAGGTAGGTATATTCAATATACAAAAATAAAAAAAATGCCTAGACATATTCTGAACATTTTTATTTACATCATGTAACCTTTCCAGTTTGATAGCTATTCATCTTCCTTATCTTTGTTATCACAATTACGTATTATATAAACAGATTACTTAATAAACTGATTTTAAAAATATACCCATTGTAACATATTATTTATATTTATTGGCATTTTATAAATATGAAATATACTCGTATTATAAGTAACGATTATTATATCTACAATTAGTAACAGAGTAGAGTTGGTAACATTGATAATGCGAGGTATTGTTACAGCACGTCCTTTTTATTATGTCTTAACAAATACAAGCAAAACAAAAACCAACGACAAGGCAAAACTTTTATTAAAATTAAAATTATAGTATCATTATATAAGAGAATTACAAATAATAATAAAGATTACAGATAATAGATAATGGCTTTGTGCAAACTTAAGCAATAACCTATTTAATTTTGTTAAATCTTTTCTTTTTTTTGGTGATTCTCGATAAACTCGACGCTTTGTAATAGTGAATTATTATCATGGTCTATTATTATAATTTTATTTTCAATTATATCATTAGTATTAAACTGTTTAAGATTATAAATTATTTTTTATGTAATTCCATTGAAGCAATATTTAACTTATATTGAAATAAATATTAACTATGTAAACGTTTTAAATGCTTATTTGCATACATGGTTATATTACAGCGATTGAAAATTTTGCTTCCGATCTCACCGAAGGTAACGGAAGCGAAGCTGTATGTGATTGTACCGAAAACAATTTTTCAGATCTCGGACTTAAAAAATTCCGAGACAGAAATCAGTTTTAGACAGGGAAAATTGTTGGTTCCGTGTCTTTCTGTCTGTCTGTCGCTTAATCTATGTGCCACACTACTTGGCAGATTATTGTTCATAGATATCGGTACGCAGATGTTTTTTCGAGTCTGTCGGTCTGTCGCTCGATTTTTGCGAACCAATATATCTTAAAAACTACTCGTCCGATTAGGTCAATAACTGATATTTATTTATTATTTTTTTGTGGGTATTTTAGTCCCGTTCGACTGCTCATTAGGTCATTACAGGACGGGGGTTATCCGACCACTTTACTCATCTACTCGATGAGATCATCAGTGTGAAACATGTCTGACCCCTCCGGGATTTGAACTCACGTCGGGTTTTCAGACCTTGGTATCAGAGCCGAGGATGCTAACCACTCGGCCACGCCGGCCCCAATAACAATAACTGATATTGTTATAACCTTTTTATTTTATAACATTTTTTAATAACTCTTGTTCCTCTCATTACTTTTTGATGACACCATGCCTACAAAATGCGCATCCATCCATTTTGTTCAACCAGTTTGTGCCTATAAAGTCGGACTAACTTTATTCATGCATGAATGAAGTTAAGGCCGGATTAAGTTTTCGTTATGTATGAAATGAAAAAGTATTCAAAAATTTTCCAATTCTAATACATTTTGAGACAAAACTTTAATTTTATGTAGTTATGTAGATATATACACACATAATACATTAGAACAAATATAGTATGATTTGCGGTAAGATTTAATTATAATTATAGGAATTGACAATAACAAATACTCAGTACTCAGTAACTAATTATGATACCAATAAACAATTATCGATTATTTTAATTACCACATTACTAGAACTAAAAGTACCAACGCAACAATGAGATTAAAATTTTATAACCATAGAAAGTCATAACTATTTAATTATTTTCTTATTCCTTCAGTAATTACTGTTTATTTAAGTAACATAAATAGAGATTTGTGATACTTATTTATTGCTTTATGCCTTTTATTACTAATTAAGCGAGGTCGAAGTCAGAGATTTGTCATAACAAGATAATCATAAACACTACAACAAATATAAAACAAGAAGCAGGAAAGCAATTAAAAGTAAGGTGAAAAAACATTTTGGAATTGAAAGGACTTAATTTTCATTACCAGGAACAATCAAAATGTACTTAAATAAATTGTTTTTGAACGTTTGAAAATACGTTATTATGTTTATACAATGTGGTTTTCTATTATTTTATTTTTAGTTGTATTTTGGTGGTTAGAATGTCGAATCTATTGACCCTGAAGACTTGGTTGTGGTTGCAGTCGCTTGATCTCTTGATATTTTTCTTCAACCGTGTCCTCAATTCAAAGACGATTGACAAACAAAAAAAAAGTATTGTAAAAGAGAATAAATTATATGACCTTTAAACGCATGTAACACCTTGTGGTTTGCATTTATATATTTATTTTTATAAATAAAGCCACAAGTGCTGTGAAAGGGTATTATAACTATTATATATTTAAATAAGTCAATTAAAAAAAAAAAAAAAAAAAAAAATGACAAATAGGTGGTTAAAATAAAGAAAATAAAATCTACATCAATTTTCTTTTGCTGCAAGATTTTAAAGATATACAGCACGAATGTTTCAAATAAATTAAATTCTTTAGTTATCAGTGGATATTATGTAGATGAATAATGGGATTGATATGAGAATATATTATTATAATAAGGGCAACATACAGTTGCTAAGTAATAGCCATAGTGATAAACAAAAACACGTGATTTTCCTTCCCATTCCCTTTAAATTTCCTGTAGGGAGGAGTATAAAAGGCCATGACGAGCAAAAGATCCTAGGAGCATAGGCCCTCAGCAATAAACTTTTGCTTAAAACTTTGCTACCGAGATAACAAAATTGAATGCTGAAGTCTTTATCTGTCTATAAAAAAGTTAAATAAATAAATAAATAAAGAGCACGATTGATGGGTGTTGATTTTGACCAGCTTTGGTTTATGATTGATGTTTTTTTTTTTTTTTTGTTTATTTTGATCTTTCAAACAACAAATAGTCAGGACAACCGAAATGTTTTAGCCAACGCAGAAGATGCTATTTCTCTAAACAATTAGTTAAATTTCCTTTATTATAGAGTTAAAAAACTTAGGAATGTAGTAGGAAAAAAGATGCAGCTATAATATTTACTATCAAAAGTTCCTACAACTTCCACGAGTTAATCAAGTTAAAAACTTAAGAGTAAACTTTGATAAAAAACTTAAGAGATAATTAACTCCTACAGCAAAAATTAAACAGAATTTTAGTTACTCTCTCTCTCTCTCACTGTTTAGCAGGGAAGGAAAAAATCAGTAAGTGTGGTCCAATATGGTTATTTCGTTAACCTTATCATTAAGAGACCACTTAGCACCTATCGTTAGTGGGCAACATGCTTCATATTATTATGGAATTTAGGAAAAATGTTGTTAAATTTAGTTATTTACTAATTTACTCTTAACTCATCTCTGATATTCTCTGATATTCTCCCTTGATATCAATAAAGCAAGTTTTTTCACTAAATCATAAAAAGTAGGTTGATATAAGGTTTTCGATTCATTGAAGCGTTACTTGTAAAGGTAGTTAGTACAGAACTAACAAACTATTCCTGTATTTTTAAAAGAACTTTTATCTAAGAAGTTGAATATTGTTCTTTCATTATCACGCACTGCACCGTCTCTCCCAGACTTCAAGAATCGTCCTTCTACAAACACCAAGAGCTGTAGAATTATTTGTTAACTTTCACTCCGTTCATTGAGTTTTGCGGCTGTCTGCTTCCAGACAATAAACACAGTTGACAATGTATGACCCGGTTTTTTTTTACAACCATCTCTGGTATTCCACTTTGTGAAAAGATTTCAAAAAGTTATGTGGTAAAAAGAATGATAAAGAAAAAAAAGTTAATGGAAAAAAGATAATAATTGTTTACTTATAATTTTCTATAAATAATATAAAACATTTCTTTTGTCGCTTAAAAATGTAAATAATAGAGTGTGAACTTTCATTTTTTTTCTTTTTATTGCGTTGGGTTTTTTTCTTATAAAAGCTTAAGTTAATATTTCTATGGAAAGTACAATAGTGTAATATTAAGGTTACTATTCTTTCAACATCGGTTTTTGAATTAATAAGTTGTCTTATTATAAAAGACGAAATTATCTTCAGAAAGGACGAAGTTTTGTTTAAATCCCTTGAACACGGCGAAGTCTATAGTCTATGACAAGGTTCCATGCACCTTTTTTCATGCGTCTTGAATTACAAGTATATAACTTAACTAACAGCGCGTCTACATCGTTTCCGTTTAATCAGACTCATCTTTAGTTTCATACCAAGTGTGTTATGTGTTAGAAACACCTTGTTAAGTTTTGAGTCTAAGATCTTTTGAGTCTAAGAAATCATTATAACAGTTCTGTACCGTACTAGTAAAACAAAGCAGTATACTGACAACAATGCAGTTATGACATAAATAAAAATACACTGCCAATTAGTGTGGCACATAGCTTCCTCGCATGCTATCTTGTAGTTTATTGTTATATTAGCATTAACGATTTATTACTTTATTGTTTATTGTGTAAGTAAGAATAATTAACAGTTTTTAGCGATCTTTAACACTTTATAGGTCTGGTACTTGTCTTAACTTATATAATTCTCATTGATTAGGGGGAGGGTCAGGAAACCTAGGGATGGGTTGCCAAAATATTAGTAGGCTTAAGCTATTTTGTTTTTTTAATTATCAAGTATTATAAACTATCAAGCCCCTATGAATTATTTGGGTGAAAAAGTTAAATAAAGCTTAAATATAACATAATGTATCAATGTGTAATGGTCTAGACTAGACAAGAAGAGCTAAAATGTATTATTAAGTTATATTTAAACAATAACCTACATTTAAACAATAACCTACTCAACCAAATCCGAAAAACTAAAGAACACAGTTATTTTTAATTTATTCTAAGAAAAAATAAACACAACAATATACACTCCATAACAATTATTAATCTAGTATTAAAGAGCTTTTCAACGATGTACATCATTATTTAAAATATTAATTTTTACAATTGTATCCCTGTACCCTTGGGTTCAACAATTATATTGAAACAAACAAACAATCCAATAAGGCATAAAATAACCTAATAAAGAAAAATAAACCACTTACAAAAATATGAAACATTTATTTAACCTCTTTTACCTGCATAAAACCAACAAATCGGTACGAAAGTACGGGTACAAATTTTTATAAAAATAAACAAATAAAACCGCTTTAATGTACAAATCAAGGCCTTTCAAATGATATACGACACAATACTGAAATCGAAAAAAAGTGGTCACGTGACCATGGCACTCGGGAAAAAGTTTACTCTCAATTTCTCAGGTAATAGGACGAATTAAAAACATACCAAACACTTAATTTAAAGGGCATTAGTGACAGATTAAAGCCCAAAAATCAGAATTAAAATCGGTCAACAATTGCCAAAGATATGAGAGCTTAAAGGCAAAAATTGAAAAAATTAAAACCAAAATTGCCCCATTTAGGGTACAACCGATAGAGATACGACAAAATGTCCTATGACCAAAATTGTAGATCATTAAAAATCAGACCCGGTTTGTGCAACCAGTTTTTCAATTAGACAAAGCGTTAATTTTTAAAAAATTTCAACACAGCTACGACCGTTTTTCTTATTTTAAGGGGTGTCGCTGTAGGTTTTACTAAAAAATTGTATTTGAAAAAAATGTTCGTCTCATTGAATAGATATGGTTTGATTTTTTTCCCGACCGAAAATTCCAATTTTAAATTTGAAGTTCACGTTTACGCGAGCGTTGCGCGTGAACGCTTGAACGGATAACGTTGTCCAACGAACTCGTCCTGAGCATTAGCAAAATGAACATGTATACCAAATTTCATCAAAATCGGTCAAGAATTACTCAAGTTATCGTCGCACGTTTCATGATTCACGGACACACAGACCGACAGACAGACAGACAGACAGACAGACAGATGGACAGACCTGGAACCAAAAATGTTCCCTGATGTCTGAAACGGATTTCTGTCTTGGAATTTTTAAAATCGGAGGCATAAACTTTTTTTTTTCTCAAAAGTGAACACAATGCTTCCGTTACCTTCGGTAAGCTCGGAAGCAATAATAAAAAAAAAACAATGCGTTAAAGACGCAAAACACTTTTTGTCGTTATTCGAATAATCTATTCAATTAGGTTTTATAATAACAAGTAAGATAATCCAGTACGGTTGATCTTAAGTTAATTCATAAACTTTAATTTGCATAATGACTAAATATTTCAAAGAAACAAACCAGCAATTACTTTTTATTTGTTTTACCATAAAAAATCGATTCCATCTTGAGTATTGAAGCGACATAAAAAAGAATAAAGCTTTAAGCCATACCTTGCATCAACAAGGATGTAGTAGTGTCGCTTTAGGCGATTTTTTTCATTTGTTTCTTTTCTTAATTCCTACCGTCAATTCTTTTTTTGGTTTGCTTGAGGTAAACTTGAAATGTAATTTTGTAGAGATAATTTTTTTTTTTTTGTAGAGATAGTTTTTTTTCTTTTCAATTTTCACACTTAATAATAGTCCAGTCATTTTAGGTTTTCTGTTCCAAAAAAATCGGAGCCAAAAAATACAAATAAAATATATAGAGCGTTCACAGTAATTTCTGAGCGTTCACTTATTGTACATTCTACCCAGCAAGCTAACTTACGCAACAAAATAATGCACTATGGGTAAAACTGATAGAAAAAACACTCAAATATAGGGATAATAATAAGGTGGCAAAGACAAAAGCGCACAATTGGGAAAACAGAGAGAACAAGGCTTATTGCACATGTCATTTCTTAAATGCATGTAAGTCTTTAATCCCACGATTTCCGACATGAATTCACGTCAGTCTCACGATTTAACCAAGCCCACAAACAAATAATAAATATCGTTCACTTACAACAGTTTGCTGAGATGATGGGTATTTTATTTTAGTATGGAGGACAAGAGACTGCAGTAAGCTTATTTTGAAACATAATTTGAACATAGTAGTTGAAACATACATAACATCAAGTAAAGCAAAACATAAATCTACACCATAATAAAGAGATTAAGGTTAGTACACCAAGTCATATTTATTATAAAAACGAGGGGGGAAATATGCGTGTTTCCATTCACAATTCTACTTTATTATAAATAAACTCCATTATGTTTGATTTATTAACAAAAAAAACATTATTTTTGTGAGAACAATAATTACATTATATTTTAGCTGATTCGTCCAATCAGTAGTTCATAAAATCGTCGATATTACTATAATAGCTCAAGCGCTGCAGCCTTTCTTTCTGTAGGTGATTAACCCATTATTGTTAATTTTGGCAAGCTTTTTAGTACTTGTCGGAACCTGGTTTTAGTATCGACAAAGGTTATTAAAATAGCAATAATCTAGGAATCAATTATCACCTAACAAGTTGGTAGTTAAACAGTGTGTTAAGAAAAAAAGCACAGTTTTACCCATAGTGCATTGTTCTGTTGCGTAAGTTCAAAAGTACAGAATAGAATATAAAAGATTATTTTTACTGTGTTTCCCACGACAGTGCTCGCGCTCCCCAGTGCCCTGACGGCTGTTTCAATAACTAACCTACATCTGATAACTGATACTTTCAATTTACAAAATAACATATGGATCGAAATTAGCACTATCTAAATTAAAATTTCAAAAAATAAATCTAAAAATTCAATATCTTAATTAAATTATATAATAATGATATTACAAGCAAGTTTTATTTTATTGTAAGGAGATATAAAACAACTATCAGTATCAGTTATAAAATGTAAAGGCAACTTGTACTTCTTATTTAATGTCTTTTGTTTCTCTTCTGAGACGAATCAAATGAAGGATGTAGCATTTACATTTCTGGTACTTTATACTTATTATCACTAGTATATCTAGTGTCTAGGTCCAGACATGTATCCCTAAAATGGAAATCTGAAGATGAATGAGGGATGGCAAGATTTTGTTCTTTGAACCAATTGTTTAGTTTAACGCTTTGTTTTATTTTTATTTTCATGGTAGTCCATTTAAGGCTTCTTTCAGAAAGATTCGAAGCTTCCTATAATATTTAGTTTCCGGAATATATTGCAATAAAACTAGTCCAAAATCTAAGCAGTCCAGTAAAGCATCTAGTCTGAAGATAAGTATTTTGTAAACATATATTTTTCCTCTCTCAGGAAAAGAGGAAAAATATATATTACCGTAGTAAAGTAAGGTGTTTTGCTTTCAAGAAACCAACCCCCACCCCTTCCCGGTGGCGGTTAGAACGGATATAAGTTATCCCATCATGATATGAAAAAGAAAGAATTGTTTTAGTGGTTTGCGTGAGATAGAGTCTAACGGGTATTGCCATGACAATATATAGGGACCACACACAATAAAACATAGCTTTAGCGTTACGTATACAATGTTTTTCGCATGTTTCTAGCTATTTTTCAGAACACGTACGTACGGGCAATTCTATAATAATAAACGACCAAGATCCAAGATCTAAAAGGTATGATTCAATCATCTATCATATCAAGAGAATTTGTACATTACTACTTCAAAGTGTGTTTAAAAATGTTATTATTATTACAGTATAGTGATGTTTAGGACCCCTTCAAATAACCGATATCGATATCATGAGAAAACCCAATACCCTAAGTAATTGATGTTCGGTTAATAACGATTGAATTATTGAATAAATAAATAGAAAGCAATAATGTAGGTTCAGTATTGTACATAAAAACAATTAAAAAGGTCATTATTATTTTTATCTTTTAATTTCTGAATGGTAATTATATTTTTTTCTTAATATTTTTTAACAGTAATATTCAAAATATTGCTCTAATTGATTTAAGCATTAAATAAGATTTGGCGAGAATGTATAATAAATTGATCGTCTAAAGGGAAGGTGTAAAAACAAACAATTTATTTTAGAAATTAAAATTAATAAAGAAATAAATTAATAACAAAGCAAAATTAAAACAAGACAAAATAAATCAATAATGTCCATACATATAAATTATGTAGACACAGTACACACACATTATAAAAATAAATTTACATATTAAAATATTCAAAAATAAATTACTTTCTTTGAGTAAAGAGAGAGAAGATCCCACTCAATTTCAAATTAGAGCAATTCTCTACTTGAGAGATTTTATTTTTTTTACTAAAAAATAAATTTTAGAAAACATAAAAAGTTTGATTTTACATTTTTGTAGCTAAGGAGCCAACTCCTTTTCTATTTTATTAAAACTCCTTTTACCATTTTGGAAGTAGAATCCTCAAAAAAGCAATTGTTTTATGAAATATTAGCTAAAGATGAAAATATAAAAATAGTAAGTAATAATCATTATTTTGATTTTTTTATCTGGTTAATTGAACACTAGAGTTTTACACTAAGTTTTATTATCTTGCTCCGAACTCCCAAGCATCACCAGATTCTTAACTTCCCAGAGATTCCCAAGCATCACCAGATACCCAAGCTTTACCAGACTCTCCATTGCCACCAGATTCCCAAGCTTCGCCAATAAATGATTTTGTTTAATAGTTCTTAGTTTTTATTGTCTTTTACTATTCTATACGTTTCTAAGAAACGTTGAAAAGCAAAATGTAGATGCTATAATGCTTATAAAAAACCACGTCAGTCGTTTCATCGTAGTTACACCAACCACATTCCAAACCTAGTCCTAAACTTTATAGTCATGGGAAAACCAATTGACTGGAAACTGCAGCCTTAAAATAAAAGGGATAGTTTGTTGGACAATAGGAATGCACGACGAAGGCTCTAAGTGACCGCCATTTATGCGGAAATAGTAGGATCGAAAAACTAATTTCAAGTAGTTTAACACCTACACCATTGAGGTCACCTTCCGATAAAATTTCAAGACTATAGACCAGGGGTACTCACTACGCGGCCCGCGGGCCGCATGCGGCCCTCAGTACAATATTGTCTGGCCCTCGACCGAACGTAAAACTCGCGATTATCTTATTATTATTTTCCCCATTATCTTGCGTTGCTAGAAAATAAAATAAGTGCCTAAGGAAGGACAATAAATAAATTGTTCAAAACTAATCCTGGTCATATTTGCTTGAACCTACACTAGTGAATCAACTTTTAGTTGAATGAATTTCATTAAAAACAAAAATAGGTTCCGCCCAACACATGAAATCCTTCAGCACCTGCTAAGAATAGCAGTGTGCTAAGAACCAGCGGACATTTATCATGGCCACCCTAAGGCTAGGCGCACACTGAAGACAAAACAGTTTGCAGACAGCCCACAGACTTTTTTGTCGGCGCCTAGCCTAAGAAAACATGTTTTTATTGTTTTTCATAACTATTGATTCTATGACATAGATTATTATAGATTTTAAGTAATATTGCATAATGGCTGTTTACTGATATATTTAATCTACAATGGTTAGGAGCACAACTTTTATTATATTACATTTACTATTGTTTATTAAGTTATTAAGTTATTATTTTAGTTTTTTTTAATTATAAAAATACTTGTGTTCATACTTTTGTCAACGAACTACACCGCAGGCTTACTTTATTTTGTTTCAAATTCAAATTTCACATAAGAGATGCATAAAAACACTGATTTGAGAGGTGATATTTTCAAAATTTTCCGGGGGAGGACCCCCGGACCCCCCTACCAGAATGTGCCCCCCTCCCTGACAGGGCGACAGGCAGACATGGAGCCAAAAAAGTTTCTTGATTGCAAGATCCAGCGGCCCTTAGAACTCTTCTGATTCTTAAATTTGGCTCTTTATGCAATCCTGGTGAAAACCCCTGCTATAGACCAATATCGCAGTTAATTAAATATTGTGGTACGCGAAAATGGTATTAAATAACCACAATTTTGGCATAAAATGATCAGATTAAGGAGGTTAAAAAGGTTACCAGCACCACAAATTTAAAATTCCTGCGTGCAACCTGTAGTTCACAACAATGTAGTTACTATTGTTTTATTTAGATGTTATGGACTAGTACCACATATTCATGGTATAGAAACTCATCTAATAAATACTTAAAAAAGCTTGTAATATATTAAAATATATTTTATTTTTTCCTACTCTAATATTCCTGATAATAATTTTTTTAATCTCCTCTCTACTAATATTTATTCTTACTTTTTAGTTTTAGTTTACACTATAAAAACTGTACACCATAAACAATTTCCTAAAGCTATACATACATGAACAAAAAGAAATATAATATGATCCATGCACTCGGGTAACAAGTTATTTAATTTTTTTGTATGATTAGGACATTTAATGTAGTCTTAAGATTCTAAATCAAAGGATATATATTATCTTGACTTATGATGTAATTATTAAAATTTTCTACTACAGAACTACTGTCGAAATTCTTTATCTTTCATCCTGCCGCAGAGTATTATCCTGTGCTGAAACCTTGAATAATTGTACTTATATCCTTGGTTTATTCTTTATTCCTCTTTATATGTAATGCAATATTATAATAACAAATGTAATAACAATATAAATAAATAAAATACTCTTTAAATATTGCCCGTTTTATTAATTTTATTCATGCTGATGTAATTGGTACTACAATGAATCACCATACTTTCGCTGTGTAATATTATTATAAATTATATATACGTGATAATTAATTGTTCATAGTAAAATAGACTACTGTCAATTTTTTTAATAAATGAACATTGGACATGATACATAAATAAATTATTGTTAAAAATTTTGAAAAATGCAACTACTTTCACCCTATTCTACAATAAAGGTAAGAAAGAACGAAAAAAAAAAACAATAATTTACATCACAACTCAATTGAAAATGACAGGAAAGCAAGAAAGAAAAGAAATGCTAAAATGACTGTGTGCAAGAAAAAAAAAATAGAAAAAGTTTGACAATAAGACAGAAGAGGTGGATATTTTGTGAATATGCAGGAGTCCGTGAAGACGAAGACACAGACAGAGCTATACTCCCTTGTTTCAGCCTCGTATCAACAGTTTCGAGTTGAAATCTTGGTACTTTATGTAACTTCTTTTTACGCTACAGTGTTAAATTGTCTAGAACAACATATGTGATGTCATAATATAGTCCTTTTTTTCGTTTCTCTCTCAAGAATAGGTACCGGTTTTACGAAAAAAAGTAAGATCCGTGTAATTCAATAAATTAATTGATTATTTCCGATGTGTTGAAGTATAGATAAGGTAAGAAAATGATAGTAGATAATCAAAAGGCGAATACATATGTAATACCAAAAGTAAACCATTCATAATTAAAATTGCAAAAAAGTTTTACAACAAGAAAAATCTTTTTACATAGCTGCGTATTGCAAATTAGAACTTTGTATTAGATTTTCTTATAAATTTGAACAGATCAATTTTATTTTGATGAAAGGGTCTTATATTATCTAGTTATGAACGCAAACACTATTTATTAACTAATGATTCAGTCCCCGCACAAGATAGAAAGCTACAACTTTGATTCAACCCTTCAATTTAAGATGTCACTTCCTCAGCATATAATGCACTCGCACTCCACTGAAGATGTTATGAACATGGTTGAAAGTAGCTCTATCGCAACCAGAGATACATATTTACAAAATATAAATATGTATTATATGTATGTATTATATGTAAATAACTCAACAATCAAATCCAAAAATAACAACGGTCAACAAAAAGAACAGACAGATATAGAAATGCTCTGAAAAAAACCGTCTAATATCGACTAGGGATGTCTAAAATGTTTAAATCTTTAAAAATGCATAGATATAGATTAGTTATAATCGTTTATTTCTCCTTACTATGTAAATTTCATAAAGAAAAATCGGTCCGAGAGCACTCAGACAAACTTTCTCATATATGTACATTTAATTACTATTAAAAATATCATAAAAATAACTTCTCCCGGGCGGGGAATCGAACTCGGGCTCTTTCCATCCGCGTTTTAAGCTATTTTCTTAGGAACTAGATTTTTCCCGGGAAAACGGCTGATATCATTAGATTCGTATTTAAATTGACTACATTTTAGAATTTTTTTAATCAAAATCGTCGGAACCGTTTTCGAGAAATAATTTTTTTTTCGTGTTTTTTCAGAGTTTTTGGGGGGTAGCGCCCTCGAATTTGGAGTTAAAATTCATTTCTCGATTTCGCCTCGGGGTATGATTTTTCTAAACGTGTATGCCAAATTTCGTCAAAATCGGCCCAGTAGTTTAGGCTCCAGGCGTCTGCACAGACAGACGACAGACAGACGACGGACAGACATTTTTTAAACACCACTTTTTTGGACTCAGGGGACCTCAAAACGTGTAAATCCATCAAAATCTCAAAATCGAATTTTCGCGCCATCACAATACTTTCTCTTTATATGAGAAAGTAAAAAACACTTAATTTCCTACTATCACCCAATATAAAAATAATGAATGGATTGCCTGCTATCCATTATTATTATCAAACGAGAAATTCTTGAGTTACATTAAAAATTATACAGTCTTCAATGCGGAAAAATTGATAACAAGTAATCGGTAATAAATACG
Organism: Gerris buenoi; assembly: GCA_001010745.2. Classification (NCBI taxonomy): domain Eukaryota; kingdom Metazoa; phylum Arthropoda; class Insecta; order Hemiptera; family Gerridae; genus Gerris; species Gerris buenoi. Next base: position 358,292 of record KZ651105.1, read on the forward strand.
TAAGTGAAAAATTACTTTACGTCTTATTTAAAGAAATTAACACTCAAATGATAAGCGGAAGTATTAATTCTGGGTATTTACTATCAGACAAATTATTTAATCAACCGTAAAAGTACTATTAGAGTAAAAAAGATTCCAATGTTCTTTAAAAAAATTATCAGTTATTAATGGGATAATAAAACGGTTTTTTTTAGCAATTAACTTCTTACATAAAGTTTTATATTGGTATTTTTTCATACGTAATAATCGATAAATGAAAGTAGAATTATTAATTAAAAATTTGATTAACGTATAGAAATTTAACACCACGATTTAGTTTAGAAGAGGATATTGGTGTTAATTCATTTCCTATTGCCTAATTAGCACGGACATTTTCAAATATTAATTGCTAATGACACATTTAGTGTCATTTTAAAATATATGAAAAGTAACAAATATTGAGACAATGCTTGATTGTACTATTACAAGTACGAAACAAAAATTGGGGGTTTTTTTAATCAAATGATACAATAACCGATAATAAACTTATTAAACATTAAACCATCAACAATAATAAAGGCAGCTCACATGCACCATTAATAAAGGTAATAACTTCAGAAACATTAGAAGTAGTAAGATTTGAAATATATAATGATTTCACACAGTAGAATTATGATCCATAATAAATGAATCTCAGATTGCAAAAAGGAGATACGTCCATTTTTTGACAAACTTTACTTTCTTGCATTTTTTAATTTATATTTTTCATGTAGTGCAGAAAGGAAAAGGATAGAAGTCCTTTTTTCCATGACATATTCCTTTTTTTTACATAAACACATATTTAAGGTCATGAGACTTTTTAGTCATTACCTGTAAAATTTAATTTTGTTGACGTCCCTTCTTTTGCCTCTCTCTCCTTTCAGCGATATGCGATTCAAATGTATTATGATGTTTTTTTGCCTACAATAGAATTAAAAAAAGTTTTTCTTTCGACTACGCTAGATCAATAAGCCTAAACTACTGACTTAATTTAGATAAAAGATAAGAATAAATATTAAATGTATCACTAAATAAATTTTAGTTCGAAGATATTATAAGCTGAAAAAAAGAACGACGAACGAGGCCCGGATCATTTAGGGGACATACATTCGATAAAATGCAAGCCATATGTACTTAAGTATCCAAGTTACTCAAGTGAATAAGAGGATTCGACAAGTTCACTAACTACCGCTACCGCTTTGGCATTGATGATGACCTATTAATGGGTGAAAGCTTTATTAAGCAATAAAACTATGTATTTGATTAAGAAACTTGTGAATTTCATTGATTAAAGATTTTACTAACGCAAATGCTGTTTATTTGGTTGTATTCCATTTTAACAATTTAATTTATATAAAAAACTAATTCTGTGCCACGACAGTTCTTGGAGGGCTTACTCCTCGTGGGAATACGAGTATATAACTCGTGGGGAATATATATACTCTCCGTCAAAAGTAGTGCTGAATGATTAAGTATATGTCTAAAATAATTGTTGTCTGACTGTTTCTCTCAAAACCTCTCAAAACAATTTAGCCAAAAATAAATTTAAGTAAATCATTCTCTATGCCTTAATTCGACTTAGCATTAATTTTTGACAGGCATTAATTATGCACTCATAAGGTAATTTAGTGTTCCTATGTATTATAATATGGCACATTTTGTAGTAAGTTGTGACAGAACAATAGAATAATGTATGTTAACTTACGTGAAGTTCTTTTATCACATCTAGACTATTTTATCGAAGCAAGCAATAGCACATACCTGAAACATAAATATAAATAACAATCACTCATATATTAGGGACATAAAACCCAAATTTAAAAAAAAAAAAAAATAACAAAAAACAACTGAGTCTAACACTTTTTTGGACTTAGGGGATGATAAAACGTGTAAATTTCGACAAAATATAAAAAAGAATATATGCGTCAACACAGGCCTTCTCTATATATACACTAAGTCTGTAAGAATGTAAAAACTATACTACAATAATAAAATGTATGAGCAAAAAAAAGCCTTCACTCGTTTTTCTATTGAAGTGTCCAGCTGATCTTTTGTTAGTATGAGAGAATTACGTTACGTCTTTTGTTTTAAAAATAACTGTAATACACATGAAAATGGGTTAAGCAAACAATTTTTTTTTTCTCAGACAACTATTATTAAATAAACGAAGGACACGAACTTGAACCAATGAGGAAATAATACATAAAAAATATATAATAAAATAAAAACAAAATAATACTTTATTTATTCATTCCAACATATTTAGTGTTATTACGAGTATATTATTTATTTAAATAGCTTGAACATGAGAGGCTCAACATTTATTGAGAATGTTTTCAAAATGTTTAAAGAGAGTTAAATAAATGAGATAAGTAAAGCCCCGTTTACACGGTGATAGTTGGTGCGATAGTTGCGGTCATGACAGCAACTATCTCAACGACTATCACCGTGTAGACTACGTGATAGATTTTGTCGCGATAGAATTATTCGCCATCACACTATCTCGTCTGACGAGATAGTGTGATAGTTAGTGAGATAGTGTATAGTTGAGTGTTCTATCACAGCACTCAGAGTACTCACGCGGATTATATAAAAACTACAACGCTAGATACTAGACGCTGATTGGCTTAATACTTTTTTATCAAGTGATAACAGATTTTAGGCAACAAATATGAAAGCTTGCTTCACATTTGACATCAGATTTTGTTTTTTTCGACAATGTGAATATATTCCTTTTACTGTGTGTGTGTTATATTTTAAAATTATAATATATTTAATGCTTTATTTCCGTATCCCAGTAAANCTCTCTCTCTCTCTCTCTCTCTCTCTCTCTCTCTCTCTCTCTCTCTCTCTCTCTCTCTCTCTCTCTCTCTCTCTCTCTCTCTCTCTCTCTCTCTCTCTCTCTCTCTCTCTCTCTCTCTCTCTCTCTCTCTCTCTCTCTCTCTCTCTCTCTCTCTCTCTCTCTCTCTCTCTCTCTCTCTCTCTCTCTCTCTCTCTCTCTCTCTCTCTCTCTCTCTCTCTCTCTCTCTCTCTCTCTCTCTCTCTCTCTCTCTCTCTCTCTCTCTCTCTCTCTCTCTCTCTCTCTCTCTCTCTCTCTCTCTCTCTCTCTCTCTCTCTCTCTCTCTCTCTCTCTCTCTCTCTCTCTCTCTCTCTCTCTCTCTCTCTCTCTCTCTCTCTCTCTCTCTCTCTCTCTCTCTCTCTCTCTCTCTCTCTCTCTCTCTCTCTCTCTCTCTCTCTCTCTCTCTCTCTCTCTCTCTCTCTCTCTCTCTCTCTCTCTCTCTCTCTCTCTCTCTCTCTCTCTCTCTCTCTCTCTCTCTCTCTCTCTCTCTCTCTCTCTCTCTCTCTCTCTCTCTCTCTCTCTCTCTCTCTCTCTCTCTCTCTCTCTCTCTCTCTCTCTCTCTCTCTCTCTCTCTCTCTCTCTCTCTCTCTCTCTCTCTCTCTCTCTCTCTCTCTCTCTCTCTCTCTCTCTCTCTCTCTCTCTCTCTCTCTCTCTCTCTCTCTCTCTCTCTCTCTCTCTCTCTCTCTCTCTCTCTCTCTCTCTCTCTCTCTCTCTCTCTCTCTCTCTCTCTCTCTCTCTCTCTCTCTCTCTCTCTCTCTCTCTCTCTCTCTCTCTCTCTCTCTCTCTCTCTCTCTCTCTCTCTCTCTCTCTCTCTCTCTCTCTCTCTCTCTCTCTCTCTCTCTCTCTCTCTCTCTCTCTCTCTCTCTCTCTCTCTCTCTCTCTCTCTCTCTCTCTCTCTCTCTCTCTCTCTCTCTCTCTCTCTCTCTCTCTCTCTCTCTCTCTCTCTCTCTCTCTCTCTCTCTCTCTCTCTCTCTCTCTCTCTCTCTCTCTCTCTCTCTCTCTCTCTCTCTCTCTCTCTCTCTCTCTCTCTCTCTCTCTCTCTCTCTCTCTCTCTCTCTCTCTCTCTCTCTCTCTCTCTCTCTCTCTCTCTCTCTCTCTCTCTCTCTCTCTCTCTCTCTCTCTCTCTCTCTCTCTCTCTCTCTCTCTCTCTCTCTCTCTCTCTCTCTCTCTCTCTCTCTCTCTCTCTCTCTCTCTCTCTCTCTCTCTCTCTCTCTCTCTCTCTCTCTCTCTCTCTCTCTCTCTCTCTCTCTCTCTCTCTCTCTCTCTCTCTCTCTCTCTCTCTCTCTCTCTCTCTCTCTCTCTCTCTCTCTCTCTCTCTCTCTCTCTCTCTCTCTCTCTCTCTCTCTCTCTCTCTCTCTCTCTCTCTCTCTCTCTCTCTCTCTCTCTCTCTCTCTCTCTCTCTCTCTCTCTCTCTCTCTCTCTCTCTCTCTCTCTCTCTCTCTCTCTCTCTCTCTCTCTCTCTCTCTCTCTCTCTCTCTCTCTCTCTCTCTCTCTCTCTCTCTCTCTCTCTCTCTCTCTCTCTCTCTCTCTCTCTCTCTCTCTCTCTCTCTCTCTCTCTCTCTCTCTCTCTCTCTCTCTCTCTCTCTCTCTCTCTCTCTCTCTCTCTCTCTCTCTCTCTCTCTCTCTCTCTCTCTCTCTCTCTCTCTCTCTCTCTCTCTCTCTCTCTCTCTCTCTCTCTCTCTCTCTCTCTCTCTCTCTCTCTCTCTCTCTCTCTCTCTCTCTCTCTCTCTCTCTCTCTCTCTCTCTCTCTCTCTCTCTCTCTCTCTCTCTCTCTCTCTCTCTCTCTCTCTCTCTCTCTCTCTCTCTCTCTCTCTCTCTCTCTCTCTCTCTCTCTCTCTCTCTCTCTCTCTCTCTCTCTCTCTCTCTCTCTCTCTCTCTCTCTCTCTCTCTCTCTCTCTCTCTCTCTCTCTCTCTCTCTCTCTCTCTCTCTCTCTCTCTCTCTCTCTCTCTCTCTCTCTCTCTCTCTCTCTCTCTCTCTCTCTCTCTCTCTCTCTCTCTCTCTCTCTCTCTCTCTCTCTCTCTCTCTCTCTCTCTCTCTCTCTCTCTCTCTCTCTCTCTCTCTCTCTCTCTCTCTCTCTCTCTCTCTCTCTCTCTCTCTCTCTCTCTCTCTCTCTCTCTCTCTCTCTCTCTCTCTCTCTCTCTCTCTCTCTCTCTCTCTCTCTCTCTCTCTCTCTCTCTCTCTCTCTCTCTCTCTCTCTCTCTCTCTCTCTCTCTCTCTCTCTCTCTCTCTCTCTCTCTCTCTCTCTCTCTCTCTCTCTCTCTCTCTCTCTCTCTCTCTCTCTCTCTCTCTCTCTCTCTCTCTCTCTCTCTCTCTCTCTCTCTCTCTCTCTCTCTCTCTCTCTCTCTCTCTCTCTCTCTCTCTCTCTCTCTCTCTCTCTCTCTCTCTCTCTCTCTCTCTCTCTCTCTCTCTCTCTCTCTCTCTCTCTCTCTCTCTCTCTCTCTCTCTCTCTCTCTCTCTCTCTCTCTCTCTCTCTCTCTCTCTCTCTCTCTCTCTCTCTCTCTCTCTCTCTCTCTCTCTCTCTCTCTCTCTCTCTCTCTCTCTCTCTCTCTCTCTCTCTCTCTCTCTCTCTCTCTCTCTCTCTCTCTCTCTCTCTCTCTCTCTCTCTCTCTCTCTCTCTCTCTCTCTCTCTCTCTCTCTCTCTCTCTCTCTCTCTCTCTCTCTCTCTCTCTCTCTCTCTCTCTCTCTCTCTCTCTCTCTCTCTCTCTCTCTCTCTCTCTCTCTCTCTCTCTCTCTCTCTCTCTCTCTCTCTCTCTCTCTCTCTCTCTCTCTCTCTCTCTCTCTCTCTCTCTCTCTCTCTCTCTCTCTCTCTCTCTCTCTCTCTCTCTCTCTCTCTCTCTCTCTCTCTCTCTCTCTCTCTCTCTCTCTCTCTCTCTCTCTCTCTCTCTCTCTCTCTCTCTCTCTCTCTCTCTCTCTCTCTCTCTCTCTCTCTCTCTCTCTCTCTCTCTCTCTCTCTCTCTCTCTCTCTCTCTCTCTCTCTCTCTCTCTCTCTCTCTCTCTCTCTCTCTCTCTCTCTCTCTCTCTCTCTCTCTCTCTCTCTCTCTCTCTCTCTCTCTCTCTCTCTCTCTCTCTCTCTCTCTCTCTCTCTCTCTCTCTCTCTCTCTCTCTCTCTCTCTCTCTCTCTCTCTCTCTCTCTCTCTCTCTCTCTCTCTCTCTCTCTCTCTCTCTCTCTCTCTCTCTCTCTCTCTCTCTCTCTCTCTCTCTCTCTCTCTCTCTCTCTCTCTCTCTCTCTCTCTCTCTCTCTCTCTCTCTCTCTCTCTCTCTCTCTCTCTCTCTCTCTCTCTCTCTCTCTCTCTCTCTCTCTCTCTCTCTCTCTCTCTCTCTCTCTCTCTCTCTCTCTCTCTCTCTCTCTCTCTCTCTCTCTCTCTCTCTCTCTCTCTCTCTCTCTCTCTCTCTCTCTCTCTCTCTCTCTCTCTCTCTCTCTCTCTCTCTCTCTCTCTCTCTCTCTCTCTCTCTCTCTCTCTCTCTCTCTCTCTCTCTCTCTCTCTCTCTCTCTCTCTCTCTCTCTCTCTCTCTCTCTCTCTCTCTCTCTCTCTCTCTCTCTCTCTCTCTCTCTCTCTCTCTCTCTCTCTCTCTCTCTCTCTCTCTCTCTCTCTCTCTCTCTCTCTCTCTCTCTCTCTCTCTCTCTCTCTCTCTCTCTCTCTCTCTCTCTCTCTCTCTCTCTCTCTCTCTCTCTCTCTCTCTCTCTCTCTCTCTCTCTCTCTCTCTCTCTCTCTCTCTCTCTCTCTCTCTCTCTCTCTCTCTCTCTCTCTCTCTCTCTCTCTCTCTCTCTCTCTCTCTCTCTCTCTCTCTCTCTCTCTCTCTCTCTCTCTCTCTCTCTCTCTCTCTCTCTCTCTCTCTCTCTCTCTCTCTCTCTCTCTCTCTCTCTCTCTCTCTCTCTCTCTCTCTCTCTCTCTCTCTCTCTCTCTCTCTCTCTCTCTCTCTCTCTCTCTCTCTCTCTCTCTCTCTCTCTCTCTCTCTCTCTCTCTCTCTCTCTCTCTCTCTCTCTCTCTCTCTCTCTCTCTCTCTCTCTCTCTCTCTCTCTCTCTCTCTCTCTCTCTCTCTCTCTCTCTCTCTCTCTCTCTCTCTCTCTCTCTCTCTCTCTCTCTCTCTCTCTCTCTCTCTCTCTCTCTCTCTCTCTCTCTCTCTCTCTCTCTCTCTCTCTCTCTCTCTCTCTCTCTCTCTCTCTCTCTCTCTCTCTCTCTCTCTCTCTCTCTCTCTCTCTCTCTCTCTCTCTCTCTCTCTCTCTCTCTCTCTCTCTCTCTCTCTCTCTCTCTCTCTCTCTCTCTCTCTCTCTCTCTCTCTCTCTCTCTCTCTCTCTCTCTCTCTCTCTCTCTCTCTCTCTCTCTCTCTCTCTCTCTCTCTCTCTCTCTCTCTCTCTCTCTCTCTCTCTCTCTCTCTCTCTCTCTCTCTCTCTCTCTCTCTCTCTCTCTCTCTCTCTCTCTCTCTCTCTCTCTCTCTCTCTCTCTCTCTCTCTCTCTCTCTCTCTCTCTCTCTCTCTCTCTCTCTCTCTCTCTCTCTCTCTCTCTCTCTCTCTCTCTCTCTCTCTCTCTCTCTCTCTCTCTCTCTCTCTCTCTCTCTCTCTCTCTCTCTCTCTCTCTCTAATTTAAATCTGGAAGAAACTCTATATCAATATTGCAATTAATATATATTTTTCTCTCTCTCTCTCTCTCTCTCTCTCCTCTCTCTCGCAATGTCTCTCTCTCTCTCTCTCTCTCTCTCCTCTCTCTCGCAATGTCTCTCTCTCTCTCTCTCTCTCTCTCTCTCTCTCTCTCTCTATGTATATATATCAAGCATATGAGAAAGTATAAAAATAATACAATAATAAATATAAGAATGTATAAAAAATATATGAATCAGTACTATGAAACTCATAAAAGTTATCTAAAAATTTCTCAGAATTACCATTTTCACGCTGAGAAGGATGATCATGTAACTCTTAAATTACATTTATAACTTTATATATAATTATTAGAGGTAGATTGGAGATCAGGTAATTTAACAAATTGTTAGTATATAACAATTAAATTACATACAACACCTGTAAAGAACATTAAGCGCAAACATCTAAGCAATTAAGGATATTGCGGATATAACATTGGTTATATAATAGGGAGACAACTGCAATGTGCACTTCCAAAGGAAAATTTAATATTGATAAACAAAAAATGTAGGTATAAGTTGGTTTATCATATTCAAAGGAATATTACCTATGTTGCTTTATACATATTAAGAAATATTTCTGAGATGTTCGTTTAACAGTTTGCCAAATAGTGTGGCACATAGCTTTATCGTGTATTATTAGATAAATGGTCATATGAGAAATAAAAAAGTGATCTTTTGGACCTGTTTCAGTACCAAGTGAGGTGACACTTAATATAACACGAGGTCATGCACACTTAGTTTAGAATTAATGTGATCTTTTGGATACTTTGAACAAATCATACAAAATGTCATAAGGTGGTACGCAAAAATGTCGAATAACAGACCGACAGACAAACACGAAACTAAAAATGTGAACCCTGATGTCCTAAAACGGATTTCTGTCCAGGAATTTTTCAATTCAGGGACATAAAAAAATCGTTCTTCATAATAATGATAACAAACAAATAATTTTAATAAAGCTTCCACAAAGTATATTATATATATATATATATTATTATATCATATAGGTGTGTGTGTGCAAACAATAATTTTCTTTTTTAAAATTGATTTGTATGTAGGCATATTAAATATACATACACATACGTATTTAATATTATTAATGAGTTGAAGATTATGTTTGTATCGGTATATCCAGTGCGTAAAATACGACTACAAAAGAAAACATGAGAACTGCGCCATATAATAATGGTTACTCACACTCAGGATGTGGGTAAACATTTCGTAACAACACAGACAATAACTGCAACCATATATTAACCATTCAACATTTTTCATATCAATCAAACCTTGCATTCAAAAATGCTACTCTACATTCTTTCATTATACAAAATTAACTACTGTATTTTGTTCTTCAATTATATTAAATTCTTTTTTTTATTTCATTCACTTTTATGTATAACAATTAATTAATGAATTAAATATAATTTCTAGTTAAAAAAGTTACAAAATATATCACAAAGATCATCTAGCATTATCTAAATACGATGTAATAAACGTATTTTATAAAAAATAAAAATAAATAATAAAAATAAAATAATAATAATTCACTTAAGTATATAATAATAATACATATATAAATGTATTTAGTAAAATAAGGGTAATTACCGCAAATTAGTCATAAAATCAAAAAGAGAATGTTACCACTTTATCATGGTAGTGATAGTGAGCAATTTTAGGCTATTAAGTAGATTCGGACGAAAATAGTTCGGCTGAACACATCTGATTTAGTCATCAGAATGTGCGCATTCTAGTCACCAGCTTGCTTCTGTCGACCAGCGAAGATAGAAACCGTAGATGATTTTTATTTTTTATGAAAGTCCTTTATTAAAGTTATTATTGCAGAACGGTGGAAAAACAGAACATTTGAATGGATTGTTTGCTGCAAGAGATGGTATTAGAGTATTAGAGAGTACCGAATGTTATTCTAAGACCTTAAAGGAGTGAAAATAAGTTTTATGATTACATATTTCAGAATGTTACCAGTAACGTCTTGCAAACGCTCATTACCAGAACTACGATTTAACACCACATTGATAATTTTTCGACGTCTATTATACTTGAACCGTTAAGAAAGACCGCAATATTAAAAAACAAAAACAAATAGTCGTTCAGAACACGCATGCAAAATCAAAATGACAAACGATCAACTTGTTCGCATGTGTTGTGTAGAACACTCTACAATCAACTCACAAACAATAATTAAAAAATATACATACACTGAATGTATATCGTTTTAATTTTTTGGTCCGAATACGCATCAACTGTAACCAAAGCATTATATTATACGAGTATGTATTAATTTTTAAGTTAGAGTAAGAGTAAGTCAGTAAGCCAGTATGGCGTAACTTCTAACTCGATATAGATATTATGTACCTACTGTTAAATATATACATATATAAACTATATGTGTTTATGAAGAGCAATAAATCTAGTTTTTATCATTTACCTAAACCTTACATTTATAATCTAGTTAAGTAATTAAGTATATGTACCAGTACCAGAAATGTAAAATTATCAATGTTTATTTATGCAGTTTGAAACACTGATACATATTATTTTAAATGCTTACGTCTTCCACAGAAAGCATAATTAAAAAAATCTGACGATTAAATGAATTTCAAACGAATACAGTAACCATGTAGTAATGATATTAAAAAACGAACTAAAAATAACAGAAGCGTAAAAAAAAATAACAAAAAAGGAATCACTAATCTTCTTCTCATATACAAGTGCGGAACTTATCAGGGATGTTATTTAATAACATGCATCCCGATCCGATGATAGAGGTAAATAAAACGAACGCAGAATCAAAATGCGTGAAAAGTGGGTGATACTTATTTGAGTAACATTGGTGTTATTCGTGTTTTCATCTTATTACTGAAACTCTCGTGTAACTAATACATCCAACTGCTTCCAGTAACTTGAGATGTACTAATTTGTACGATTCTAACGATATAAGTCGTTTACCCGGAAAAATCTAGTTTCTTGAGAAAAAAAGCTATAAACGCGGACGAAGAGAGGCCAGCTTCGATTCCCCGCCGAGGAGAAGTTATTTTTATGATACATTTTGATGAAATGTACAATAATAATTAAATGTACCTACGAAAATTAATAAACGATAAAACACTGAGCTAAGTAATAATGAACTCGTAGATGAGAAAGTTTGTCTGAGTTGACTCGGACCGATTTATCTATATTATAAATAATGTATAAAAACCTTTTAAGATGTCCATCCACCTCATCAACTACAATTTACACCTTTGAGTTTAGTGTAATAATAAAATCGATGACCTGTAAAGGTATAAATTTAGTTAGTTGACATTATAACGCAGGATAATAAATATATATCTTGATATTATATCATATCATATTATTTTTTATCAGCTACTCTTTATACAAGTGTAGTCATAATAATTACCTAGAATCATTAAAAAAATAAAAAAAAATATTACTACATTACTGATACCATATTTTTCTAAAAAAATAAATATATAGGGGGAAAAAAAAAAAAAAATATTAACGTAATATTACCATATCGAAATGATGTTATTTTTATATTTCTTTGTTGTTTTTTTCGACAATATCACGCTCCAATAAATATTGCAAACAATCTTATTCAATACTGATGTATTAATTTTTTTTAATCATTCTCGAGTGTCCATATTGTATAAATTATTTATGGTAAAAAAAAGAATGAGATAAGAATCACGTTATCGTCTTTAAAAAAAAATAATATAATTTTTTTTATCATTATTATAAGGGATCCAATGAATAGGATGCATATAAGAAATAAACAATATTTAATAGCAAGGTTAAAGCTACTAGTTTTGAGTTGGTAGTAATAATTTGCAATGTGTAATACGTGGGAAGTGCATGTTACACATTCGGATGTAAATTATTAAAAAAACAGTTGCTGTTGATGGGTATTCCGACGTAATTGCAAAATATTCAGCGACATTAGTGAATTACTAATGAATCTAAAACGCTGATGTTTAACAATAAAATTTCTTTCTTACATGTGAGATGTATAAAGTTTTTTTTTTGGAATCCTAATATTTGATTGACAATTAAAAGAAAAATCATATTGTCTTATTTGTTATGTAAGTAATGATATTAACAAATCTAATATAATAAATTTTAAATCATAAACTCAATTGGCACGGCCCCAACGAATTCAGAATCGTGATCAACTATTTTCACAAGAATTCTTCTAGGAATATTTGTAAGTGAACAACAAATTTAAATAATTATTTATCGCCTTCCTTGGTTGACTTCAAACACATTAACATTAAATTATTTATAGTAAATCCAAACGAAGGACGATCTTCTACGTTGATAAAATATGCACGTGTAATAATAATACCTACTCAATATATAATTATTATAAACTATATAAAACATACTTATTTGAGTTTATAAGGAAATAAAGCTTACGTTTAAGACTCTAACTCAAATGGTCTTTTAACAGATTATGAAGCCTGGACACAAAATATATGCAATCTAAATTCAGCTTAAATCATCTACCCTATCACCCCACTTGAGAATAAGGCACTCTTTTAGTTATATGTACCCCCTATTTCATTCAAAATTTGACATGAACTGAGTAGGTATGAAAATCGGACAAAATTAATCTTTGACTTAATAATTAATTAGACTAAGGGATATTATTACTGTAATATACATGAGTGTTGATACCCCTTTGTCTCAAAGCACTTTTGACTAAATATCCCTATGTCTTAATACTTACGGGGAGTACTCAAATATATTTTTACTCATGTCTTCTATTTTGCATTGATACCCCTTTCAGGGGGGCATTAAACTACTAGAGAAAATACTACTAATATCGACTGAACTTGAAAAACACTGGATTTACCTCATCACCAGCAGATATTCATTGAAATCTAAAAAGCCTTCCATAAGTTTTTTTTTTTTTTTTTTTTTTTTTGTTTACCCGCAACATTTTTAAAACCTATTAAGAATTATAAAATACAAAAATAATTATTATGTATTAGCAATTTAATATATTGTTTGAAAAAGGTGTATTCATTTTATCATAACAAAAATGGTTCCGTTTTAGACGTTGCGTTGGTCTATTGATTTGATTCGGAATCATTGTGTGTTGTCATTAAAAAAAAAAAAAAAATTAAAGGATTGACTTCCTAAATACAATACATAATATAAAACATTTAATGTAGAAACGGATGAATATTGGCAAACATAATATAATGTATCATGTAAATTACGAAATGAATTAATAATATCATTTAGGAGTGACTTCAATGTTTCAATGTGATTGATATCAGATGCCACAACGCAGTTTATTACGATCTACGCTCATGCAACGCAAAAAAAAACATTATCTAAACCACAGATCGGATTTTAATCTCACACATTTCCAATTACAGATCATACAATAACTCTTTTTTATTAATTGAAAAAGGTCACATAATTTAAACAAGATAGTCCTTGCTACTTCTGAATTCATTCTACTTCAAAATGAATGAAGGACAGAATAATCAAACTATAATATAATGTCCGTGACATTGATTGATTTGAAACAGGTGATCGATAGCTTTTTCTATATTAGGAAAAGAAATTTATAGATAAATATTTAATTTAGAACTTGCTAATGTCAGAAAATGGCAAGTTAAAAGATATTAGAATACGATATTAGTTATAAAATCGAACAGTCGTTGAGTTTAGAAGAGAATATACATTGTAATAATTAATTATTCAATAAGGTTTGACCTGGAGGCTGCATATAAAGTTTAAATTGTCGCAGCAATTTTAAACTAAAATTATGAGAAAACAATATAATATGAAACACCATTTGAATTATAAAAGTAAGGAAACTAACATAAAATTCTTAATGAAGACATGAAAATAACCTTTCCTAACATATCAATGCCTTCTAAATTTATCCAAAAACCCCAGGACAAACTAGGCAGAATGTTATGAAAATTAATAATAATGAAATAAAGTTTTAGGTTAGCGATAAAAAAAAAAGAAACAGATTTTCTCCATTACATGAAAAAACATTGAATCATGGATATGTTTCTGGGTATTGAATCCTCAAATCGAGATTTCAATGTTTCTCCATGAAGTGGGAAAAACAGTGTACATTTGTCTTATTGATATATCAGATGGATCTGAAGATGTGAAATTATGAATCATTAATCGATTTTGATTAGAATTTGGTCTGCTAGGATCTCTGATATAATGTTATATAAAATTTAGAAAGGAGTTGCTAAAGTAAACTTAAGCACTTCTATCGACGAAACATAGTAATGTACAATGGATACAAGTGAAAACCAATCTACCTCCTGTTAAATCCTAACTTCCTGGCAAGATATTTTAAAAGAGTCACATTTTTCATGTCGATTTATGTGACGAAAATTTCTACTGTCCCCCAGAGAGGAAATAACATCCCTGTTTAAAAAATGTTATATTATCGACGTTTCGGCAAAAGTAATTTGTAACTAATGAAAAAAAGGCACTTTAAGCTCAAGTTTCCTATTTTTTTCCCCAATTTTTCCTGCAGTTAATTTTTAATCCGTAAATAATATATAAAAATACAATCAACAACTACGACAACAATAACACCTACACCAGCTGTTCTGTTTATAGCCAGTGTTGCATATACTTTTTTTTTAAAGCTTATACGATGCTGATGTTACCCGGCTACTAGAGGCATATTATTTATGTTCGTAAAACTGGAGTCCGGAAAAGTAACATCAGGGCGGGAAAGTTAAAGGAGGAACCAATCTGATGTTTTGAGTACTATTTTAAACGAAAGAACAACCACTTTGTTGAGCAGCTTTAGGGAAAAAAAATATTCTTGAATAATTTGAGTATTTTATCACGAAAACTTCAAATTGTATTTGACCATTTCCTCAAATAAAAATATTTCCTATTATTATTTATCTAAAAGTTAAGGCAATTCTTTAAACAAGATAAATAGACAACTGTAGCAATAAATGAACCAACAGTTTAAAAATATCTTAACAATGTCGATATAATATGATAAGTTTATGCTTAAACTATGTACTTTAGCTTAGTTTAATAGAGCAGATGAAAAATATAATCTCAATATATTATACATAATATATACTGACAATGTATCAATTAGATAAAATTATTATAGGCGCCATGATAGCGTTTAAGTAGAGCAGGCATTGGTTTATATATATTAAGAAAAAACAGATATCAAGTTTAACAAGGAAATTATGATTCACTGAGACAATATACTGTACAGTAAACAATAAACAGACTAGGCAGATGTAAGCTTTATCAGTTGGGGTTCTATCTAAATCCACAGGCCAGATTGTGAAATGGAAAAATCTAGTTCACGAACAAACTTTAGTACGAGGATTAAAGATAAAACACTGTGAGTTTGATTAGGTTTCTAAAATCAGTATACATTTTTAAAGAAATACGGTTTTCAAAAGAAGTGCAATAGTAGAACAACACTTTTTTGCGTTATAGGAGCTTTGGTGAAATTTATATAAAAATTTAAAATTTAGGTACTAGAGATGAATTCGTAGCGAAGATACTCAATGTTAACATTACAATGTGTAGGAATGTGTCTGGGACTAGTTTTAACTAAACTTGTCAGCCAATAATACATATCTCAAAGTTTTAAACTACCCTTTCGTAGTACAAGTACTAAGTACAAGAAGAGTGTTTCATAAATGCTTTATGGTACAAGAACAATTGCTAGGATGAGTTGAGCTACGAGCTAGTAATGTTTGTGGTTACCTATGGCATCCATGAGGTTAAGACTAGACGTGAAATATTATGTAATTTCAAAAGAAGGAAATTTTATTAGATGTTGAACTAAGTGAAGAAAATTAGAGTATATGATTATTCACTACTCCGATGGAAATAAAGATTCTCTTGAGCCCGATGGATTTCCGTTTTCATCTGTAGAAGGTTTGTCTGGTACCTGTCGAGAGACACCGGATGTGGTTGCCCACAAGACCCTGCCACCGTTGCCTATAAGAACTCTCCCGAAAGCAACATCTGCTGATGTGATGCCAACATCCTAGGTAGAAAGATCGCTACATCACCCCTTTAGGGTGAACAGCCGTTCTGTTTCCGCTTCACTGGCCAACACATAACTTTACCTCATAGTGGAGTGTCGATGAACTACAAGTTCTGAAGGAGCTCATTCCTCTTTTTATATCTGTTTGCAGAGGAGTTTTTTCGCTTGGAACATTTCGCTGGATTGGGTGCGGCGTTCTAGTACCAGTCCCACACTGTTTATCAGATGCATGTTAATGCGGCCGGTCTCGTATCTTCTTTAATGTGAGGCATACAGTTTATATAGACTGGAGTTTCCCACGTTAGAACAAGCCGGTCGTTTAACCATACTGTTTGAGTTTTTTTTTAGTACATCCACCGGTGCTCTCATTAAGCTATTTTGACTTCCTTTTTATTTCCTTTCTTTTCATTTCGGCTTCAATTTCGTAACTATTATCTTTACTTAATAGTTTGCAATTAAAACTTTATAATTGTTAGACTTATTAACTGATGTCCAAGTTATTACATTATTAGATATTAATTTTATTTAACTATAATGAAATAGCGTAACTAAGGAGAGCAATAACCCGTAATACGGTAGACTTCTAGGTCAGAGATGGCTGGTACAGTATTATGAAAGTATAATCTAGCTCCAAGCGCCTTACTTGTATACTTCTGACCTGGTTCCTAAGATACTAAGATATAGGTTCTATAGCTGAACCTATAAAGCCACACCAATAAAAATTTGCGTTGTGCGGGCTGTGTGAGTTGAATGTGGTAAGAGTGCGCGTGCGTGGTAATGTAGTGTAGTCACTTTGACACAAGATTTATTGACTGTTTGAGGTAATTGTTTGGAGTAAATATTTTCCCCGCAGAGTAAATTCATCAAACAAAGAAAACGTTTACTATATTTTTCGTTTGTAAGGAGCCAGCTTAATAATAAAATTTCCTTTTGATTGTGTCATCAGTCATCAAAGAAATAATGGATAAATTAACAAAATTTGTAAAATATTTTTAATGTATAAATATTGTTAAGATATTTTAAGTTGTAATTTAAAAATTTAAGTAGTTTTAAGTAAAAATACAATTTATGACGAAAGAAAATTAGTTCAATTTTGTTAAATTTAGTTTATCTTCATCTGATATAGAATAATTAACTATAATTTTATCTATCTAGGATTTGTTTAATGTTAGTTTTCTTGTTCGGTGTCATTTCAATTTTAGGTTCTGTTAAGTAAAACTAAAATTATGCAGGTATAAAATAATAATTATTGTAATAAATGTCTTTTGCTTCTAATGTAAAAATAGAAAAAGTAAGCAGTTTGGTGTTACATTATAATGTAACACCAAATGTTTAATGTAATACCATTTTTATAAGAAAGTCTAAATTCATTACAAATGTCGAGCTCAAAATCTGCAGCCTACTTAATAATGTTAAAATAATTTTCTGCGGCGGTTAGAGCTTTAGGTTATAGAGGCTAACATGGAAATAGGTGGTTCGATTCAGGTCGGCGGAATTAGTTTGTATCTATCTTTTCTTTCCTAACAAATTAGCGTATAATTATTAAATACAAATATTGAAACTAAATTATTTTAGGCATCTAGGCAACCTTGTCTATTAATCAATGGAAGTAAAATTTAGTTATTAACAAATAAACTGAATTTATCACAAGATGACAAGCAACCTAATCAATCTACTTGATGAGGCAAATATAATTCCATTTTCTATTTTTTTCTCGTTAACTCAAGGATTTTACTAATAACACTGTGGACTTAAAGATTTTCTTATCTGGAGTTAGGTTTTTGTTGGAATTAAAGTCCTTTTTAATTTTTTATTTTGTTTTAAAAGCTTTCGTTTTGAATACTGTAAATTTAGAGAAAAATGACCAAATGAAAAAAGCAATAACGAATTGAAAGTCTTACCAAGGTCAAAATTTTGATTGTTTTTTAAAAAATCATTTTTATATTTTTTTATTATTGACATACCTAATCAAAATTGTTTTTGAATTATTTATTTTTATTTGTATTATATATTATATTTTTGTAAATGATGCTTAATTTATTGGTGTCTTGTTTCAAGTTTATGTTGTTTGTATTTGATTTTATGTATAGCATTTCCAGTGTAAGTCGTTTTTGGTGGTGTTTCAGCTATATCAGAACACGCACACAACACTAAACACAAATTAGACACAGATAAATATAATATTTTACACACTGAAAAACACCACCAAAAACGACTTACACTGGAAATGCTATACATAAAATCAAATACAAACAACATAAACTTGAAGCAAGACACCAATAAATTAAGCAACATTTACACAAATATAATATATAATACAAATAAAAATAAATAATTCAAAAACAATTTTGAATAGGTATTAGTCCAGTGCAATTATACAATTTGGTATACAAAAGATCAGGTAGTTCTAATTTTTTAATATGTTGTTAGTATAGGGACTGTTGCTAGGAATCCAAGTTTTCGACCTCGGCATGCGCAGGCGCGCCTGTTGGCAGCGAATAAACGTCAATTTTTTCGACTCTCTTCCTGTTTTTTCGGAATAACACAGAAGCCATCAACTTTTCAACAAAATTTATTCTATCCTAATTTAAATTAGAGTAAATTTTCAACAATTCAAGCCTATTTGCAGCTCTGTACGTCTTATGGTTTTCGAGTTATGACACTTCAAAAATTTAACATTTAAATGTTAAATGTTGCTTTTGTTTTCGACTTTCTTCTTGTTTATTCGGAATAACACAAAAACTATCGACTTTTCAACAAAAAATGTTCTGATCAAATTTAAAGTATAGTAAATTTGCAACAATTTAAGCTCAATCGCACCTCGGTAGATCCTATGGTTTCCAAGATATGACACTTTTAAAATTGGAAAAAAATAGAGCGGAATCAAATTTCTTGCATTCGATTTTTGATTTTTTTAAAAATAACACTAAAACTATTAATTTTTCAATGAAAATTATTCTGTTCAAATTTAAAGTATATTAAATTTGCAACAATGTAAGCCAAATCGCAACTCTGTACATCTTATGGTTTTTAAGATATGACACTTCGAAAATTGGGGAAAAATGGACATCAATCAAATTTTTTGTAGTAGGCTTTTAGTTTTGCCGAAATAGCACAAAATCTATCAACTTTTCAACAACAATTATTCTTATCAAATTTAAATAAGGGTAAATTTGCGACAATTTAAGCCCAATTGCAGCCATGTAGATTATGTGGTTTACGAGATATAACACTTCAAAAATTGGCAATTTATTCCAAAAAATTGAAATTTTAAGTTTTGCTCTTGTTTCGGGCCGAATATCGGCATATACCGTCCATCTACGAGCAAAGTCATATGAAAAAAAGCCATAGCATATTTAATTATCTTCCATTTAAGCACAAAACCATGTCTGTAAACCCAATACTTCGGGTGCAATAAAAATAAAAAAAGGAAAATTGGATTTTTGAAGTGAATGATTCTTAACACTTTATATAACAAGTTATGAGCTGTTGACGAAAGAAAATTAATAAAAATCATGTAAAGGTGTAACATTATAATTATAGTCCAGTGCAAGCACAATTTTTGCAAAAAGAGGGGGTTACTGAGCAAAAGATCTGGTAATTTTAAGTGAAACACTTTGCATTTCTTCTGATGCATACTCTTCCTGAACTGCTGAACCGATCCGTACAAAACTCTGCACGGTTATAGTAACCAACCATAAGAAGGTATAAATCTGAAATAGTCCAAATCAGTACACAGGAGTACAGAGTACGTGGTTACAAATGTTTTCTCCTGAACGGTTGAGCTGATCCGTACAAAATTCGGCACGGTCATAGTAACCAACCATAGGAAGGTATAAATCTGAAATAGTCCAAATCGGTACACAGGGGTACAGGGTACGGGGTACAAAAGTTTTCTCCTGAACAGTTGAGCCAATCTGTACAAAATTCGGCACGGTCATGTTAACCAGGAGACATTTTTAGCTAATGAAAAAAACAAAATGCGTTTCGTCGATTTTCTCAAAAGTGAACTGAAAGAAGCAGGCATTATTGTAGAGCAGGCATTTGAGGATGCAGACCTACTTATTGTTCAAACTGCCATTGAAAAACAGTGTCAATTTGATAATTCTTTTATTGTAGGTGAAGATATAGATTTGCTGGTTATACTAACAGGATTAGCTCCCAAGGGCAATGTACACTTCCAAAAGTGCGGGAGAGGGAAAAATTCTGATTTGTTTTACTCCACCACCTCTTTCAAGTACGAATTCGCTAGTGCGCTTTTCTTTATCAACGCATATAGTGGGTGTGACACTACGTCTTCTGTTTTTGGTTATGGAAAAATGAAATTTTGCGGGCTCTTCCAAAAGAAACCTCACTTGGAACAAAAGGTGGTGGTATTTTTAGATCCCCATGCTACTGCTCATCAAGTCGCTCAAGCTGGCGAAGTCATAATGATTCACTTGTACGGGGGCGATCCCAATGCTCAAAATCTCGACCTTTTGCGCTACGATATATTTACTAAATCTGCAGCAAAAGCTAAGTCCAACCTAGCCCGTCTACCCCCTACATCCGATGCTGCAAGACTCCATTCCTTCAGGTGCTACCATCAAGTACAGAAATGGCTAGGGTACAATAAAAACCCACTAAAATGGGGTTGGGTGCCCACCAGCTATGGCCTTTCCCCTCATATGATGGATAAGCATGCTGCTCCAGAGTCACTGCTAAAGATAATTTCGTGCAAATGCAGGAAAGGATGTAAAAGTGGTTGCGGTTGCCGAAAAGCAGGGCTTAAGTGTAGCTCTCTATGTACAACTTGCATGGGACAATCGTGCGAAATGTGCCCCAAGTTAATTTAATAGATAGCATTGAAGAGGAGGAAGTTGTCCCGCCAACACTGCTTGATGACATCTATGACGAGCTGGAGGTAGGTGGGAATGATCCAGAAGATTTTGAAACAGCAGTAGAACTTTTTTCAGAAAAGATACTGGGGAGGTGTGTCCTGGACCATCAAAAAAACAGAAATGTAATTAGTCACTATAATATGCGCTGCCTATTGACTACTGCTAATTCCTACTTTCAGGAGTTCGTATTGATGTATCGGTCGTACGAAATCATCTACTAGTACCTAGCAACCAATTTTTTAAATATCTTATAAAAAGGTTTTTTTGTTCAAAAATCTAATTTTCCGTTTTTTATTATTTTTTACGATTACAACAGAAATTTTGAGTTTACAGACATGGTATATTGCTTAAAAGGAAGCCAATTAAATTTACTACGGCTTCGTATCCTATGACTTTTTTAGTAGGTGAGCAGTATGTACTGATATTCGGCCCGAAACAATAGCAAAACTTAAAATTTTAATTTTTAGGAAAAAAACACCAATTTTTGAAGTGCCATATCTCGGAAACCATAGGACATACAGAGCTGCAAATTGGCTAGAATTGTTGCAAATTTATTTAAATTTAAATTTGGATATAATATATTTTGTTGAAAAGCTGATAGCTTTTGTGTTATTCCGAAAAAACAGGAAGAGAGTCGAAAAAATTGACGTTTTTTCGCTGCCAACAGGCGCGCCAGCGCATGCCGAGGTCGAAAACTTGGATTCCTAGCAACAGTCCCTATACTAACAACATATTAAAAAAATAGAACTACCTGATCTTTTGCACAGCAACCCCCTATTTTTTTTTGACAATTGCACTGGACTATATGTCAATAATAAAAAAATAAAAAAAATTTTTTTTTAAAAAACAATCAAAATTTTGACCTTGGTAAGACTTTCAATTCATTATTGCTTTTTTCATTTGGTAATTTTTCTCTAAATTTACAGTATTCAAAACACTGAAGAAGCCCAGGATCCCTCGGCGAAAGCTTCGTTAAACAAAATAAAAAATTAAAAAGGACTTTAAATGTTTAATTTAATTCAAAATTAAATATTTAAATGAAAAAAAAAGACAACACGAGATGTGCGTTACTCATGCCTTGCCTTATCCTATTGTGACGTAAAATGATTCTAACATTAAATGTTCTTCCACACAGATAAATATTATTAAATCAAACATAAAGATCGATACTAATTGAATGTAGTATTAAATATTTGGTAAGCAATGCGTCACGAACACTAACTATAATAATATAACCTTGGAAATACTGAACACTGAACATTACTGACTTGCCAACCGGGAAGTAACTCAAACGTTAACAACTATAATAAATCAGCATTATAATATACACTGTAAGGAACAAATTATATACATTGGCACGCGCTGAACATATCTTAACAAATGCGTTTATTATTTTATACCACTAGCTTTCAAACAATAAAAACTGAATAACATTAACATTGTAAGAATAAATATCAAGATATCTACAGCATAAAATAAAATAAAACTTCATTCGGATTTTTAAAATTGCCATAAACTTCAACATTTATAAATATATTGCTTCCGAGTTTACCGAAGGTAACGGAAGCATTGTGTTCACTTTGAGGACGAAATAATTTTATGTCTCCAATTTTAAAAATTCGTAGACAGAAATCCGTTTCAGACGTCAGGGAACATTTTTAGTCTCCTGTCTGTCGGTCTGTGTCCGCGAATCCTGAAACGTGTGACGATAACATGAGTAAATGTCGACCGATTTTGATGAAATTTGGTAGACATGTTTGGTAGACCAATGCCCAGGACGAGTTCGTTGGGCAACGTTATCCGTTCCAGCGTTCTCACGCAACGCTCGCATAATAGTGAACTTCAAATTTAAAATTGGAATTTTAGGTCGAATTAAAATTCATCTTTTTAATGAGGCAAACATTTTTTTCAAATACAATTTTTTAGTTAAAACCAACAGCGACACCGCTATGAAGAGTTAAAGATCGCAAAAACTCTTAATAGTTTTTACACAATAAACAATATAACAATAATGTTAATATTAATATAACAACGAAGTACATGATAAGATGCGAGGAAGCTATGTGCCACACTAATTGGCAGTCTATTTTTATTTAATTTGTTTATGAACGTCAGGAAATCAATTAATAGATTTAAAAAAAAAATCTAAAACGGCCTGAATTCATCATTAGAATAGTAGGTATTGCCATCTGTTAAATAATAATCTAATAATTATAACGAGTAGGATGTAAAACAATAATTATTCTTACAAAATACAACAAATAAATCAAATTAATTAATAGATCTAAACCAAATGTGTAAATATAACAAGGGGAATTCAAGGTTGCAAAGATCATTTCTATCTTCTTATAAGATCACCCACCTGTACATGAGTAATAGCATGAATCAAAAAAATGAATCACACAATGATTCCGAATCAAATCAATAGACCAAAGTCTAAAACGGAGCCATTAAAATTACAAACTGTGATTATAAACCATTAGATAAAAATAGTTATTTTTATTATTAATTTTATCCCTACTCGAACAACTAAATAATGCAAACATAATGCAGTTGTACATAGAGCCATTAATAGGTTACTAGTTTACTAGGGTAGCAACTCGTTAAATAAAAGAAAAAAAGCAGACTTCGACTAAATACAAATTTTAAGATAACTGCACTAAAAAATAATAAACTCCGCAGATAAATTAAACGACCTATTTTTTTTAATGTCTTTTCTTATTATATTAATTTTTTTTTATTCATTATTGAATACTTTTAAGCTGTAACATGTAACATATGAGTTTAGGACCATCTGAAAGCATCACGACGGAAGCTGAAAATCGGTAGATGACAAATTAATTGTAAAAATATAAAAACTGTAAATAGGTAGGTACTTCGATGTACAAAGAAAATTGTAATAAATTACACTCTTATATATTTTGTATTCTTTGCACAAATTTCAATAAAGATTTGGCAGATCTTTTTTGTGAAAAATAACAAAAGAAATTAATGAAAAGATGTATGATATATTATGTTATGTCTAATTTGCTAGTCCTTAGTCTCAAAATCAATTACTTAAATCATTCTTAACACTTAACGGATCATTGGTCTGGTTCTTGAAAAAAATAGAACCCTTTCACGAGAAAGTGGAATATTGTTTAAAGAAGCTATCCATTAGACCTTAGTTTTAAACTTAAAACCAATTACAATAATTATTCTTAAAGGCGCAATTAAAATGCAATTATGATTGCACAAAAAACTTGGTTTTTAAATGTTATAGCATCAATCTCAAGGAAGCTGCATATTGTGCAATTAATATAGACTAGGACTAGACACTAGACCCTTAATCTCGAAACCAGTAGTGATAATCATTCTCAAGGGAGCGACTATAATGTAATTAATGGCCTCTGGTTTTTAACGAACGGTAGTATTCAATATTATATACGTACATACGCACATATATATATATCCACAACAAATAGCTTATTTGCTTGAAGATGTTATACTAAGAAATTTTTAAACCACTAAAATTTCGTTCTAAGGCTCATTACATAATAAGTCGAAGTTTTTGTTAGATAGTCTCTTTGAATATTAAGATTATGTGTGTTGGCCCTAAATAAAAAAAAATTATATAATAACAGATTAGAATATCTAGGATGTTGGTTACATATTATTCAAAGAGAAACTAAAATATTGATAATATATAGCAGATAATATAAGACAGTAAGTCCAAGTAAAAAGAAATGTATGTGCTACATATAGAAATAAGAACCCGGTATTACTTAACACCGTCTTGCGCACTCTAAATGAGTTACAAAATTTAAAGAAGAATTACCACATTTTTTTTAAAAAAGGTTTCAATTATCTTCAATATATTATAAAAGTTAAACATCTCACACTAACTGATTTCATTACAGTATCTCTAAAACATCGAGAGCTTGAAGGCTGAAATTTTCATGTCCTCTATCATCTAGAATCTAGGAGCTCGCTAAAAATATTATTACAATCCGCCATTTTGATTAAATATGGCGGCCATTAATATGCGGAATTTAACGAAATCTCCAAAAACCAATTGAACTAGAACCTTGAAATTGGGAAGTAAACTTTCTTTTATGGTTTAAAATAGCTTTATTTATTTTTTAAATTTTTTTAATCCGCCATTTTGGTGGATAATAATCTCAAAGTGGAATGACATCTCCGGAACCTTGAAATTTTAAATTTAGCTTTCTTTTATAACAGTTCTATTCCACTATTTTATGAAATTATAATTCAAACTTATTACCCTGTTCTATTGTACAGAAGCAATACAGAACAAAAAAAAAATCATGATTAAAATTATCGTCGGACATCAAAATCTTTACAAACCAACACCCTAGATCTTAAACACTCAGACAATGACAACTAAACAGTGTTCAACAAAGAGCTGCTCGATCGTGTGGAAAAACAGTGAAAGTAATAATTTCTAAAAAAAAGATTTAAGAGTTTAAAAAAGATATTTCAAAAGAAAACGAAAGTACGAAGGAGGAGTAGAAAATTTGGTTATTAAAGTAAAAAAAGAAAACACAATACTAAAAATAAATAAGTACAACGTAGAAAGTGACAAGTATGTACTTCCATTTTAGTCATAAGAATCAAGACCACTTGAATTAGCATTCAGCGTAGGCAGAAGGTGGAGAAGAGTATGATCAATTGAGGCAATGTGCCAACAAATTCAGATACGGTGTGTTATGAGGTCTTCATTTTCTTCAAGAACTTCAATTATATAACAATATTGACATTATTCCACATTCCACACTTTTTATACAGCGCAGAATTTTTCAGCAAAAGGCTAGATCGTCCGAGGCTGTGTCTGAGATTGTAAGTCTCACAGAATTCAGACAATAAATATAATGTTCATATATATATACAAGCGTCCATCCAAAACTATAAGGCAGGACCTACTCACTAGATACTAGACACTTTCGGTTTTAGTTTTAAGACTGTTTTGTCTTAGGAACAGGAGTAACTATAATTACATCGAAATGGGAGTTTGTTAACTGAACATAACTCACTCAGACCAACAATCACTAGGCAATTGCCTTGGTCTTAAGACTGATTGACTGGGCATTTTTCAACGAAGAACAAGAACTGTTTGCTTCTGCGTGCGCTGGAACTATGAAAAAACACTCATGTCTTTTAAGTGTCAAACATCATATTAGAGAGTTGACTTTTTCTCTCAAATAAGCCATCCTTGTGCAAACACTTAAGCCATATAACCTAAGTATTAAAAAAACACTTAGGTTTTTTTTTTTTTAAAGTAAAACACATCTTTTTAACACATCTTCCAGTGGTCTTTAGTTTTTACTTAACCACTGAAGGTTGGCAAACATGTTTAAACCGGTACGGTAGAGAGTTAAAAATATTTGTGATTTAGACCAATAAAGAAGTACCTTATACTTTAAACAGTGTGTTTATTTATTAAATTAAATATTATTAGGATACCTACACTTAAACAACATCGTTCCTTGACAATTTTTCAGATGTGTTTCCATTATACCTATGTAAGTATGTAAAATGAATCTCTCATATTAATGTTTGACCAAATTACAAATTACATTTAAAATTAAATCTCCCCTATCGCAGTTAATAAAGATCGTACATGTTTAAAATCCAAAATATGTAAGTAAACTCAAAATCGTAGTTAAATCCATTGACTTAGAGAGAATTTTTTTTTAATTAAAAAAAAAATATAATATAAATATATAAATATATATATTAATAGATTTAAAAAAAAAA
>KZ651105.1:384513-402096 GCA_001010745.2 Gerris buenoi
TATATAATATATATATATAAATATATAAGTTGCATTTTTTTTTTTTACACAGATAGAGTTCATTGTTAAATAATAGTTATACAATGCACTTTTTTCTTTAAAAAAATGGGATTGGTAGAATTCTTTTAAGAAGAAGAAGAAAAGAAATAAAAATGAATATTCAGCAAAGAGGATTGGGGTGAGAGGGTTTCAGAATTTAAGTGTTGCAGTCTGACTTGTTTCTACCTCAAACCGGTTATCTATAGCTGGATGGAACCCAGCGAGAATTAGCAGCTAGAACGCGTCCAATTCAACTCACTCAAACAACTTCTAATAATTATTCCCTTCAAAAACTGTTATTTACTTTTTTATTTAAAAAAAAAAAATAATACTAATAATTAAATAAGATAACAAAACCTTAAGGTTGAAAGAAGTATTATAAAAAGGAATTTTTTCAAGAACCCAAAATATTTATCAATAAATTTGAAACAGTTAAGTATTACAAATTAGATTGTCTAGATAACAACCCAGAAGAAATAAAATGTTGATTATTATCATGTTTAATCCAATCTAGGTCAACAATCTAATAAACATTTAATAAATGTTACTGAAAGAGAACATAAAATATAATTTAACAATTAATTTTTAATAAAATTTAAACTATGTATTTCTGTAACAATTAGAGAGAAGTACGAGTATAGTTAATAAAGAAAATAGGATTGGTAGAATTCTTAAAAGAAGATAGGATAAATGAAATGACAAAGATAGGTTAAACAGGTTTAAATTTATTTGTTTACAGTTTACAGGTGTTCAGTCAAAAATAAGATTCTCATAAAAATTGTCTTTCAATTAGTGTGGCACATAGTTTAAAAATTCAAAAACCACAAAATTACAAAAAAAAAATGTTGGTAAACATAAACCGGTACTTTTTTTTAGCTGTCCCGTGACCCCATAAAATCACGACCAAACACCACCCCCTTCCTTATCAAAGACAACCAATTTATTTGGCAATAAAATAAGAGCTACATCTCAGTCTGCCTTCGGCCTCACTCGAAAAGACAGCAATGAGAGTAAACGCCATCACCTCGCGTCCTATTTCATATACTTCAATGATATTATGCTTTTACAAAGTAACGCAACGTATATGAGACCAACAATGAGCTAATTATGACCTACAATCCAAATAACATTAAAATCGGAAGAGCAGTTTTAAGTATTTGCTTAATTAATTGCTTATTTAATTAATTAATTGCTCATACATTGGTGGATCATCACACATACCAGTGGTGGTCAATGACGACCCTTGCTTGGTCACATTGGCTAGAACCGGCATAAACAGGCATTGAATATGTGAAGCGTATAGTATTTTCTTTATTTTGTTCAAGGAATCTATATTAAGACAAATTGAAAAAGGATATTTCTTTAAAATCTCCTTTTAGGTTCGTTACATCTTATTAAAAGTAAATATAACCGGTTTCATTTTATTAAACCCCTTATTTTAGTCTTGTTGCTTATTTATAAAACAAGGAACATGTTAAGAATACTTATTGCTATTCACAGCGCAATAGCTAACATGAAATTTTCCATGCACACTTATCTAATATAAATAGTGTTGTCTCATTCTTAAACTATTGAATTATAATGTCCTTGGCATTTAAAGTGATAAATTAATTTATTATTGACAGTACGAAATATCGGATCTATAACAATAAGTACATCAGAAATTAACAAAATATATAAGTGAACCCCAAAAGATGAGTTAGTATCATTTGTATAATCGAGTAGTGTCCTGCCGGTGACGACTTACCTCGAAATGACTTGTAACTACTAAGCTAAGGCAACCACCTTTATTCCAATAAATATAAATTTTTGTTTTGATTTGTTTGTCTTCAAATAGATATAACAACTTATTTAAATTAATTTAATTAATATTAATGTATTAACCTTAACGTCTTGCTATGTTTATAAAGCGAAAATGTGGACCTTTTACTCAAAATGATAACAAAACCTAGGCGAGGTTTGAACATCATCAGACAGTCAACCATAATGAATGAATGAATGAATGCCTTTATTGGTTTATACAGCTATGTGTGACATAAAAATAGCAATGTGTAACATAAAAGGTTAAACCAAATCAGCTTATGCTGAGGCAAATATTTATACTACTACTCAGTAGTATTTTATTTTAGTTTCATTATTATTATTATTATTACTTTCTCTTTTTAGGGGTTTGTAGATACTTCTCAAAACCCTTATGCCGAGGGTGATGTGACCGTCCGTCCGTCGCTCTTTTTTATATTATTATTTTTTTTTTTTATTTATTTATGTATTTTTATTATTATTTTTCCCCCGTAACAACTGAATTCGGAGCATAAATGCTATTTTTGCAATTATTTTACAAACTAGCAACCATAATATACTTGGTAATTATTTAAAAAAATAAAAAAAAAATGTTGAAAAATAATAATAATAAGCCTCCATAAAACTAATAAATAATTTAACCCCTTTTTAAGCCTCGATAAAACAAGTAACCTCTAAAAAAATTAGTCTGTGACAAATTAAACAAACGTTATAAAAATAATAAGAATAATCTTTAATGTAACATTTATAAGAATAATTTAGGTTTTTATAACGCGAAAAAAGAGAAGACTTTCATATAATTTAAAAAGGTAGTTTGAAATGTTTTAGAAGACAAACTGTCACGCCAGATCCGATAGGTTTTTCACCCAAGTGCCAGCCTATAAGAATGACAGCAGAGTGAAGGTAAGAAAGACAAGTAAAGAAGTTATTGCATCAAAAAAATAAACCTATCTACAGCTGGGTACAGGCTATGGGTTGAAAACGTTATGAAACTTTCAATTCACAATCCGCCCCCACCAGTCCCCAGCATCGGCTATGAGTCTTGAGGCAATATTAACACATAGTTTTAGCCAACCTCGATTTGCAAATGCACAGCCTCAACTACTTCTTATTTACTCTTAACAATGAATAAATATTCAAAATATGCTCAAGACTAACAACACCAACAAAAGATAATTTAAAGTTTGTACATAAATCGATAAAAGGACGCTTCTATTTTAAGCGCAAAACTGGAATCTAATGCCATGTATCATCATGAAGTGAAGAGAACGGAGGCGAGATGGGAAATATTGTGGTTACTCTACTTGACTTATGTGATCTCATAGTCAAAACAGCACGAAGCGATCTTACGAACGAAAGAACGAGCAAAGCAAACGGAGGCAGGATAAGAAATATTGTGGTTACACTACTAGACTTATGTGATCTCATAGTCAAAACAGCACGAAGCGATCTTACGAACGAAAGAACGAGCAAAGCAAACGGAGGCAGGATAAGAAATATTGTGGTTACTCTACTAGACTTATGTGATCTCATAGTCCTGTCAAAACATCATGAAACGAACTTACGAACGATGTAAAACCAAAGCGAATGAAGGGGTAGAGGGGAATATTGTGGTTACTCTACTTGACTCATGTGACACTTAAATTATAATTACAAATAAATATTTAAATTAATAATTTTAGTTTCCGATCCAATATAACTATGTAGTTGTTATTGCTGTTAAAATTCTATAACTACTAATATCGCTTAATCATATAAATATATTATTAAATAATAATGATAATTTTCTTCTGACTGAAAAATTTATTCCAGACATAACAAAAACAAAAAAAAAAAAAAAAAAAAAAAAAACAAGGTCAGTTAATTGCAACTCTTCGTAAAGTATTAATTAGTCATTTAACGCTTTTTCTATATTGTAGTAGTTGAGTATCGTATTTCTCCAGCAGGCTTTCAAATTAAATAAAAAATAAAAACAATGTTATCACTAACTGGTCTAAGATTAGATATCTAAAAATAATAAAAACCTAATCAAAGATTTACATTTACAACAATGGAACAAGTAATTATCTCGACCAAATAACCTATTGAACAAACATTAAAATAATTTAAAAAGGTATATGTATATGGTATATGTAATATAAACTTTGAATAATTTTGAGGAAGCATTATACATTTAAATAGTAGAAAACTGACTTCATAATTTGATTAATTTGAATTTAAGAAACATCGGTTAAAGAAAACTTGGCACTTCTATAGATTGTCACTCCCTGCATTAAAAAAAAGGGGAGTAACGAGTGGAGTAACAATATAAAAAAGGTGTATGGAATGTTCTTCTTTAGACTTATAAAAACAGAAGTGTGATATTTTCTTGACCCAATGTACATTGGACACCCAATCTCCCTTTGTCTTAATAATTATTTATTAAAGTCATTTAAATTCTAACAAAAGTAATAATTTGTATAGTATTTGCCATCACAATACTATTTCTCTGAAATAGATTATATATATTTTTACACGACTATATTTTATATAATTTGTGCACCCTTCTTCTTATTAGGTATTTAAAAATCCACGTAACAGGATCCCCTCTCACGGGAAGACGTAGGGTAGGAGCGGAACTACGGACGAAGAGCACAGTTCAGCGATAGCTTACTTCATGCAGAAATTGAGTGCAGTCCCTTAGTTAGAGGAACATAAACTCAATAGTTTCCAGTCCAGTATACAGTACTCAGTAGGTACTCACTACAACTAAGATTTGGTCCAACTAGAATAGAATTAAAATTTGATAAATATAAGCTATTCTTGGTTTATCACTATTAAAAATAAGCAATATATCAGTTTTTGAAAGCTTTAATGTAAAAACCAATAATATATAAACTATAAGAATTCGTTACTATCTGTTAATATTATGTATCCAACGAGTTTGAAATACACAACAATTTTGTGAAATATTATAATTTTGAGCGCCATAATATTCAAAAGACATACCATTTGCTTCTGGACACCCTATGACAGATATGATTTGTACCTTAGTGACGTCCACAGGACGTCCAGAGCATATCCAGTAAGGACAGGTTGACATATTTTATAGGATGCTCAAAATGTAAATTAGCTTAAGTGATTACACAGTTACTTCACTTGAACAGAAATTACCATTCAAATTAGTCCACAGTTGCCTAAAGGAGATGAAATTAAAACAAATTAATAATACAATAATAATATCAAATAATATTAAGTAGCAAATATTGATAACTGATAAAGAATTAGTAAATTATAATTATACTATAGACTACAAATACAACTATTTTTTTTAGTTTTCCACCTATTTATTGCAATAAATAAATTGATGTCAAGGTAGAAGTAACACTAGTTCATCAAAATAGACACTTGAAGATAACCTTATTCAATCATAACCTAACTTAAGTTGAAATCGACTAGGACTAGAAAATTAATTATTTTTTGATATGGAAACGTTTTTCTCCAAGTTTAAGCTATAATTTAATTTTAATGATTTATTGCATTGCAATGTTAAGAGATTTAAAAATGAAAAACCAAACGTTTTCAAAAAAAATGATAAACTTGATTTTATGATAAAACAAAATGTTAATGATAAGAAACTAATTTAAGAACTATAAATCTAAAAATAAAAAATTAGATTTTAAGATAAGAATTTTAACGATTTAACTACCTAAAAGAAATGTTTGATAAAAACTATCATTTGAAATAGGTGAAAACCAAAGGTAATTTGGATTTTTAGATAAAACTTCAATGATTTATTGATAAGATATGTATTTAAAGATAAGAATTAAAATTATTCCGTACGACAAACTTGAATTAGACTTCCTCATTATATAGAAAGACTGAGTTTTAATCAATTCATTTTTAAAACTCATTTGTACCAGTGGTGGCGATAACGAGCCCGCAGGGCCCACGGCGTGGGGGCCCCGGGCATCTTGAGGCCCCTAGGGGCTCCTGGAAGGGAAATAGTGGGGCCCCCACTAAAAGTTTGCGGGGGGCCCCGAATATCTTACCGCCGCCACTGATTTGTACCTACAGTAAGACTGAATTTAAATCTAATTTAATCAATTTATTTTTAAAACCATATAAAAAGTGATTTACAGGTGATGGTTTAGACATCGTTTTCGATAATTAGCTTTTCTTATTTTTATATATTTATTTTCATCAATATCTCGATAATTAGATTTTTCCCGAGAAAACGACTAATATTATAAGATTTATACTTAAAAATTTAAACAGACTACATTTTTAATCAAAAGTCAAATTTTTTAATTATAAATTATCGAAACCGTTTTTAAGATTTTTTTTTTGTGTGTATGTGTTTTGGGGTAGCGTCCCTCCAAAATTTAAAGATTTCACCTTGGGGTATGTTTTTAACATGTTTTCCAAATTTTATCGGAATTGCGCATTTCACACGTCAGCACACAGACTGACTTACGATATGACACACAGATATTTTATAAAAATTTGTTTTGGACTTAGGGGACACTAAATTGCGGTCACTTTTATAGAAAAGTGCCTAATATTACATACTTGCGAACAACTGAATACACACTTTTTTTTTATAAAAGTGTGATATTCCTTTATCCCAAAGCATATTGGGCTGAATAACCTCTCCATTGGATATAAACTCTCCTTTATATGTCCTACACAAGGGGGCCCCCCCTTTGTCCCCTAAATTTATGAGAAAATAAAAACTAGAAAGATAAAAAAATCACAGGGAAGTACTTGCTCCAAGTACTTTTTAGGGTTTTGTAGATGAGTAAGCATACCCATTATGTAATTATGATTTCTGGTCTTCGATCTCAAGAGTCCGGGTTCGATTCCCCGGGGGGGTCACAATGTTTTTTATCAGTAATAAACCAATAAGGAATGCAAACTTTAAAAAAGCAATTATATATTTGTGTCCTACTCTTCAGCAGCTTTCATTTGATACCCAACTCAAAATTTTAAAAAAATAAAATTTTGGGCGCACTTCACTATTTCGCGCCCAAAATTGACAATTTTTAAAAATTTGGGATCAACTCCCGGAATTTTCATCGCCCAACAATAAGGCATTAGCATGAATTATTTCGAAATTTTAGCACCAGCCAATCTATAGTGGTTGGGGGGGGGAAATTTTTTTTTGGGTATATTTTGATTTTTTTCCCCTATAAGGAATGCAAAATTTAAAAAAGCATATATATATTTGTGTTCTACTCTTCAGCAGCTTTCATTTGATACCCCACTCAAAAATTTAAAAAAATGTAAATTTTTGAGTTTACCACATTTTTTTGAATTGCGCATGCGCAAATCTAATTATGGACTTCTGTATATTTTTCCTCTGGTTGGGTCAAAAAGTTGCACCAGGGTTCCAAATTTCAGCACTTTCGCTTGAACGGTTCGGGCCCTATGAACCAAAGAGCGACGGACAGACGGACACATCACCCTCGGCATAAGGGTTTTGAGAAGTATCTACAAAACCCTAATTAGACTACAAGAAAGAATGTTTTTAATTTTTAAACACAGGTTATCATTTATGGAGAAAAGCATCATTTATGAAAGTGTTTACAAGACAAATATAATACAACAACAATATAATATCTAATGAAATATAATAATCTAACGAAATAATGGTAAATCTAACAGCAATCGAGCTATAAAATAACGGTGAACACAACTAATTGTATATGAAAAAAATTAGATATTTGATTTGCATTAGTCGCACATTTAAAAAAAATAGTTTATTGCAATTTGTTTACATTCTAAAAAAGATAATTAGCAATTTTAACTTCTATAATATATAATTACATTGAAATAAAATAGATAGAAGAATGAATAAAATAAAATTAAAAACATCAAAAATAAACCAGGAATTGTTTACATTAAAACGTATTATTATATAACTCACATTTTAGTTTTTTCAAAAACAATATGGTTAGGTTTCGTCTTCCTTATTATTTTTCGCTAAAACCTTGACTGAATTAAAGTTCTGTTTTTAGTGTAAAAATAAAGAGGTTGTTGGTAAAGGACTTTTTAGAGTTATTTTCGATATTTTATAATATATTCGTTATTTTAAAGCATCACACTCGTTCAACATTTGTAATATATTTTAAAAATAAAAAGGAAATGGCATTTATAAAGAAGGAAAATTATTAAAATACAAAGGATATAATTACGAAAGAAACAAAAAAAAGTGGTACAAAACTAAATAAACATTAATTTATTTTAAAATCTTAAATTACAATTAGAATAATTAAAACATACCTGATTAAAAAACTCAAATTATTCCTTATTTATATCGAATCAACAGGTGTCCCAAAAAAAATTAAAAATAGATGTAAACAAAAAATGAACGTAAAACGAACTGGACTAACACAGATCTAAACAGCACGGAAGGCAAACGAGTACTGGCCTCTAACCAGCCAGGACGAACTGGTAACGCATTCTAGGCATGAAATCAGTCTGGCCAACGGAATTTCCCGCCGTTCCCCTAAATAAAATATCCCTACATTTTTTCTTTTATGGTTTGTAAGTACACAAAATATCCCTACTTTAACTTCTATTTTATTTTTGGGAATATTATTTAATAATTAGATTAGGCTTAGAATTTAGAATGATACATTAATAATCACAATATCAAAAGTTTAGTTATTTGATTATAAAAAATGTATACATAACCAAATGCCTAATATGAATACTGAATACTATTGCACTGTTTGCTTCCAAAGCAAGGGAATTTGTTCAGAATAGTTTTTTGTTTCCTCATTCAAAAATTCCTAGGCAGAAATTACAGATCCGTTTCAAACATCAGGGAACATTTTTGGTCTCATGTCTGTCTGTCGGTCTGCCATTCTTTTTTGAGAACCACTATGTCTTAAAAACTAATCGTCTGAATATAATGAAATTTTAATAGTAAGTCATAATTGGCTCTCTACCATATTAATTTAATGTTTAATAAAAATGAATGTGACCCAAATAAGAATCGAAACAGGTCCACTTTGATATTAACACCTATAAATATATAAAATTAACAAACCTATTTTGAAAAGAATTAAATGGTTTGTCGAAATTGTCTCAAAGCTGATCCTAAAATAGTTTTAATTGTCTGCGCACATTTAAAATAATATGGAATAAAAATAAGTGAGACTTCCTCAAGGAATCGAAACCCCTCATAACAACCACATTTTCCACTCGACCATTTTAGGTTTCTGTACAAAGTAAAAAAGAAACCTTCTATAACGGCTCTGTCTGTCCGTTGGCTTGTTTCAATTCATAAACTACTATAGCTAGAAACATGAAATTTGGCACCCAGGTACATCTCGGCATTTTAGACAGCTGGACAAATTTTGGAGTCTTTACACTTAATATTTCCAAGATGGTGGCCCAGCCAATATGGCGGGTGACTAAAAAAAAGTTTTTAGCTACCATGGCATGTTATACATAAATTTAAAGGTCTTAAAGTGTAGAAAAAGAATATGCAACTATTGAAATAACACACGTAGTATTTTCAAGATGGCGGCCAATAAGGCGGGTGACTAAAAAAAGTTTTTAGTTACAATGGCATGCTATACATCATTTTAAAGGTCTTGAAGTTTAGAAAAAGAATATGCAACTATTACACTTAATATTTAACCTTAATCCTACAGAAACCGGCGATTATCGCCTCACGCCTCACGTACTTACGTGAAGCGCGCCTTACTTGTTTAAATAAAAAGATGCGACGAAGCATGTATTTACCACACTAATTGCCAGACTATTTTAAAATTATTTGTTTTAAATAAATAGTTTCAAACTTACTAGATTAAATGTAATTTAACTTAAATTAAAGCAATTTAATTATAAATTCATAATAATTATGTAAATTCAATTAATATGATAATTTTTACTTTCTTGTTCAAACAGGAAGTAGTGAGAAGACGCGAAAATTCGATTTTGAAATTTTGATGGATTTACACATTGGGAAGCCCTCTGAGTCCAAACAAGTGATTTTTAAAAATGTCTACCGTCTGTGCAGAAGCCTAAAATACTGGGCAGATTTTGACGAAATTTGGTAAAAATTATCAGAAAAATCATACCCCGACCCCGAAGCGAAATCGAGAATTGAATTTTAGCCCTAAATTTAGGGCATTATCCTACAAAAACTCCAAAAAAAAAGTGAAAAAAAAATTCCGAAACCGGTTCCGATGATTTTTATTAAAACATTATGAAATGTAGTCCATTTAAATACGAATCTAACGAAGCAAGCCGTTTCCCTGCGAAAAATCAGTTCCTGAGAAAATAGGTTTAAACACGATGGAGAGAGGCCGGGTTCGATTCTGCGCTGAGGAGAAAGTTAATTTTAGGATACATTTTGATAAAATGTTCAACAATAATAATATGTACCTACAAAATTCGAAAACTAGTAAATGGAAAATACTGGACTGGGCTATGTAATTATGAACTTGTATATGAGAAAGTTCGTCTGAGTCGTCTTGGACCAAATTTTTACAATAGTTTTGTCTTAAACACAACCTTTCGCATTAAAATTTCCTTAATATTAAATTAATAAAAAGTTATTTAACAAAATGTAAGAATTCTACATTGTACTTTAAGAGAAGATGACAATTCCTAGAGGAATTGGAATTAAATTTATAATCAGAATTATAAGGAATGTCAATATTAAACGACATATATCTATAATGAAATAGGCTATTGAAAAAAGTCAAAAAGTACTTTTGTACTAACAATTTAGTAAAAATAAAATCTATATCAAAGCAACAAACGGAGAAAAATACGTTTATATTCAATAAAACTTGAGGGAAACCTAATTGTTTTAGATACATATTAAGTCATTAACGACTAGCGACAATTAAGGTAAAGAAACTTTTAAAATATTGTCGAGTATAAATAAACACAAAGTAAAAGAACAAAAATACAGAAAAAATGATAATGCTAAGGTTACAAAACATTCATGCAAGGCGGTTTTAATTTTCTTACCAGTTTGAAAACTGCAACAGGTAGTTCATAAAAAATCCACTAGATGCCATTAGTGTTTGTATTTTGATCAGCTGTTTTTGTTTCCGAGAAGAGCACGCAACTCGTTTTCATTTCAAAAAGACCGTCACTATCATGCGAATACGAGGCCAAATAATATTACTCCCTCCCGCCGAGCTTATTAATTATTTAGTTAGTTGTTAGTTGTCATCGACCGTTCGACATGTCCTCATGATCCTGTGAAGTCCGTAAACAATTTTATTTTATATTCGAAATAATGTTGCACAATTTCAAGGCTCTTATTCTCGGTGCACCGGGATCGGGTAAAGGCACGATTTCTTCGCGAATAATCAGGAAGTTCGATCTCAAACACATCGCGAGCGGCGACCTTCTAAGGAGCAACATAGCCAACAATACTGCTTTAGGTAAGGATGTCAAGACGTACATGAACAAAGGGAAACTAGTTCCTGACGAACTCATGGTCAGTCTGGTTTTAGAAGAGCTGAACAAAACGAATTCTTGGCTGTTGGACGGCTTCCCAAGGACTCTGAATCAAGCAAAAGTTTTAGACGCTCAGGTAGAAGTTAACGCTGCTATCAATTTAGTCGTGCCATTTGATATAATCGTAGACAGGATACAAAGTAGATGGATCCACGCTCCGTCAGGTCGAGTATACAACACAGGTTTCAATCCTCCCAAAGTCCCAGGCTACGATGACGTTACAGGTGAACCTCTTTCACAACGAGAAGACGACAAACCTAAATCGGTGAGACGTCGTCTCGACATTTACTCGGAAACTATCGGACCCGTATTGGATTTCTACGCAGAGAAAGGTCTTCTTGAAGAATTTACAGGTACCACATCAGACGATATTTGGCCCTTGGTTTATAAATATTTGGTAAAGGCTACTGCTTCTTCCAAACAAGAAATAACAGGTTGAATAACGAACCTAGCAACAATAATACCTGCCTTTATTAAACAAAGAATGGATTTACCGTACTAGGTATAGAAATACATGTAAGTTTAACTATGTTTTAACATCATTCTAAAATATGAGGTAAAAACTTACAAACCGACATTTAACCGCAAATTAAATCTAATTAATTACATTTATGAGAAAATGTGTAGGCACAGTGTTCCTATTAAAAATCGAGCAACAGTGTATTAATTATTGTAAACATTAGTTTGCTTGGTAAAGCTGCAGTTATCAAACCACCTAGGGAAATGTAGTTAAAAAATTTGGGGTACATTCACTCGAATGGACTGTTTAGACATAGGGATATCATCTCTAAAATGTAATAATTGTATAGATATAATCTTTCAACTGTTTACTTCTTTAACACGACCTGTTTTGACAAAGGGATGTAATCTTTTAAGTGTATAAATCAAGAAAAATTGTGCTGCTATGCGATTCTCGACTGTATGGCTAACTAACTGCAGATTAGCCAGGTTAAATTGTGTAAGAAGTAGAATTGGTAAATACTAGAAGAACTTATAGACACGACAGCTTGTTATTAGGGTAGAAATTTGTTTACAATTAAGTATTATGAAGTTATTGCAATAGAAAAGCTAAGGTGTTTATCAATGTCAGCCAAGGTTAAAACACCTTGACGCACAGATCTAGTGAGTTGGAATCCCTGAGAGGTGAAACAGGTTTCACCATGATAATTAGTGGTGATAGATAATTATATCGTGTAGATAAGTTGTGCCACGTCTTGTAATAACTTAATAAAATGTTTATTGGGATAAAAGAAACAGAAAACAAAAATGGGAAAATAGTTTGTAATACATTTTTGCCCTATACCCTTAACAAAATTCAATCTTTGCACAAATAAAATATTATTCGGGTGTACCACACACAAAAGCAATTTTTTTTACTACTAATAATTTAGAGTTAATATATCTTAAATGGTATCCCGATATATACTTTTAGTTTAGACTATGACTATTGCATAAGATGAGTCAAATCAAAATAATTTGGCAGCCCCCCTTCATAGGGAGGTAATCTGAAACAAAATTGTTTAATTTCACGCTAATATTACCTTGACAAGTAAAAGTATGAGAGTGTAATTTAATTGAGATTGAAGTTAAAGATTATTTTACTTCATTATAATCAATATCCACTTGTGATTTATTTACCATGGATTTCATTCTTATCTCTTTTAGAATACTCAATAAGGTAGAAGAATTGAATGAATAGGACATTTAAGATTTTATTGTGATCTATAGTTTACGTCACCAAGTTTCATAAATTAATACATCTACTTTATTTTTTATTGAAAAACAGTTGTTAAAAAATTAATTATACACATTTATTTTTTATTAAAACTACCAATCTATTCCACTAGCAATTTATTGTTACTGAAGATTTCAGCAGTTATCAGATTTCATTTTCATACTTTTTTTATGTCTAATGTTATTTAGAAAATATTCAATTCTTGTTAAAATTATCTACCACTAATTATTACTTTAAGGTAAACTGTTAAAGATTTTTTTTTTTTTTTTCTTCTTCTTAATTACATGAGATATCTTAATACCTCACGCATATACTCAATAAACTTGAACCAATGTCTTAACACTAAGTGTTTTACATTAAGAGATAATTTTCATTCATTTCGATCAATTATTGATTGGTTTTGGTTGAAGTAAGCACAATAATAATTATGTACAATGGTTGATCAGACTGTCCTATTATGATTTTTTTCTGTAAAAGTTAAAAAAAAAAAAAACTTTTAAGGGATATAACCTCTAGTCTAGACTATTAATTGACCTCATAACATTTTTCTCTCTCCTCCATTAATTTGCACATTACTCTAGTTTCATTTATCTACCGCTCCAATTAATCAAAATATCAATTATAATGACCTCAGTTAATTGCAAAACTAATTAAACATATCAAGGGATCTATTATTGAACTTTTAACAAGATCATCCACTTGTATGATATCACTAATTAAATAAATAGCAAATTATGTAAATAATAATTAAATAAGCTCTCTAATTATCGCTATCAAGAAAATAATTTTATTTTCAAAAATAGTTTGTAGATTATTTTTTATTTAATTTACCAGGCAGGTATTATTATTCTAAGAATATAATTATAATTTATTTAGATACGTTAAATATATGAAAAGTTCATATCAATTTTTATAACAGCATTTCAGTACAGGTAAATATTAATATCATCATGTGGCCAATTTAGAATTATATTGAGAAAAAAAAAGAAAAGGTTAGTTTAATATGCAGCATCTAGTCTTGAATGTTTAGTCTTGCCGAACAAAATTAATTTATCTATTTGTAACTTATTTTTAACATATATTTTCATTGAAAAATTATGGCACACTCAAAGTTAATAGCTCAATATTTGTATTATGACTAAAGTTAATTTAAAAGTTAATTCTCTAAGTTATTATTATTATTTAAAAAAAGAATTAATGGAGTAATTCAGAAAAACCTGGCATCAACATTGAATAAATGAACGATAAAAAATGTAACACAGATTGAGTGGTTTATCCCATTTTATTAACAATATCAACAAACAGTAAATTATTGAAATTTATGTATGAAAAATCATTTAAAAAAATGCACTGAGTAAGCTATGAGAAAAATTATCCATCGTCAACAACATTTCCCTCAGAATCGAGATGATGTTTCTCAAATGGGTCATTTTTCCATTACGTTAAAAGAGCCGAAACAGTTGGTGAAGTTCATTCATTGAAATAAGAACAGTATGGGAAGAGCTTCTTCCTGTTTAAACTATATGATTCAGGCAGAAGGAAATTGCTCAACATTTCTACTTTATGTTCCGATTTGACTGTGATGGTTCTATTTTTTTCTTCGGAAACATGAGGCCCAATGACTCCAGATCTCACAATTGCATACATACTGCAATCTTTTGGACTATGCAAAGGCCTTTCTTGAGCTTTTCTATCATTATTTTTGATTTTTTATACGTGAATTTCAACAAATTGATAGTTTGTCAATATTGTTAATGAAATGCCCTAACCTACTCAGTATGTTGCAATTATTATTTTTTCATTACATCCATTTTGCACTGATGTTAAAAATTGCTGGTTTTTCTGAATCATCCTTCATTTTAGTAATATGTGAACCACATTCCCCTCTAGTATGAAAACATTATTTATTAGTTATGACTGATAGAATTGTAAACTTTTTAACAGTTTGTTCATTTTTTCCTAAACTATTTTGTATTTTTTTTGTTAATTTATTTCTCATCTATTTTGTATTTGAAACCATTTTTTTATCCTATGTTAAAAATATTTTCATTAAATATTTAAAAGCTTATTATACTACTAGAAATTCTAGAGGGTAGTGGATTTTTTTGCATTTTTAAAAATTTTGTTATTAGGATGAGGAAGAAAGTAAAATGAAGGAATACATTTTAAATCAAAATTAATTCAATATTATCTTAAAAAATAACTATAAAAATATGTAAAAGTTAAAAAAGAAAGTTGTGATTATGTATTCATAATTTTCTTTAAATACTAAATGCTTATAATAAAAAAAACTATTTCTCACTCATTGCTGGCCCAAATTTATAATAATTTAAATTGGCTTCTTGAAAAAGTTAAATCATATTTTTATTTTTTCTTTATTTAATATTATAAAATTGTTTACTAATATTAATGTAAGATTTTTGTTTTGTTTTTGTTTTAAGTAACATAAAATAGTGTTCCTTAGTAGTGATGGAAATTCTAAAAAAGGTTTTAAAAACAATTGAATTATTTATTTTCTAAATTTTAAGATGTATTCAAAATGCTGGTGCTAGTAACATAAAAAAAAACAATAATAATTGTAGTTACCGTTAATGTAGTTAATAATGATACTAGTTAAATAAATTTCTAGTTCACTAGTAGTACTAAATTTCTATGGGACATTATTTAATAATGTACTCCTCCAAAATTAAAATTGAATAGTGTAAAAAATAAATTAAAATTATGTTATGTCAATATAGAGGGTGGTGTTAGTGACTATATTTGGACTTTAAAACTAAATTGTTTGGTTTGGTACATAAAACTTCAATATTTTTTCCTATGTAACTTTGTTGTTTAGTTTAACAAAGTTGAAATTTTAAAGCCGTATGCAATAATATTTAAATTGAAAGAAACTTCTAAAATTATTTTATAAATTTGTAACTTTGTTGCCTTATTTACAATATTTTAATGGAAAAAAAACATATACTATTATTACTGTCAAGTTTTAGTAGTTAGTAAAGATGTTGCCTTATAGATTATTTAAATGGAAAGAAACCTAGAATTGTTCAGCTTTACAAAGATGTAATTTTGTAGCCTAAATGCAATATTTTAATTGATAGCAACTTATACCCTTGTTTAGTTTTATTATTTAAAAGCTTTGTTGCCCTATACATGTTATAAATTAAAATTATTTATGCATGTTATAAATTTGAAATATTTCAATTGATCCGAAGCATGCTATAATTTATAATTTTACTTATTAATATATTTGTTGCCTTGCACCTTACACAATATTTTAATTTAAATTGAAACAAATTTATCAATTAGTTCAGTTTCAATAAGTAGTAACTTTTGTAGTTACCTTTATTGGTGTAATGTTGCAAATATTGTTGGAGGAAGGCTAAGCCCCCCTAGCTATGCCAATTGCCCCCTTAAAATATAGTCAAATTAAAACTAATTAGTTAAAGTTTGTTCAAACAAATATTTATTATTGTAACCATATTTTAGATTAATAATTGTGATTTGGTTTTTCTGTTATTACAGAGGCTGTGTATACTATTATGTC
This sequence comes from Gerris buenoi, assembly GCA_001010745.2. Taxonomy (NCBI): domain Eukaryota; kingdom Metazoa; phylum Arthropoda; class Insecta; order Hemiptera; family Gerridae; genus Gerris; species Gerris buenoi. The sequence continues at coordinate 401,106 of KZ651105.1, forward strand.
TAATATTGTTAATTGGTGTGTAATTTTAGGCTGTGTTTTTTTTTTTTTGTTTTTTAAAAATTGAAAATCACAAATTTAAGGATTGTTGTTTATTTGTGATTAGATCAATCTTAAACGTGGTTAAGAGCTTGTCGGTTAGTTTATTTTTAGTAAATTCTATGTTATAAAAAAAGACTAAGTGTTTCCGTTAAAATTTTTTTACTTATTGAAATTTTTATTTAAATATTGCACTGTTATGAAATTTCGAGGGAAGTTAAGGGGGGGATTTTCTTTATTTGAAGGTTACTTTAGTTTTCATAAATGTTGAAACTGAATATAATTATGTTCCAGACATTTATGAGTTTGAAATTTACATTTATTAAAACTGAAAGTGTTTAATTCATTTTTTTGGGACATTCACATCTCACATTTTGAGATGTTAGGTAATATTATTGATGTCCTTAAACTTAACATTTTCACTTTTTACGTTACACTGACCTAAAAGCAATTAATTCCTTAAAAAAATTCTCTTACTTTTCTAAAATATATATATTTTTTTCTGTGATGAATCGCTTACAGAAACTTGCACAATTTTTATGAATGTGACTAGTCTGTGACAACAAAAGTATCTAAAAACTAAATGAAAAAATTATCTTTATATCAAATATTGTAATTTAAATATTGTATTTTTACAATGATAAATTTGTAATAATTGTTATTTATCAAGAAGATTTTATTGAAATTTAATTTTAATAATAATAAAAAATGAAACAAAAATAAAAAAGTAAAATTATTTTAAATAAAATATATAAAAACTGCTTAAACATTAACTAGAAATAAGAAATCATTTTAATTCGTATTATTAAATTAATTATTTTTTGTTATTTGATAACAATTCGAAAAACATGTACATACCTACATGAAAATACAAAAAAAAAAAAAAAAAAAAAAAAAAAAAAAAAAAAAAAAAAAAAAAAAAAAAAAAAAAAAAAAAAAAAAAAAAAAAAAAAAA
>KZ651105.1:406987-441790 GCA_001010745.2 Gerris buenoi
TTGTGTAAGCTGGAAACCTGCAGAGGTGGAAACTTTTTCTCGGAACGGAGTTTTTTTCTAAGTAAAACACCCTGTATAAGCTGGAAACCTGTCTAACGTGGAGGTGGAAAGAAATTTCTGGAACCATGGGAGTCGATAACCTCTGTAAGCTGGAAATACCTGGATTAACCGTACCCCAAGCGCTACCTAGAAGAAGTGACTAGCACTTTCTTCTAAGTCTTCCCTTCTCTGCCTCCTACTGCTTTCTAGTGGAAATAGCCTTTACTCCTTTGACACTACCTTATTCCTCCCCTATACCTTACAATCCTCCCTTATCTATTTATACTCTAGACTCTAAGAAATAAACAGTGAAAAGTGAAACAATTTAAGAAATATTTCAGGTAGACTTATAGTTCCTGTGGCTCCTACTGAAGCATAGGGCTTTCAGGAGAATCCACCTCCCATCTAGATCCATAACCAGGTTCCTGTGTTCACCCCAGGATTTTCCAACTTGTCCAGCTCCTTTTCCACTGTTTTTCACCATGTCTCTTTCGGCCCCCCTCCTCCTTGCACCCTGTGGGTTCCTCTCCAAATTCTCGTTTTCAATGGCTCCATCTGGTTTCCTTAGGCCCTTTGCACACGGGTCGACTGATTTGCAACTCGAGTTGGAAACTAGTTGCAAAATATTTACAGTTTACAACCAGAATAAAACCAGGGCCACACACGAGTGCAACTGATTTTAGATAGTCGGTTACCTCTTTTCACACAGTGTGTTTGATCATTCATTCTTGTCGGTATTTTTCTTTTAACTTATATCTGCAACCACTTTACAACGGGGAAGGTCGGTCTCACGCAACCAGTTGCAAACTTTTGGTCGACCCGTGTGCGGACTCCTACCTTCTACACGGGGCGTGTCATAGAACAGTTGCGTGCGCAACTAGTTTCCAATTTGAGTTGCAAATCAGTCGACCCGTGTACGGGGAGGGCCTTAAGGTGTGTCCCAACCATCTTCATTTTCGTTGTTGGATCTGTCTATCCAGGGGCCTGTCCTGTATGTCTCCATAGTTCTTCATTGGTGATTGTTTCTGGCCAAGACGTATCAATGATACGCCGAAGGCATCGGATTACAAATAACTGTAGTTCCACTCGCCATGTCTCACTAGCATACATTAGGACTGTCTTAACATTTGTATTGATGGGGATGGGACGTATTTTAGTGGGCTTTGAGATATTTTTGTTATGCCAGATTGGATATAACTGTAAGAAGGCTGCATTTGCTTTCTTGATGCGACTCTTCACATATTCATCTGCTCGTACTCCAATGGTTACCATACTGCCCAGGTATTGAAATTCATCGACAATCTCTAGTTTTTGTGTTCCCAAGAACAGTGCTCGGAAATTTCCTGCAGCATTTAACCTCATCTCCTTGGTTTTGGCAACATTATCTTCAAACTTGCAGCTTCTGCGTTTTGTTTCAATGCATTTAGCTTGAATTGCATCTTTGAAGCTCTGGGCAAGAAGACAAATTTCATCAGCGAAATCCAGACCTTCTAGACGAGTTTGAATTCCCCATTGGATACCTCTTCTCCTACCTCCAGTCACTTTTCTCATAACAGAATATGGGACCAGTTGGAACAGTGTTAATGAAAAAATACAGCCTTGTCTCACTCCAGTGTTCATCCAAATGGGTTCCGTCAAGCTTCCTAGGTGTAATACTTGGCATTCATATCCATAATGATATCATTATTTTTTAGGGAATCCCATACTCTCTAACAACCTTCCACAGCACTTGATAGATCACAGAGTCGAAGGCCTTTTCAATATAAATGAAAGTTAGATAGAGGGTTGCTTGGAATTCCTGACTCTGCTCTAGGATATTCCTAGGTGTGTTTATGATGAGCTTCTTTGCGCACGAAAGCCTGCTTGCTCTATCCTCAAATTTTCCCAGATTTCACAAAATAGTGGATGCAGCATTTGTACTGTAGTTCGTACGAGGGTAGTTGTATCTTGTATGTCAGCTTTAAGCAACTCTGGGGCTATATGTATTATCAATACCAGGAGCGTTCCCATTATTGATACTCCTTAGTACTTCTCCAATCTCTTCTGGTGTAGGACACTGTAGGGAAAAAATACTACATGAAAAAATACTAAATGAATAAAGAATAGTAGCACTGATGTTTTTATGTATTATGTATTATATTCCTGAGAAATGAACTCTTTTCAGACTACTAATGTTCAAAGGCTTCCTGGGTTGCAATCATAATGAAATTCTAGGTTTTCCGGTGGTGACCGCGTCTCAAAGGGTTTGTGTCCCGACATTTCGCTCCTACTGCTAGAAGCATCTTCAGGGGTGTTCATGTTGTCCTAGGTTGAAGAAAGGTGTGAACTGGAGGTTCGGTTGAGGAAACGGTCGTTTTATTCCTCCTTGGCCGTAGGTCATATCTGGTGGTGATTGATTCAACTATTACATCAGCCGGTAATGTGTCATCCTGTTCGACGTGGGGGACATTCCGAGCCTTAGGCTTGTCCGGGTGTTAACCTGTAGTTAGGGTATTGATAAGGGGTTTCCAGGTCTTCGAAAGTCTAAAACCGTCTTCTCTATTAAAGTTGTGAGGGTGCTTTTCGAATTCAATAGCCTCTCTTACTATTCGATAGTGGAATCCTATCACTGAGGCTAAGACTTTGGTGTCTTCGAACCTGATGAGATGACCGGACTCACTGGAATGTTGTGCCACGGCAGACTTGTGATCGTCATTTTTGACTGCCCTTATGTGCTCCTGTAAACGAGTACATACCAGTCTACCCGTTTGTCCGATGTAAGACTTCCCATAGCTGTACCTGTACCTTAACGGTCGGTGTGTATGGGTTTCCTATAGACCTTATGTCCTAGTATTCCATCTTCTTTTTTGGTAATTAAAACGTCCAGAAAGGGAAGTTGTCCATTGTTTTCCACTTCCATCGTGAATTTGATGTTCTGGTGAACAGAATTCATGTGGTCCAGAAAATATTCGAGATTGTCGCGTCCATTCCTCCAAAAGGGGAATACATTGACAGAATAATACAATATAATAATACAACCGACAGAATAGCTAGTCCTGCGTAAACATTAAATCGGGACTAGTGGAACGACTGCCAAGAGGATCCTGGGCTCAGTGAAGGACAGTTTACCCTTCAAAACGGAGGGAGTATACCAGATTCCTTGCAGCTGTGGGAAGTCTTACATCGTTATAGATTATAGAACAAAGTTATAGATTTATGTATTTATGAAAGTATTAATTAATATACAATTTAATTTAATTAAATATTAATATTTAAATGAATATACATATGTTAATATTAATTATGTAGTTAAATTAACATAGGTACAACATTATTACAAGCATACCACAGGTATGCAAAACCTGCATGACAGGAAATCTGCCTAAGCTGGAAACCTGCTAAGGTGGATTTTTTTTTCTGGAACCGAGGCCTTCCACCTTATACAAGTTTTACTGTACCTATATGTCATTTTTGTTTTAATAATAAATATATAACAGTTTTATTAAGTCACCCTCAAAGCTGTATTTTCCCCAAATTCATCACATCTCTGATCTAATACCCTGACATAAATCAAGATTCTACCGTGCTATTTTTAAATTATAAATATATATTTTTAAAAATAAGATAAAAAAGAGCCCATCATAATTTCTTTAGTCATTGGGTTTTTATTAAATTATTTAGGTGTTCCTCACTTTTTTAACTGCATTTGAAAAAGATTGATTAACGGTAGACAAGTGGTGCAATAAATTATGTTAAAAGAAAATAATAAATTCCCCATGTGTCTAGATCTGCATTGTTAAACTGAGATAAAATTACCTTGTCTGGGGTTTGTAATGCGGAATGACCTACATTATGCCTCACGTCAACCAAACAGGCTAGTGTTCTTATCTCAACCAGTATTTCCTTATACCGAGAACTTTAAACCGAGATTGATTTGAATATATCATAGTATGTATTGATGCTACGTCAATGTCAGGTTTAGTCAAGTGACCACTTCAAAATAAAAATGGAGATTACCTCAATTAAAACATATTATTTTCAGGGATCCCATAACTCTTGAGTTATTTTATTGTAAAATAAATTAAAAAGACTCTCTTTTGTCATACTTCGACCTATACTTGAGTCACAAGTTGACTAGAAGGGTAAATTGCATCAATTTTGAACCTTTATGATTCTAGTTATAATTATTTGGATGATATTTAAAACATTTTATAAGAAACTAAATGTGTTGTCAAAATTTAGATAAACTTAGAGTACATTCGAAGAGTTAAATTATCTATTTATTTCTAAAACAATAATAGTGTAAAATACGGTTATCAGCAACAAATATAATTGTCATCATCAGTGACCTAATCTACATGAAAACTATTAAATTAATGTGCAAACAACAGTTTTAAACAATTGAAACATATTATCTGTAAATATTGGTTTATTATATTATATATTGATGAATCTCTTGTTTAAACAAGTTTATTAATTTTCGTGTTTCATTTATAATTTGTTTCCTCGTTGTCAGTATCAACAGAAGATAAGAGGATTATTTTTGTCTGGATTTGTTTAAACTCTTATCTTTGGACACAAGGTGATAGAGAAATTTATCATTTCTAGCTTCTGTCAAGATATAAAAGGGGAAAACACTAGATCATATCCTCTTAACACTGTCTAAAATACTTTTACCTCTTCCTTTATAGTACAGTCAATCTGTCATGATAAAAGGCTGTCTGTGACAAAAATTAAAATACCTTTTTTTTCAAGGATCGCTAGGGACACATGAGAAAAGCTTAACTCGAACTTGGCTTGAACTTAACTAGACTGTCTGGAATGTGGAAGTACAGGGTATTAGGTACTTAAGTCAAAACAGTATATACCTTTCTTGACGCATGTCGTAGGAAAGCTCTTTGAGTACAATAATTGTTGTTATGTACACATTTTCATTTAAGAGGGAGGTAAAATGGAAAAACAGGGGGAAAAAATATAAATAATTATTTTTGATCTCATTTGAATGAAAATTGATGTACATTCTTTCTTTTTTTTATTTTCTTTCATCAGCGGACAATCAACCAACAAAAAAGAGGAAGCGGAGTCAGTTCCATTTTACCTCCTTCTTAAATAAAAATATGGCTTAAGTGTACAACAATTACTGTACACAACATAACAACAATTACTGTACTTTTAAAGAGCTTTCCAACGACATGCATCATGAAGGGTATATACTATTTTGACTTTTGTACCCTGTACGTTCCCGCAAAGTTGGAGTTAGGCTTTTCTTATTTGCCCCAAGCGATTCAATAATTAAATATAAATAAAATATTTTTACTTAGATTGAAAACATCTCAAACTCACTACGCATCAGGTAAGGGACAAGTTTTTAATTTTACCCAGATCTTCTGAAAAATTACCCACTTTTCAAAAAACAAAACAAAAAAAAAAATCTCAAAACCAGTTATAAATATGTATATGGAAGTTACATTTTACCCTGAAAATAGCCTACTTTTCCGAAATAAAGGGAAGTTCTCGGAAACAAGTCATGGCGGTTAAGAGGTGCATGTTTTCTTTTATTTAAATTTATCTTGGTAGTGAACATTATTTTAATAGACTTTTAATCAATAATTCATATTTACCACCATGAACATTATGTGTGGTATGTATTAAAATTTTTAACTGGTAGATATTAAAAACATTAAAAAACCTGTCAGTAAAAAGCATTTAATAACGAAGTTTGACAATAAAAATGAAGTCCCTTCCTATTGTTCCATTCCATATATATTTAATAATAATAAAAATAAAAAAGGAAAAATGTATGTAAAATATATGAAATAATAAATATATTATTTTATTAAAAATATAACAATAATATACATAAATATAAAACAAGTATACACACAAAAATTAAGCAGTCTGTCAACTATCTTCAGTCATAAACATGTGAACTGATTTATCCGATGCAAGCATTCTAGTAGCTCGCTCTGTTCCTACGATAGCAGCTAACTGGGTTACATCGTATTTTGTGTATAAAAGTGTTATAGATAGATCACTCTGCCCCATATTTTGATCTCTCTTTCTGACCTCCTATAGAAACAATCAATAAATAAAATTAATTAATTTTATAACAAATGCAATTAGGAATTATAATACATATTTCATTAGTTAAACCTTACTTGAAACTACTAAAAACATAAATTATGAAATTATTTAAAATATGTAATTCGAAATTTCCCTGCTTACTAATAATAATAAAAAAAGGAGCAAACAAAAATGGTTCCACATTTTGCAGGTACTAAAAATATTGCCTTACCATTATTTTTTGTACAAAACTAGATTTGAAGTACTACCAGTCGGCTTCAGTGTTGGTGAAATGAAAGTAAGTGCCAAAGAGAAATGGAGAGTGTTCCATTCAACATGTCTTCCAATTCAGGAAAGTGGCAGCTAAAGGCCAGAAGGGTGTCCTTTGACCCACTAAGGATCCAACCCCCAGCAGCCTTAGCTCGGCATGGAACCACAGAGGACCCAAACGCGTTCAATGGGTTAAATCTGAGACAGACATTTGACTCTTCGGATTAAAAACTTTGCCTTATCTGGTACACTGATTCTTTCTCTTTTACGCTTGTCTTCTCGCAGCTCTGAAGACAATCTTTTGTGGTAAAATCCAGCTTTGTACAATAAAGTAAGTTTTGATAGAGGGATATCTTCCTTTACTATTAATTACTGTTCATTTACCCTCTTTTAATTTATAAACAAACATGCAATATTAGAACGTAGAGAAATTTTTACCTTGACAAAGTTGGACATTTCACTGTAGAAGTGTGGAAAGGCAGGAGGTTGGTAGAACAGTATGTGACGTATTCCTTTAAGCCTAATTCTCCTGAAGAAGTGAAATCTTTCGCTGTAGAGCATGAAATGAACTTCTCCATGGTAGAACAAGTCCCTAGCTCGAGCTATTTTATTTTCCTAAACAAATAAAGCAAAATTGGTCATCAAAAATAAACAAGTAAAGCACAAAGATAATTAAAATTAAATCAGTCCTAGAGCTAGGAAAGGCTATTTGAGTCTATGTTATTTAAACATCACCGTAAAAACACCAAGCTCTAAATTTAAGTACACCTAGTATTTAGTAATATTTAGTGTGCTCCAAAATTATTAAAATTTTAACGAAGAAGGTAAACACTCTCTAAGATATACCAAACAAACCATAAATGAATAAAAATTATTAATTTAAAAATTAAATTCTTCACATTACCTTAGAATATTCGCAGATCTGTACAAAGCTAATGTCCTGCTTCTTAAAATGATTTCTAATTTTTACATAATCAAAGTAAGAAGGTACATAGATAAGAGTGTGTTTCATCAATGGATCTTTAAATTGAGGCAGGAATTTGGTGACAAACAACTCAAACCTTGTTTCAATTGCACCGATTACTGAGCTGGCTGAAATCTCATGAAAAAGCTGAAAAATATACAATGAGTGACTATAAATTAAAATGTTAGGTACAATCAGGCAAGAAGAAGGCTTGAAGGGAGAGAGAGAACAAAAGTATGTCTATAATTAAACAGGTGAATTATTTTTTTCTGTACTTTACATTTAGGTTTTTTTTCTTGCAACAATACTCTTCCATCCATTCAATCTCCTATTGATTCTAATTTTTTTTGGACATTAAAATAAATTCTGAAACAGGTAAGGTGCAAACCCAGTTTAACGACACTTCATATACTACTCCATCCACTAAGAAGGCTGACAGAACCTGAGAAAGTGAGTACCTTGGTTAGGGGAAGCAACCTTAGTTCTGCGGTAGGCAGAATGGGTAAGCCAAATCCTTTTTGAGTTAATAGAAAACAGCTGCTGATAAGATTAGAAGAGGATCCACCCTCTTCCTCATGCAGCCTGCACACTGGACTTTCAGCTAGACCAAGCAGATGGAGATGGCTATTTGATTGCCAGTAAGAATGCCTGTCATAAGATGGCAGGATAATTTTTCAAGTAACAGATGGAGTCTGATTAGATGCTGAGATAGTTCCTGAATCCTAATTTTATACTTTCACATTCCAGAAGCTCTTTCATATTTTCTCCTATCCTCATAATTATTTAACAATTCTGCAAAGTTTAGTGAGTATTTTTTTTTTTTAAATAAAGTTAAAACAAAGTACACCTAGAGAACATAAAGTACTAAAAAGGGAGAAATAAAAGAAATTTAAGTCTAAAAATACTCAGATAAATGCAGTTAATCTATATTTTTTCTGTACAATATTCTTCAATTCCTCCAATCTCTTATAGATACTTCTGTTTCTCTCTATGAGAGGGACAGGGGGGACAGAGAAACATTTAACATATTCTTGATCAAGTAAGAGATTTGATAATAATGATAAAATAATCAGACTATTTAAATAATGGATTAACCTATTATTTTATAATATTATTATGCTTTCTCTCTATATCTCTTTGTTAGAGGCGACCGACTTTGCCTCTCCCCACCATGTTTTGTTTATAACATATTTTCATTATTTATATATTTGTCATTATTACATTTATAGTTCTTTAAAAGGAACAGTGCTTTATTTGCCATCTAATATAAAAGGTTATGAGCCCTTTTATAATGATAAAAAAATACAAACCTGAGGTACTGGCACTATGACTTGTCTTATGGAGCCGTTGGAGATAGGATTTGTTACAAGAGCCCTTCCAGCAAAATTCTTTGAAGTCATGTTGAACAAAGCAGTTATCTCAGGAAGAGGATGAGAGCAAAAGATTAAGTTTTGCATGTAGTACTTAGACCAACCATTGAGAGCCCACATCCTTACACGAGTTAGATCTGTACCATGAGAATCCTTCGGCACCAGGTGCATGTGAGACATTATGTGAAGAACGTGTTCCCAATTCTAATCAACAACATTAAACATACAAAAATCCATTAAACAAATGCCAATAAACTTTTTTGTTTAATTCACATGCAGGCATTGCACATTCACTGCAATTTAAATTAAAAGTAATACTCGACAGTCATATTACTTCTTAGGGAAAATTGATCAGTGACAGATCTAGGCTTTTCGTTTTTTTTTTTTTTTTTTTTTTTGTGGTTTTAGTCTCTAGTGAAAAAAAATATTTTTTTCGTTTACGCACCTATTTAAATTGATGAACTATGTTAAGATTGCAGCAGAAATGATTGTATTGAACACTATCTGAACAAAAATAATGATAAAAAACTAGTTGATAAATTAAAAACAAATGGTGAAAAAACATCTAAAAAAAGAAATATTCCCAATCAGGGAAACAAAAATATAAAAAAACAGAATTCTTGCCGTGGGGAAGAACAAAGAAACTGCGAATTTATTGGCTGGAAATAAAAAAGCTTGGTTCCATTTAGGGAAAGTTAAACAGGCCACTTTAGAAGATGTTCAAAATTTTCTTCCAAAACATATGACGGGTAAATCTGCACTTTTGGCCCACTAACTTCTAATTGTCCGATTTACTTGCAATTTTTTTTAAACTGTTCCTTTTTACATTTAAACAAGTAAGGCACGCTTCATGTAAGAACGTGAGGTGATAATCGCCGGTTTCTGTACGATTAAGTTTAAAAATTAAGAGTAATTAATAGTTGCTTATTCTTTTTCTACACTTCAAGACCTATATGTATAACATGCCATGGTAACTAAAAACTTTTTTTTAGTCACCCACCATATTGGCCGGGCCGCCATCTTGGAAATATGTTTCTAGCTATAGTAGTTTATAAATTGAAACAAGCCAACGGACAGACGACACCAACGGACAGTCAGAGCCGTTATATAAGGTTTCTTTTTGTACATTGTACAGAAACCTAAAATGATTCCGGTTGTACCATCTCGGTAAATTCAATAGTTTTTGTAAAAAAAAAAATACGTAAAAGTGTCACTTTCTTAGGGAAATGAGGAAGGTTATGGCGAAAACTACAAATCTTAACCTCAACTAACTATAACCTTCCCTTATTTTTTTTTTGGCTAAAGTTAAAGTGATAATTTAGCGAATTTTGTACTTTGATTTGGACATCTACCTGAAAATCAGCAGAGCACCGCAAAGCAGTGCGGAGCGGCCGTTAAAAATACTTTGTTCCTGTAAACAGCACTGATCACTTCACTTTTTCGTATTTTTTTTTACAAAAAAAAAAAAACTGTTAAATTTACCGAGATGGAACATCCAGAATCATTTTAAATATGTAAAATGGAACAATTTTAAAAAAAAATTGCAAGTAAATCAGACAATTAGAAGTTAGTGGGCCAAATAGTGCAGATTTACCACAATTCCACATAGATTAGCTAAATCTGAAGTAGGACACGGTTTTTAATACAAGAAATTTTGTGTAGCTATAAAAAGTAAATTAATAGAGATCCCCCTGTACAGTGTTGCCCATTTTTTTTTAACAAAACAAATTGTAATTGTAAATAGTCTTGTTTATTTTTGTTATTATGACGTTTTGTAAGCATATAATATTTTGTTGCCATGTTTTAACAAGTAAAATTTTATTTATTTATTATTATTTAAGGCCTTTAGCTAGTAACACTTTTTTCTTTTTTTTTTAAATGATTTTTATCTCTCTTAATGACTTTATTGTTTTAAATAAAATCTAGGGCGGATTGTAGTATAAGTAGGTCTATATTTAGGTTTAAGGTAGATTATTTATTGCCATGTGTTATTAGGTCTGGTTGTTTTTTTTTTTTTTTTTTTTTTTTCCACTTTTTATATGGGTAACCCTGAGGGGGTTATAATAGCTAGAGGAGTTTTTGTTAGTCAGAAGGACAGTGAGTTTGTTGGCAAGAAACTACCTCTTAGCATAGTTTTTAAAGTTTAAGTTTAGTGCTGTTCTCACCTACAGTGGATTACAAGGAACACAACTTCCCGGATTGCGGAAACCATCAGCGTTTCGTAGGACACTGTTAATGCTACCCTAAAACTACGCAGCATAGCCAACAGACGGTTAGACTAGAGCACTGCAATCATCAGTCATCAACTTTTGAGGTTAGTTAAAATTTTTACTTCTCTTCCCTCTGATTTATCCCCTCTTCTTCGAAAACGAGTATCCAGAGATCAAGCGGAAGGTTTAATCAGCTTCTGGCTTAAACCCTTTGACCCTAGACATCCCGGCAACTGACCTGAATCCCCTTTCATATTTAATTAGTATTATATTCTTATTTTACTTGTATATTTTATTTTTAACTAAGTTTGTGATTATAATTATTTGGTGTTTCACCCAGTTACTTGGTAATAACGTAGGCCAGTGGATGACCACCACTATGAGTTATTGGTACTGGGGCTCCAGAGGAAGCGCTAAATTAGAGGATCAAGAAGTATCATCGCCTATAACTATCCTCTTTATATCTACTTAACTATCGCCTTAACGATCCTCTTTATAAACAGATTTTGTCAGACTCAGGCATTAAACCAATCCAGCTATTACAGTACCAATCGGATTTCAGGTCATACATTTTTTACCATAAAAATCTTTTTGTTAAGGTAAAATAAGGCTATAATGGTATACTAAGAACTTGCTTAATACACTGTATAATAGCAAGTAGTTGTTTTTAGGAACTTGGATTACAATCTCTAAGAGAATAATATTGCGTTCAAGTAAAATACCTTTAAACAAAAGTAAATATTATAATAATCAATACCTGCATAACAAATAGTTCAGCCTGGTCAAGTATCAAGAGTTCTATAGATGATAAGAAGTCATAGTCTCTTTTGGCTTCTCCTTCAGTACCGATCAGCATTCTCAGACCTAATGGGGATGCCACTATGATATCTGATGAGTAAAAATCCACGTACAACTGGAAAAGAAAGAATTAGATCATAACATTTTTTTAAAAAAAAAAGTTAAAATAAAATTCTTCACATTTCAAACCCACACTCACAAACATTCAAAAACAGATCTACACCCTCATATTATACTATTTAAAAATAAAAAAAGCATGTCCAGAATTCTGATCAATAGGAGTTTACTTCAAAAATTGTTTAGGGAATAAAAAGGGACAAACAAATGAAGTAAAATGACAAAATGCTCATTAGAAAACACCATTTAAACACAGATATGTTTGAATTAAAAGAAAGAGAGTATTTCAAAATAACAAAAAACATTGAGTAGTTGTGTAGAGGAAGGTGATCCCTATATCCTCTTAAATAGGGTATAAAGGAAGTAAAAATAAATGTAGTCTTACATAGAGCAAGAGCATAGTTAATACTCATATACTCCACACCAAGCTCTATATGAGAAGTTGTTCATTATCAACAGATGAATAGCTTTACAAAGCCACCATATTAATTATTCTTAAGCACTTAGTTTGGTATGTTAGCTCCCATCCTCCAATTCCTACATCCTACTCACCTTGCAAAATCCTCAACTCCTAAAAAAATCTCCACAAAGCTTAGTCTCTACCAGTCAGGTAACCCATGAAGATTCAATGTCATCCATGGCCAATATCAGCCCCACATGGAGGAATTACTAAACAAGGTATTCTGGTAGTACTTGGCTAGCTCAGCTAGTACCTATATTAAGGCTCACTTCAGCTTAATTTTTATTTTACTACATTGACCACAGTTGGTCACCTTAGAGCTTGCAAAGTCTCTCATTTTAAACCCCTTGAAGACAAGCAAATATTTAAATGTTATAAATAAGCTTCTCATAAAACAATACAACTCAGCCAAATTATTTTTTAATTCAATTGATTGGTGGCTTATTTGACTAAACAAACAAGAAGAAAAAAAAGTGAGTGTGGCTTAAACTTTACTGAAGATAGTTAAAGACCTAAAAAATACCTTCAAGCTCTTTTTGGTTAAAGCCAGTCCAAGTTTAAAATTATCATCTGTGTTGCCGTAGAAAAAAAAGTGAGTGTGGCTTAAACTTTACTGAAGATAGTTAAAGACCTAAAAAATACCTTCAAGCTCTTTTTGGTTAAAGCCAGTCCAAGTTTAAAATTATCATCTGTGTTGCCGTAGAAAGTCTGTTCATAATCAGGAGGTTTAGGATTCCTCTTGGGCATGATCAAAGTCTCACCGCTGTATGAATCTAGGAACCTTTTCTTATTCATAACATTGCATCCTTCACCGAGCAGAACAGACATGATCATTTTTACAACTCTGAAAACAATACATGTACTTGAGATATAGGAAAAGCATATCCTTTCTTGAGATCGTTAAGCTTGCCTAACTTTGCTTATTGATTTATTTATATTTTAAAACCATCATTCAACATGCAGAAAAAAGTTAGTAGAAGAGTTTACCTGAGGGCTGCATCTCTGAATGGCACAAGAATGAGTACTTTAGGCCTAACAAGTCCATGATCTCTGTAATCGTTATCCTTTCCCTTAGATAGTTTGCCATTGTTGTGCATTATTTTTAATCTTGTCTTGAGTGCATGATTAACTGTGTGAGTACAGTACATCAATCGTATCTCTTCACTGTTACTAAATGTCCTCTCTGTGAAATATAAATCCTACAAATAATTCATTAACAGATGGTTAATTAAAGATGGTATAATGTACCCTTAAAAATAAAAAGTTAATGTAGATTCATGGTTCCGCAGCCTAAGGGAGGCCTAAGCTTACCAAAAGACTGTTAATTTATTCAATCCTTCGGATCAATGAACTAATGAAGTTAAGAAGAGAAATGTGTTGAATTTCCAAATAAAGGACGTTTCAAAGAGCGTCAACAATAAAAGAATATTTATATACCTGATAATTAGCTGTGATCCGAAATAATTCCTTTTGTAAATCTGTAATTTCATGTTTGAGAAATCTTTGACAGGCTGGCTCGACGTTATTTAAAAGCTGCGCTTTTATATGCAGTTTCTCCAAGTTAAATTCTCCGTCAGCTTGAATTATACTCCTTGTAGATGCATAGATGGTCTTATCAATAATTGAAGAGCTCTGATTATCATCTCGTTTGCTCTCAGGTAAATCAGGTTGAGAGAAACGTACATTGCCAAGAGATGGCCATTTAAAATTTTCTGAAGTCCACAAAGGAGGCTTATTTGATAGAACAGTCAGGAGTTCTGGACTTAATTCATACTCAAACTGAAGTCTAAATGGATCATCCTAAAAATAAACATTTATGAATTAAATGAAAAAAATTGATGTAGACATAGGAAAGATGTTGAAATGAATTTTTAACAAATTATTATAAAATGCCAATATTAAACAAAAAAAACTGTGTATCCACAATTGTAATTAATTATTGTTAAATATATATGAATAGGTTTTTGTTAAAGTCCTGTTCAACAACCTAGGTCATTAGAGGATACATGTGAATAGTTATTACGAATTTACAATTGTATTCGTCAATTTCAGAATAATGTCCTCATTTAGTTAGTTACCTCCCGTTTATTTATGTTATGTTATTTATTCACCTCCGTTATCTACATTTATGTTAAATTCTTATGTTATTTCTTAGAATTTACTTGGGCTTGAATTAAATTATGGTTGAGAAAGGGGGAAGAAAGAGAAGAATAAAGATAGGAGGTACTAAACTCCAACAGGTTAAAACAGTTAATACAAAAAAATCTAGTAGGATAGTACCAAACTGAATATTATGATTTGGAATACAGAAAATGTAACAATTTAGATTATGGTTATCCCAGAAAATAACCAACAACTTAATGCAGTTTTGCTCAAAAGAGCAAAACTTGAAAATAAATATTTTATTTCATTCTTCCATGACGCCCAAGGCAATAGTTGAAACTCTATTAAAATACAAACAGACGAGAGTTATGTATATCTGATACTTATAGTATACTTCATTTTCTGTTTGACTTCATTTTCTTATTTGGTTCCGACAACCTTAAAGAGAGATATCTTGATTTACAACAATTGGATGGTAATACCAATTTACCAAACTTCTATTATGACCTATTATCATGATTGTATAATTCAATTGTACTCACGAGTTTCAAATCCTCTATCTCAAACTGAATCTCTTCATCAGATGGTTCTGCCTCGTCTATATCCTGAGAATCTAGAGCTTTATTTTCTTGCTTTTCTAGCAGTTTCTCCTTCTTAGGCAAAACGTCTATTTCAACTTTACGTTTGCTTTTACCACTAAAAGATTCCTTCAACTTTTTAGGAGCAGGCACGACTTTAGTTTCTTTATTCAAACGTTTACGATTCACAATTTTTTTATTCATATTTTACAGTGTAAATTAATAAGAATGTTTAAAATTAAAATATAGCTAATTACAAGACTATTTTACATATTTATTCATTCCTCGTAAACGAATAAAGGAATAATTCTTATATAAACAAAACTACAAAACCATAACACACACGTGTTATCATTTCAAATTCGAAAGGTTACTCTGACTCTGCGGTTATTTTACTAATGAACAAAATATTTTCTATTTAAAGATCTATATTTTTAGAGAAACCCTGGAGAAATCTAATAACAAGGCAAGGCGTCAACATTAATCAATGTTGTTTGATCAAAAATACCAACATTATGTCTATATCCTTGCAAAAATAATTAAACAAAACATCAATAACGTTATTTAAAAGTGTTAAATTAAACCACGCCCATGATAGAAATTGTGGAAATTTAATTTATTTTGAGTAATACTGTTGCACAAACTGTACGAATGAGCGGTGGGGAGACGATTGGGCCAATCAAATTTATTCTCAATGCTTTGACTTGAGTGATAAAGCAACTGAACGATAATAAAGTGAAAAGGGAAAGTGTTTTGGGGAAATTTTATCAGCCGGTCAAGCTTTTCCTTATTTTATTACTTATTAGTAGTTGTTTCCTCGTCTTGAATGGAGCATAGAGAATAGGAATGGAGTCGAATCGTTTTCTCAATTGGGCGCAAAACTGTAAAGGGCGTTGATCGTCACATACTTATTTTTTTTTTTTTAATTTTACCCGTGTCGTTGTAATTGTAATATTTTGTGTAATTTTTCACAATGGGAGCTCACGTTTCACGGACGGATTTTGAATGGACGTACACTGAAGAGCCTCACGCCTCTCGTCGTAAGGAAATTTTAGGTAAGCTACGTTACAATAATTCGAGTTTTAATATTTGTATAAATTAAGCTTGACTCAAATATATTTTGTACCAAATCAATGATTATGTAATCACTTTTAGCCCATGTTATTTTTTGTTTGTAGCCAAATATCCACAAATAAAGAAGCTCTTCGGATACGACCCTAAATTCAGATGGATTGTCATAGCTTTGGTCTTAACTCAGTTCATGATGTTTTTCGTTATGAAAGATCAAAGTTGGAAGATGATATTCCTTGTCGCTTACTGTTTTGGTGGTATCATCAACCATGCATTGATGTTAGGTGAGTTAAAAACTTTTATTTTTATTACAATAAGTCTAAAATTATTCTATGACATCAGACAGTATTTAAGAGTGTGTACGCACTTCCACTTCACATATTAAAGAATTTCATGCAGTTAGTTTATAATCAGTATGTTCATGAGTCATAAAAATTTACTTGAATTAACATTATTATTGATTTATTCGCTTATGAGTATTATTATTTGCTTTGTTTAATTCTTAAAACTCCTTTAGAACAATACCAACGAAAAGCTAATTAAAATCATTATGAAAGTTTTATTAAAAAAGTCTCAAGTGTAGTCCATTTATATACGAATCTAATGTGATTCGTTTTCCCAGGAAAACAAAAAAAAAAAAATCTTGTTTCCCATATATTGATGAAAATAAACAAAGTGTAAACAATCACCTGTTGCAAAACTTTTTATGTTTAAAAATAAATTGATGAAATTTGGTATTATTGGATTTAAATTAAGTCTTTTATGTAAATTAGCAAGTTTGTCTTACCAATATTTTGAACTTATAAGCCTATTAGGTTTTCCAAATTCAATGTAAATGAAGAACTTTTCCGATCAGCAATAAAGTGTTGTGAGCAAATTGATTTAACTTTCTATATTTTATTGAAGAAGTTAATTGGGGCAATAAAGAGAAATTAGTGCAACAAGTGGTTAGAACAGTAATGGGGAAAATAAGAGGCTGGTCAAGACGTATTCTTAATCCTATAGTTATATTTTCTCAACTATTGATTAATATAACATATCAATTGATGGTTTTAATACAAAAGGACAGTCTCGAGTGTTTATTAAAGGGATAATATTCCTTTTGAGATAATTATCACTTTATGTAGGAAATCATTTCCTAGCCTTGGAATAGTTTTGAAAGTCTGGCTTAATTACAGTACATGGGGCCCCTTCTGATAACACGTTATGTTACCATCAACCTCTTCCAAGACTATATATTGTGCTTCAATTTGGTCCTCTATCTGTTCTATATGCAAGAGAATTGTTTTTAATCAGAAAATGAGCAGAGCCCCGTGGAGTGGCGATTGAAAATTCTAGGGTAAACAAAATTGAATTGAAACCCGAAGCAAACACATTTTTGTTTAAACATGTAAAATTTCGCAAATCCTGCATTACTTGGATTTATCAATACATATGACGTCATTATAACAATCGATTCTACCGATTTGCTATATCTAGTAGGGGTCCCATATACTGTTATTCTACCAAAAGTCTTTTTTAATAAGATTTTTTCTTTTTTTTATAATTACAGTAGAATCCCGGTATTTCATATCCCGTTATATCATATATCCCGATAAATCGTATATTATTGCCAGTCCCTTGAAAAAATCCCGATAATTGGTATAAAACCAATTTATTTCGGTCCCCTCAGTATAACGTATTTTTTTCCCTTTCGAGGTGAACATAAACGTCTTATAACTCGTATAATTCGGAGAATAATCCCGATAAAACGTATGAATGGAGGGGGAAATTTCCAAGAATTTGCTTATTACTGGCTATATCTGTTGTTTTACTCTAATCAGAAAAAAATAACAACAGTTCACACTTCACTACAATTAGAGTATTTTTTAATTAATTTTTTTTTTTTTTTTTTTTTTTTTTATTAATTCCGAATTGCAAAGGAACCTATTGGAGGGAACATTCTTCGAGGAAAAAATTAGAACTCTCGCGTGACGTTTGATCGACATTAATTAAAGACTCAGGGGGAGAGTGTGATTGTGTCCAAACCAAATGTAATTCCTGCACAGCCTATATTCTAGATGAAGGAATAACTCTTATAATTCTGAGAAAAATCGCGGTTAAACGTATATGAAAGGAAAGGAGAGGACCCTTTTCCAAGATTTGATTGTTTACCTCCTTCTGTTCTACTCGGATAAAATGCTATGGATAACACCCGAACAAATAATTTAATTAAAAAAAACAAATTATATTTTTTTTTTAAACCAAATACATATTTAATTTTTTTATGATCATACACAGTGTATTTTTATGTGCAAAATAAATACAAGTCTTAATTATTACATTAATTTTTCTTTTTTTACCATCAATATTTCATAATCCCGATTTAGTGAACTACTCGATATATCGTATTCTTTCTTCGACCCCTTGAAGATACGATATATCGGGATTCTACTGTATTTTAATAACAATAAATACACCCTTGTAATTCAAAGTAAAAAGCAAAGTAAGATGGCTGTAGGTGTAAGTAAGAATAAAATTCACATTTTAGTTGGAAACGTTTCGACCCTTACTAAGGTCATCTTCAGTCCTTTATTAACTGTAACATATAAAATTGTAAATGGTGCAAAATAGTGATCAGTTAATGTGAATTATAAAGGTACATATAGAATGAAAATAAAAAATGTTGTTGATAAGTTTATAATAAATTAGGATTAATTTGTGAAACTAATTATATGTTACATACAGTTAGTAAAGGACTGAAGATGACCTTAGTAAGGGTCGATACGTTTCCAACTAAAATGTGAATTTTATTCTTACTTATACCTATAGCCATCTTACTTTGCTTTTTAATTTAGTCTTTTTTAACATTACTGACCATCATTTAATGAAAATATTGACCCAGTTATAGAAATCCAAAAGGGGTCCTAGGTAGCTTGTGTAGGAGAGTATATCAATAAAGTAAACTTTTGTTAGACAAACCCTTGGAAATGGTAGAATAATAAACATATTTACTAAGGAAATAAGAAAAATATTAAACACTGGAACAAGCAGAAAGAAGTACATTAATAAAACCTGCCTACAATATCCCAATAATATGAAACAGTTATGAAGTTAAAGAATATATTTATTATCTAACAAGGAAAATACAAAATAATTAAAGGTATCTACTTAAAACTCTAAAAATGTATACATGGTAATGTCCCAAAACTAATTTAGATAATTTATGCCTGAAATTCTAGTTATAAAAATTGCTAATTCTTCTATTTGGTAGATGCAACATATTTTTTAAAAACAATTTTTATCATTATTATTGTAGGGAACTTATTATAGTTATGTATTTTAAATGATTTAATTTCTTTGAGTTTCTTTGTTTTATTTTGTATACATTTTCCGATCAATTTTATTTGATATTTTGTTGGGGCTCATGAAAGTTTAAAGCAGATTTACTCTATTCAAAATTCAACTATAAAAATTTTGTGGCACACTAATTCTTAAATACGTTTCTTAGGACCACAATAGTTGGTAATTATGTATTTAATAGTGCTTGCCAGTATAAAATGATATAACTCTCAACATTTTATAGATTTATATTGGTGTTTTTTTTTTCTAAATTTGATTCATTCTAGTTTTGTGTATATATACGTTTTTTCTTGTTAAAATAAATAACTTATCACCATCATGAAAGTTAAAATGGTGAGTCAAATGAATAATACACAAAAGTATTGTATAATATTTTTATGATTTCTCTACTGATCTAAATAATTCTTCTATTAAATTTCAGCCATTCACGAGATAGCTCATAATCTAGCTTTTGGTCCAAACAGGCCAATGTCAAATAAGGTTCTTGGAATGTTTGCAAATCTTCCGATCGGACTTCCATTCGCTATAACATTTAAGGGATATCATTTGGAACATCATAGAGTGAGTAATTTTCTTTTGATAAAATTAATATTATCATAGATTTAAGACAATTGTGGATTGGATTGTAAAAAATATTTTAATTTGGACATGGCCTTTGTCCTAAAGTACATTGGACTAAATATCCCTTTGTCTTAATTGTTATTTATATAACTATTAAGCCAGATAACAGTCATATATATATTCTAAAGTAACACAGGGGAGTAACAATCAGGAGTGTTATTATTAATACTTTATTGCCATTGACGAGTTAAGTGTATTTGGTGGTGATGTATGTGCTATGACGATATTTTGTTCAGGTTAATAACACTTGGGGAAGATATTTGCCGGCCTCCCATCCTAATCACAACCACCTCAAATACTCCAATAACTTACTAATACTCCAGTTAACCTTGTATGCTCATGATAAATATTAAATTTAGATAATTTTCTTAATTTCTTGTAATTAGTAAAAAATAAAAGATTAAGTAAAATAATATTTGATGTTGGATATGAAGTGTGAAAAGGTCACAAAAGGTGTGTGAAGGTCAGGCTATCTCTCAAATTTGAATTATATAAGCATACTAGTTAATAAAGTTACCTTATCTGTTTTTCAATTATTTTATGACTATCATTTTTTATATTTGTTATCTCAATTGACATAAGTCATATATTATGTTACGCTTGTGCTATAATTGAACTTGTTTTTATTTAAGTGTTATAACGGTTGTTTTATCTGAAGCATGATAAGAATTCGCATTTTACGCTGAGATACCATAGCAGATATGCTTACAAATGTTCCTGTTATTTCATTATTTGATATGGTTTTGTTTTTGTTTCCCTTTTTACTTTCTCATATACACAGTAAAAGAGAAAGTATTGTGATGGCACACACATTTGAATTTGATGGATTTACACGTTTTTCAAAGTCCCCCTTATCCTATTATTCCCTAATTAATAATTAATGACAAATATTGTTTTTGTTTCTTTACTTATAAAAAACTGATCTATTTCAACTAAGCAGAACTCATTGAAGAGTTAACTTTAATTTACTCCTATTATTTCAATAGAATTAAGTAAAAACTTTCCCTTTTAACATGAACAATTGCCAGGCACTCGGTTCATTTAAAAAATTTTTGTTTTTGCTCTTAACAGAGGCAGGGTTTCATATTATCATTTATTGTTTTCTTATGTCCCCAATGAGCGGAGATCGCTAAATCACTTTCACACTATCTCTCTCAACTTTCACCCTTCTCACTGGGACTAATGTAAGTTGTTAGTCACAGTTGAAAGCCAGCATTTGCTTTATAAATAAAAGGGACAATAAATTGATTATTTATTACTTAGTGTATTGTAAAATTAACAATAGAGAGTTTTGCTAAAGCATAAAGCTTTTGTAAGACTTCTTTTAATAGGATTGTTTACCTACATTTAAGCACGTAGTAACAGAATTACAACAAGATACAAAAGCTTAGAAACCAAGCTTTACTACGTTTTTATCTTAAAAATATTGTTCTCTCATGTTTTTAGTTGTATCTCACTTTGAAGTTAGTTATACTTGTGAATAATTATGCACACCTCTTAAAGTATTGTTTAGGGATATATTATAATTATTTATTTGTAAAGTAATCAAAACTAAGATCAAATTTATGGCCCAATATTTTGTACATAAAATAGTTAATATTATAATAGTTTTATTGCTGTTTAAAAATAAGCAAGTTTATGCTTTAAGCTTTATTTATAAACAGTTTAAATTGAATTAGTTATTTAATCAAAGTTTCTATGAAATTACTCATTCTTAAACAACAGCTTTTTAAACAGATTTTTATTTTTATTTATTTATTTTTTTTTATTTTTATATTATTATTTTATTTATTTTTATGTATATATATTATCCTGTGACTTATTCTATCACTTTGTGCCCTTTTTAAAAAATAAAAATAAATGAAGTTTTTACATAATATTGATTCATAATGCAAACAATAATACTGTTATTATTTTACTAAAATCAATTGCCAATTAACCTGTTGTATAGATAATCATTGATTACTGACCCTCCCCCTAATTACTGGTCTCTTGGAATAGCCTTCTGTTGTATACTGAGAGGCGCGGATCAATATGATTGAGCTTTGACAAGTGGTCACACAGCCTTAACAAGCTGGTGTCTGATTCAATTTATTGTTGAGTCTATGTAGTCTTCTATCTCTGATTCAATTTATTGTTGAGTCTGTATATTGAGAGATATATTTTTCACTCACATATATTATATTCTTGACAAACTATAACAGAACAAACTGTTACGTTTTCTTTAACACATACCCCTTATCATTCTTTGTACTTGTTAAGTGGGTTGAAAAATAAAATATCTTTTAATTCTGATTACTACCTCATCTTTGTGAAAAATGAATATTTTGTTCGATGCATATAAAAGATAGCTTTTAGTACTTAATTTATTATTTGTGTTATAAGATAATAATATGTTGAATATAATTTTAAGATCAGTTTATGGTTAAAACAAAACCATCATCAGAAAAAACTGATAAGGAAACATATCAGTTAATAATCAATTATTATTATCTGGTTTGATTATTAATAATAATTGTTATTATTAAGGTTACCTCTTGAATGTTTAAACAAACATCTATTTTTTTTTTTTTTTTTTTACAATAAAAATTTTCTGCCCATATCCATTTTCTTTAAATTACTTACTTTTCTATATCAATCAAATTTGATTATTTCCATATTATTTAAGTGTTGCTTTTCCTTTTTGCCTTACTGTCTCATGAATACTTTTACTTTTTACCCTAACTGCAATTTTTTAATGAAACCTGTGATGATTTATTGCCTCAAATCAATTTGATCCCATAATTTTTCTGAAAGGCATAAAAGCTTGATGTCACCTTTAATTAAGTAGAGAAAAGGGATTTCATTCTTTCCTTATGAGTATTAATTTTAACTTTACAACAACTTGAATTCTACCTAGAAATAGGTATCAATAGTAATTATTGTCCTTTTAAGGTGTATTAGGTATTCTATAAGGTTTTATGCAATACAACTGAGTATCATTTACTAAAGAATCCAGACTTTTTATCATATTAATAGAAAAAAGGTACATTGGTGAATCAGATTTTAAATAAAGAAAGGATAATTAGTTAATTTATGTAATTTAATGTGTATTATTTAATGATTGGTTATTTACTGAGATTTTGTGGTATAACTTAATAATTTTGACTAGAGAGGTTAAGAGAAAGTAACTGTAAGTTTTGGGTCTTACTTTAGCCATTGTGCTTTGCCTTCAGAAGACCTTATCCTAAGAATTTGAATGTATTAGTACTTTTTAACACTGTTCTGCAGTAAAATAATATTTCAAAACACGTGTTACTTCTATTTACCTATATTAATCAAATATATTTGTGTTGTATTTATTGTTGGGTATATATAATCAATCTATATTGACTTGATACTTATATCTCTCTTTTAAAATATAAGAGGTCCTGAACCTGTAAAATAAATCTGAATCATGGATATATTTTTTTGTTCTAATTGTTTTATTGTGTGCTTATATGGTTTGATTTTTTTCAGTATCAAGGAGATGAGAAATTAGACACAGATATTCCGACACTTTTAGAAGCCAAATTATTCTGCACTACTCTTGGTAAATTCTTTTGGGTCTTACTTCAGCCGTTGTTCTATGCCTTCAGACCAGTCTTCACTTATCCTAAAAATCCAACTAAATTAGAACTAGTCAACACTGTTATTCAACTATCTTTCAATTACTTTGTCTACCAATATTTTGGTAAGTATTGTTTAATTTATGAATAGTTAGTCAAATCAGAGCTAAATAACTAGTTTACTTGTTTCATGTTTTGTTGTTTTATTCTGATAGTTTGATAGCAAATCCGTACTACCTTGAAAAGCCTCTTTAAATCTATGGAATTTTGAATGAGAAGCCTTCAAGCCAAGTCTGAGCATGTCTTATTGAAGGATTTATTTTCAAATAGTTGCTCCAATAGTAAAATCTACTGCAGATGTCAAAAGCATCAAATAGGCTGTGATTTTTGGCCTCAAAATATTTTTTCTGTAAACCGCTAAAGCTTGACAACAGCTATGATTTTGTTGTTTCATCAGATGGTATGATGTCTAGTGATGGAACAGGGCTTAACTAGAATCTTTTTGAGATTGGTAATAAATCCAGGCTAGATACTTTCTACACTGTGTGCCAGAGAAGAGTTTAATTTAAATTTATTTTATCTACGACTTGCATTGTAAGTGGACTTTACATTGCTAATAACAGGGCGGGAAGTGTTACTTCCCTCCCTTGGGAGTAAAAAAAAACAATCATACCAACTTAAAAGGTATTTTTTAAGTATTATGTTGGTAGTAATGTTTTTCCGCTGTTTAAGAATTTTTCAGGAAGGTTACTTTAGGTTATCATACAAAATCTTTAATTAAAAACAAACTATTGAAATTGTTTGTTGTAAAACGTGTATATTTAGTATAATAATTGTTTTTTTAATAAATCAAGTAACTAAATATCAGTTTAAGGTGTTTAAATTACTTGAATTTGTAGGTAAAACTTATATACCTACAAACTTAGCTATTACCCATGGTGCACTAGTCGTAGATAAAATTTAATACACAACATGGATCGAAGTATTTCTGCTCTCGGGATTATCTCCCTCGGCTATGCCTCGGGAGTTAAAACTACAGTTAGCTAACACATTTATTTCCCTCGGCCATAAGGCCTCGGGAGCTAATGAAGTTTGCTCCTTCGGCGGTGCCTCAGGAGAAAACTTAACCTCGAGCAGGAAAACATGCTTCTCTCCCTTGTTGCGTAAATAACTACTCAAAGATATCCTGAGTGTTCAACCATCCGCAAATACTATTTCCTCTCATTTGTTACACCTTGGAAGATCTTTCTTAAATTTGTTATTGTTTTTAGGTGGTAAGATCTTAATATACATGGTAGCTGGTTCTCTGCTTGCTATGGGTCTTCATCCTGTGGCTGGTCACTTCATTTCAGAACACTATATGTTTAACAAAGGATTTGAAACTTACTCTTATTATGGTTGTCTTAATCTCCTTACTTTTAATGTGGGTTACCATAATGAGCATCATGACTTCCCATTTGTTCCTGGTTCCAGGCTACCTGAGGTATTCTAAAGTTTTATTTTATTTTTACACTAATTCGTGAAATAATTCACCTTCCTACAGTGAAATTTCATTTTGTTAGACTATATTATGTTACTAGAATTTGCAATTTTTAAAATTTTTGTTTGTTTTTCAACACAATTTATTGTATATTGTTTCAGGTAAAAAGAATAGCTGCTGAATACTACGACAATCTACCACAGCATCATTCATGGACAGCAGTACTCTACGACTTCATCACAGATCCGGCAATCGGACCATACGCAAGAATCAAGAGGAAGCACAGGGGTTTAAGCTCGTGAGACACTAATTTCTAAAACTGTTTGACCAACAGCTTTCATTTTCCAACTGTACTTCTATTAATATTCTAAAATTACCAAAATTTTAATTTGTCATGAAAAAAATTACCAGTCAAATTATTTTTTTCATAATTATTAAAATGGAATTGCGCTCATGTGTATAATAATTTTTTTTATATGTATTTTTCTCTACAAAACAAAAGATCGAGGCTATATTTTTCTGAAAAATAATGAATATTAATTAAGTTATTTAGTTTGTTAATGTGATTTTTTTTGCTTGTAAATTTATTTATTGTGTTTTACAAAGGAAAGGTAAGTTCCATTTTTCTCGGAGTTCCTATCATCCTTTACCTCTCAATTGTACTAATATTTTTTATTTATTTCAATATTATATGGGTACTAATCTTATTTTATTTATTTATTTTTTACTAATTCCTTGGGATCACTCTCTGTTTAAATTATTTAATGAAGGTGAAATATGGTCTTGCTACTGATGTACTTTTTCACTTAATAATCCTTGCAGCTTTTATTGAAGGGGGTTGTGGGATCAATTTGGCCAAAAGGTCAATTCCCTCTCTCATCAACTACATCTGGGTTCACTGCCCAGAAAATAGAGTCATTACAATCCCTCTCTAGTAGCTGTGAAAATAAAATCAATTCTTCCCCTTTATTTAATCTAAGAATAATTTAATGAGAAGTATAAATAAAAATATTACTATTGCCGTTTATGTATATATTTTGTAAAAATGTATCTTATTTATTCATTTAAAAAAAGTCATTTCAGCAAATCACTTTTAAAATAGAAATAAACATGTCAAATTCTCTGTCTCAATGGATCATTTTCTGTTTGGATAAATCATCTGCTTAATTTTAACAATTATTATAACATAATCAATACATCCAGAATTTTACTGTATTTTTAATTTGCTTAATTTAACTTATAAGTACATCTAGAATTTTTCTTTGTTATATAAGTTATGTTTTTAATGTAATTTATAGGTAAATTTAAATTATAGTGGAAGCTGCTTAATGTGGATTACTTTGTGATAGTGATAACTAGAGTTCGGATTTTGCATATTTTTTTTTTAGTGCCCCAAGTAATTTTTCTTTATGAATTATGATGTTTGGAATGCACTAGGGCACTTTAAATTCAAATTTAAAATTGCATATTTTGCATATTTCGGGCATTATTGCATATAATTGCATATTTCCGGCATAAGTGCATATTTTTGCATAAATATTCTACTGTTTGAGAGAAATTTCCACTAAGGTACATATTTTATATGATGTTTCTAGTCAAACATTTATTATCTAGGTACCAAAACCTTGTGAGGATTAGAAGTCATTCACTGTGTAACAGTGCACGTACTTCTTAAACTACTCTTAAACTTCTGCCAGGACAGGGGGTTTACCAGTCAGTACTGGTTGATACCCTAAGAAGGCTTGTTTTCTTGCTTTTCGACTTAATCCCGGACAAAGCTACCGCTGACGTTTTATAGAGTGCTGCCCTTATTATCGTATTAAAATAACTTTGTTAACCAAATGAATGCACAACACGTGCATTAGAGTATTACATTAAGGTCATAGAGTGCCCTTAACAACCTCCAAGTCAGTCAGAGATTGGCATTTATTAAAGATTATCTCAGGGACCTTCCAAATATAATTGAAAAACTGGGTCCAATTAGGGAAAGACTTAGACAAAAAATGGTTGCAGTTCTCCACCGTCATCCGGGCTGGACCACTATGGAGAACGTCACCCGAATCCTAGAAGAGGGCAGAGGGTAGAGACGAAATAGAAATATCTGACCCCAGCTGACATAGCTGCCCCAAAATGTGTTCCAGTCGTGTGACGTTAATAGAACGTTTTCACGTTTAAAAATGGTTCTTTCCGACCGCAGACGAAATTTTAAGATTAAAAATTTAGAGGAAGTCTTAGTAGTTCAGACAAATTTTCTTACTATTTCCTAAATTTAAATAATTTATTATAAAAATGAATTGTAAAATAATGGAAAATTTTAATTATTTTTAAAATATAGTTATAGCTAATATCTCTATTTTTGGTGGTTATTCTTGTGTATTCAACTGCCTAATCTTCAGATGCCAGGTTATTGAGTATTTTAAATCCTCTAAATGCACTTTACTTAGCACTATTCAATATTTATAGCTGCCTATTGGAGTTTATATATTAGGAATAAATGCATATTTAAGTGCATATATTAGGAATAAGTGCATATATTTGGGATAAGTGCATATTTGAGTGCATATATTAGGGATTAGTGCATTTTTTAGTGCATATATTGTTGGGATAAGTTGCATATATTATTTGCATATTTCGCAATTTTCAAATGCATATATTGAGGTTTTTAAGTGCATATGGATCCGAACTCTAGTGATAACTGACAACATTAACCAACTGATAATAATAACAAGAAAAAGGTACCAACGGAGGAAGTAATATTTAAATCAAAACAAAATCATAAACAAGACTGTTTGTTTTGACACTGAATGATAGTATGACGACCAATTAGCAAAAAAATATAATATAATATGTAAGTACATAAATGTACATGATAATGACCTATCAAAGAAGGGCTCATTTTTCCTTTAAAAATTAAGCTTTAAATGAAAGAAAAGGAATCATTGTAAGACTAAAACACATTGAGTTCTATGATCTGACTGTGGTACTTTGTAATAATAAGGGGAGGTGAGATGAAGTTTATTTTCTGAGTCAAAAAAGGATTTTCACCGAGACATTAGTGCCACAGCTCCAGTCACATCCCCGAGAATAATAAAGAAAAATTTAAACTATCTTGATATTAATTCAATGAACAAAATATTAATAAAAATAAACAAAACATTTTAATGCGTTGGTATTGCATGGACCTGTTCCAAGCTATTTTGTTCACATTAACCATGATTAGTTTAAGGGCTTACCACTCAATTTCATGTATACTTTATTTTTTAGATTAAAAAAAGTTTAGAAGTTGCTCCAAAGCGAATGTGATTAAGTCTTATTTTATCATAAAAAGAATGTATTTCTAATGTAGAGTAAATTAGTAAATATCAAAAATGACTTAATTGTATTGGCTTTTGAGCATCTCATATTTTAGTAGGGATGCGAAGATGATAGGAACTCACAACACCTGTCTGCAATATTTATTTTTATATATATCCCGCACATTAGTGACCTTACAAATTGTTAATTCTGTAATTATATATTTTATATTCTTAATTTTATTCATCCTATTATTTATTTCTTATTATATTTGATTTTAAATATTCCTTGTTTCTTTGCTTTAGTAGATTATTATTATTATATATTTTTTTTATTATTATTTATCTCATTATTTATTTTATTTCATTAATCTCCTTATTAATTACCTCAATTATTTAATTTTATTTACCTCTTGTTATTATTATTATTGGTTTTAATTATTACTGTTTGATTGATTTAGTAGGCTATTTTTTTTCTTATTTGTCATTGTTTATACTAACTATATTTTGTTATGAAATAACTTTAACTCTAAAAATAATCTGTTGAGACAATCAATTGTAAGTAATGTTCACAGTATCGATAGGGCTAATGACTTAAACATGAATTTGTTGTGGTGGAACTTAAATCTCTACATAGGAAAGTACACATGCCCATGTACATGGCAGTCTAATCAGAGAGTAGACTCATGTTGAACATTTTTCACTTTATTATTGCTAATATTGAGGAAAGTAGTTTAACGTAACTTATATAATCTCCGATCTAAGGGGAAGATTAAAGGTGACCTCAAGTAGCAAATTATGACAGTCTACAAGATGAAGAAAAGTAAAGTTCAAGGTCTGGTTGTGAAGGGACTATGCCATGAAAGGTGTAGGTCCTTAATGTTTCACCCAGAGTTCTTCAAAACTTCTAGTTTAGGTTTTTAATTCTTTAGGACAACTACTCCCCTGAAGATGCATCTTACACTGGGGGATAAATTTTATAACCTAAACCCTTCAAATTGAGAACAACCGTTTTATTTATTGTGTCTGATTTATTTGTTATCGATTTTTATTTTATGATGTTATATTAAATTATATGTTACTTCACGATTTTAGTTATATCGTCAGACAAGAGTTAATAATTTAGAAGAGACATTTTTATTGTATTTAATTTTTTTAAAAAAGTATATATTTTGGACTGATAATAATGTGTAAAAGGAAAAATGGAGAGGTGTAAAATTAATTTGTTTAATTATTAATGGTGAAATTTGAAAAAAAAAAAAATAAATGTATGGTCTTAGTTTATTTTTTGGTGGAATTGGAAAATCTAATCAAGTCATTTGATTGTTTGCATGATGGAATTGGAGTTGTAACTTAATTAAAAGTGAGACCTGGTGCACTGGTGTACAACCAGATGTTGTGAACACCAGACTGGTGTAGAACAAAGATTTTTTACAAATTTTCTGGTGGAATATAAATAGAATTATAAAGTCAAATTTTTATTTTTGTAAGGATGCATTTAAGTGTGGACTTTAAGCCTATACCAAAAAGTCTTTAAAGTTATAAAGAAACAAACTTATGTCATGTAAGTTAATTTGATCAAGATTTTGTGGAACTAACACCAATTACATGAACTCATTAACAGTGGTGTACCAAGCTTGTGACAGGGCTGGCCTGCGCCAGCCTCTGGGGCGCAAATTTCATAGGCTTAAAATATCATCTAATTTAGCTGAAGAAGTTTATTCTTTGAGTTTTTATGGTTTAATATTCTGTTACTATTAATAAACATTTTAATATATAATTATAAAATGTTTACAATTATCATTTTAAAATAATAATTATAAATAAATGTTTATACCTGATAAGTTTTTATAACATACATTTTAACCATGTTTAAAACTAGAATTGTGATAGTACTTAAAACCACATGGTGTTAGTGCCTCTATGGTCTTATTATTTGTAGATCTAAAGTGTGGAGAAAAAGAAGGAATTTTATTATTATATCATTTTTATGATTTATAATATTATAAGTAGGTTTATTTTTTTTTTATAAATTACACTGTGAGCTTATGTTACACATATTTTTTTAATGTGTTTATCTACTGTTTTTATGTATGTTATCTTTTTTTTTAATTTTACCTCACAGAAATGAGTGTCTTTGTATGACTTAGTCTATGCACAAAGATATTTTTATTTTATTTATTTATCATGAATGAGCTTAATGTGAATGAAAAAAGAAGCATACATAAAATGCTTAAGGTACTTTTAGTACTATAAAGTTAAAAAAAAAAAAAAAAAAATGAAATAAAACAAAGAACTCTATTCTCACTTTTTGTGAATTATGGATAATTAGGGAAAAAGTAGATAATTCACTGTAACTTACCATAGTAGCATAGCCAGATAACATAGGAGCGAAACCATTGTTCCTTTCTAGGAGGGTTCTAAAGTATGGTTTGCCGTTTTAACTAAAATTGTGATGTCCTTATTCATAAAGTAGTAAGTATTCCATTTATTAGAATATTTAAATTTTTATTAAACATTTATGAAATAATACATCATGTTATCTTCCAAATCGGCTATGGAATCATATTTGGAGCTGGATAAGAACTTTTTCAGTTTATTTACAATCCAAAAGATTGTGGTTTTAAGCCCTCTTATTAAAACTTATTATTAACTCTTATTAAAACAAAAAAAACAAAAAAAATTGTAGTTGAAGTGAACAATAAACTAAAAAAAAAAAAAAAAAAAAAGCCCTCTTAATCATTAGTTAAAATTTAAGTCTAAATCATTAGTTAAAAGTTTACCAATACTATTTAATTTCTCTTGATGGATTTCAAGTAGCAGCGATGAAGAAATAAAACCACAGGCTTGAGCTATGTGGTAGGTTCAGGTTTTTCAGGTGTTACTCTGTTAAAGTCTAAGAATATAGTTAGGTATAAATAAAATAATAACACTTTCTCTGTTGTTCTTTTATAATAGTTGTTATGCAAAATTTGTTATTCTTAGTTGTCCGACACCCAAAAACCAAGTAATAAAAATAAATAAAATTACATATTTATGTTGTGTATTTAGTGTAATCATTTCCAAAAATCAATCTAGCATATTTTCTAACTAATGAATCTAGCTTATTATTATGTCCCAAATAAACTCATCTTCTCTTGGCTATGCTATAGACTGACTTTAAATTAAACTAAACTTATGAACTGAGTTATATATAAGCACTGGAACTAATACAGAAGAAAGAATAATAATTTAAACCTTGTATGTGTAATTGTGTGCCAATTTTTATATTTTAAGTTCTTTCTGTTTTCCTTCTATCAACAAAGATGCTTTCCACGTATTTTATTACCTGTTTTAATCAATTTATGTTTTCCTATAAAAGTTATATGTGTAGTTTGTTTACTACTTAGATAATTATATATGTATATTATAAATTGTGATTTTTCAAAATCATCAGTGGCTTATATTTGTATATTATAATATTATACTAGTTGTGAATAATTCTGTGTTTTAATACATTTTAATGTCCTATCTTCATTATGTCTCTGTCCACTGACCTCAAGCTAAACAAAATTTATTAACTATTAAGGCCCTCATACACGATCAAACATTTTGTGCAAACCTGATATCAGGCAAATTTAGGCCAAACATCATGTTTGCGCAAACATCCAACAGCCCCATTCACGTTCAAAATGTTTGCGCAAACATGTTGACGTGTATGGCCTTTTACATGTATGAGTTGCTTATGAGGGAATCTATTAAAAACTTTCTCACATATTGTGTCTTCCATCAATATTATTTTAGTGTTTGTCCCATTTTTGCAGCTTCTTTTTATGATATCACTTTTTTATTGATTATGGTCCCCAATCTTCTATGAGTACCATTGTCTTTGAAAATAAATTTTTACTGGGATCTAGCTTAATATTTAAATGGTTTGAAACCACATAGATGGAAATAAGAATAAATGTGACCTCTTTCAATTCACATTTATTTCATTTTCATTTAGTGTCCTATTAGGTTTATAGAAACAAAACCATTCATCCTTTTAAAATATGTTAAGTTTCAACATTGGGAATTTACCCACCACAAAAAAGCTTGGATTTAAATAAAATAAAACATTTCACACAAACAAAAGACAAATAATTTAAGACAATTAAAATATATTTTATTTAATAATTAATGTAATAAACATCTTTTACACACAATAAACATAAGAAATAAACTTTTACACAGAATAAATACGTAAATTCTAAATAATAACATTTTTTAGACAAAATTAAATTAATTTTAGGTAAAAAATTTAATAAAACTGGACGATTCTTACACAGTAAAAATATCCTTTTAATATAAATTTAGAGGTAATTTGTTACATTAAAACCACAAACTAACTTATTTTTAAGTTTCTCAACAAATTATTGACTCAATAAAACAGAATTATGTATTTACTAACAATGTGATGAATTAGATTTTATATTTCTTAATAATTTATGTGATTTATTTTAAAGATATATTATGGAATCTATGTTTTGTTAAGTAAACGTGACTGAGTTTGACCCCGTTTTCGTTCCCTGAGATCGAATTCTGTTTGGTACATTTTGTAAACATCTTGCAATTTAATAACTGCCTGAAAATAATTTAAAATTAGTGGTTCTACAAATT
This sequence comes from Gerris buenoi, assembly GCA_001010745.2. NCBI lineage: Eukaryota > Metazoa > Arthropoda > Insecta > Hemiptera > Gerridae > Gerris > Gerris buenoi. The sequence goes on from KZ651105.1 coordinate 439,971, forward strand.
GGGAAATGTTGTTTGTATTTAACTAGTGTATATTAAAATGCTTTTACTTTTTACACTACAATTATTAAGGGTGCTAGATCTGATTAAAAGCTTATAAAATTAAAATAAATTTACAATGATATACTTGGGTCTAAACAATGGTGTATATAAGACAGTTAAGAAGGGGCTCAATTTGTGAATTTGCTGTTTGGAAGAACTTACCTAAAGCTTATAATATTTACTTTAAATGTATTTATTTAAAATAAATATTGTAAAAGTGGCTTTAAGTAGGATGTTTGAATTGCATAAAAAAATACAACAATTTTGTCTTAAGGTAAGGACAGGTAAAACTGCCCAAACCAACTTTCAAAGTAAATGTTAGAAATGAGAGGTCATCTTAAAGGAATATTATAAACTGTCTCTCCATATAAATTCTAACTTTTTATTGGTCAAATCAGCTTTCAGCCTTCATAAGGCCATCTACAGTGCCTAAGAACAAACAATAGGTGGTAAACTAGGTATTAATAGCAACAACTTAAACAATATTTAATCAAAATAATTAAAATGATAAACAATCTATGAAGGTGAATGACTTAAAAACAAGTAACATAAGTCAAAATAAATCTAAAACAATTAGATGAAGCGGTAAAAACTAAATAAGTTAAAAAGAAATTAAATTAAGTAAGAGAAATATTAGCAATTAAATAAAATTATAGAAAATAAAGATAATAAAAATGACAAGTAAATTTTCCAAAAAAATACAGAATTATTAAAAAAAAATAAAATAAAAACAATTAATCAGATAAAATAAGTAAATTAAATATAAATATAATGACTAATCAATTAATAATAAATAAATAATTGGGAAATCACAATAAAGGGGAGGGGGGGATTAAAGTAGAAAGTAAGATATCCTACCGAAATGTGGAAGAAATAGAGTTTCATTAGTAAAAGGAAATGAAAGGTGAGTCTACTTCATATCAGAGATCAAAATGAGATTGACACAGACTGGAATCGAAGCCAGGGCTCTTATCAGTGAAGACGACTCCTCTTTTCACTAATGCTATTCTCTATTGCTCTATGCTGACTCCTATTTTATCATCTATTGATTTTCTTAGGCTGATGATGGCCTTATGAAGGCTGAAAGCTACTTTGAATTTACGAGAAAGGACAGTTTATATTACTCATTTAAAAATATAGTTTATCACCTCTTTCAGAAATGGTGATGACAATTTTTTTTTACCTTCTGATCAATATTAGGTCATTTCATGGTGAAGAGATTAGCCAATTTTCACTGAAATTCAATGTGATCATCAGTATATAAGTCTACCAATCTTAAGATTCAAACCATACTCGTAAATATTTAGACAGTGAGTGCATTTACGTCAACCACTTATGCTCACACATTATTAATAATATTCAGAATCTCTAAGCATGGATTACTATACATTTAAACTTTCTTAACTATGTTACACTTTACAACTCTAAAATATCATCTAAACAATTATCAAGTCTAAAATAATATAACTGAGTCAAGCAAAGGCAAAAAATATTATAAAATAGTAAAGTAGCTTAAAGTAAAACATATTCTGGTATTGTTACGTGCTAAAATAAATGTCTTACTGATTTTAAATGCCCAATAGGAAATTAAGTACGAGGAAAGGGAAAAAAGATGTTTATCACAAATACAGCATTTTTTTTACAATAGATATACAGATTAAACTAATAATAGTATTAAAGGATACTAGCATAAACTAAAAAAAAAAATAACAAACTAAATAATAAATAGTAAATAACAACTTAAATGATAAGTAATAATATTATAAAGTAAATGATTTCAA